>CM026261.1:33021867-33621867 GCA_014851425.1 Senna tora
CGTGGGAAGTTGAGGCGGAGATGCGCAGGACATATCCTCACCTATTTCAAGCCAAAGGTTAGTATGTTAATTGAAATTCGGGGACCAAATTTCTTAAGGGGGGAAGATTGTAATACCCGGGAAATTTTTTTCGAAGTTTAAAATGAAATGAAAGGGAAAGAAAAGAAGTAGAAAATAATTTTTGGGTTTAATGCAGGACCTAAGGAATTGGAAACTTGAATTAAATGGGGAAAAGAGAGTAGGGAACATTTTTGGTTATTTAATTTGGGATATAAGAAAAAATATTTAATTGGAAAGAGGAGGATTTAATTGGGAATATTTCCCATCATTTCTTTATTGGAATTAATATTATAATAATTATTAATTATTTATTTATATATTTTTAATTAATTATGTTAAAGTGGGGTGGGGGTGCGTGACATAAGGAGTAAAGGAGAAGAAATAATGATTTAAAAGGAAAGGAAGAGGAAGGAAGGCACGCATAAGAAGAGAAAAAGAAAGAAAGAAAGAAAGAGAGAGAAAGAAGAGAGAGAAGGAGGAGTGGAGTGAGGAAGGAGAAGAAGGAGAAGAGGTTGGGGTTCGCCGGAAAAGTGACCGGGGAGAGCTAGCCGACGCCGGAGAAGTCACCGGAGCTCGGGTACGACGTCTCCTACACCTTCCACCAATCGAATCAAAGGTTGGTAACTCCAATTTCATTCGAAAACCCCAAATTTCTTCGTTTTAGGGATTTCTTCGATCCACCTTCGATTGGGTTGTTTTGAGGGTAGATTGAGACCTAGGAAGTGTTCTTGAACACTTAGTTGGGGTAATAATCAAGGCTAGCTATACCCTCGGGTTTAGTCGAATTTGATTTTGAAAGGGTTTGGGGTTTAAAATTCTAAATCGTCCCAATTTGGGGATTCGTTGATAAATTTGGAATCGGGCTTGGATTTGAGTAGTTAGGATTAGATTTATGTTGTTGGAATGTAGGTGAACAAAACCCGTGAGGTGCGGAGTCGAAGCCGGGGTCGAAAGGGAGCCAAAACGGGCCCAAGCTAACCCACAGCACAGCAAACGAATTGTGTGCTGCGAGCTGGTGCTGCAGTGCCCGCTCTCGAGTGTACAAGAGTTGCTGGGTAGCAGCTTGGCGCCACAGCGCCCGGTCTCAACCTAACATGCCCAACATTCATTTTTAAGCCAATCCGGGGCGTTCGAACCTCCTATTTTCAATCTGAAACACCTTAGGAAACCCCCAACCATGTTTTTAAGGATTAAAATCATTTCAAATGTCTTCTTGTCCCTCAAGAATAGAAACTTACGGAATAAGCTACGCACAACTTATTGAATTTCTAAATTCCCTATACACCGTCATTAGGTAACCTTAAGTAGGATAGCTTAGACCCACGTTAAGGTTTAGTAACTCAAATCCAAGGTTCCAAAAGCAACTTAAGGAGAGCGATAGCGGTACAAAACCAAGTGCAAGGCATTTGAGACTCTCATAGAAGAGAGGGAAGATGGATAAGACCAAGGACTCGGTTCTTAACAACGTCTAGATGCATTTTAGGCATGAGCATGTAGTATGCATATGAATTGCGTATAGATGAGATGTTAATTACTTGAATGCATTCGTTAGGAAACCACGACTCGTCCGGAGCGGGAGTTACTCCAGGACAAGCGCAAGGAAGCCGTCCAGGTGAGGGGTTTCTCATCCTTGCCCTACAGGGTTGATTGAGGATGTGGATATGTGGTTTGCCTACTTGCCTATTTGTAAGAATTGTTTAGTGGTTAACATGCTATTGTTGTTCCTAAACTGTTATATATGAAAGTATTTGTATATGTGTGTTTGACTACAGGTAAAGAGGTACTGGAGGGTATCCATGTGATGACATGAGATACGTCGAACAGTACAAGCAAAGGGGTAAGTTGTTGATTGAGTCCAAGGTTCGGTTTACCCTATTAATTAGAAACTCATTAAAGAAATTGTTATTGAACGTCGACGTTTTACGGTGATTGAACTTAGGAAAGGCCTTAGAGCTAGGTTAAGATCTAATCAAGGGTTTGGGTATTACATAAGGATTAAAACGATCTTATAAATTGATTAGTGAGTCATAGGGAGGTTCACACTACCTAGGTAAAGTCAGTCTACGATAGTAATGGGTAGATAGAGTTAGAATCCCAGCTGAAGGCTCGGGAAGAGAAACAAGTCAGAAAAGATTGCCCGTTGAGGCCATTGCCCTAGCCTGGCACTAGGGTTAGTTAAAGAGTAAAGCATTTGCCCGTTGAGGCCATTGCCCTAGCCTGGTACTAGAGTCAGTAAAAGACTAAAAGATTTGCCCGTTGAGGCCATTGCCCTAGCCTAGCACTAGGGTCAGTTAAACATTAAAAGAATTTTCCTGTTGAGGCCATTGCCCTAGCATGGTACTAGGGTCAGTTAAGTGATTTACAGATTTCATATTATATGTTAAAATGTGACTGCTTGTTTACGAGAAGCATAATAGAAAAGCATGATCCATAGGTTTATCTGTGATTTTAATGTTATATTAATATTGCCTGGTCGTAATATAACATTTGATAAACTGGACTTTCATGCGTATGTGATTGTGGGTGTTTCCCTTTCCCCAGTTGTAGTGGTACCCGCCGCTACACCGAGGATGGGAAGCTTCTCACTGAGTTTGTTTGACTCACTCCCTTTGCTTCATTGTTTCAGATACAGGGATCGGGCAGGCATCGACGTCCGGACAGTGATACGGACATTAGACCATCCTTACGCTCTTGTTCCTGTGGGTGGACTCCTTTGGTTATTTTGATTTCTCTTGTTGTACATATTTTAAAGTTGTATATATATATTTACGGCTTTTGATATGTACCTACTCTAGAATTGTCGGCTTCACATGTACTTAAAGATAGGGTTCAGTTGGGGATAAACTAGGATATATGTTTGAGTATATATACTTCTACATGTGAATAGGATAGATCGTACGCATTGAGGCGTACGATCAATATGATATGGATATATATTATGTGTGTTTGCTGCATGTGAATAGGATAGATCGTACGTATTGAGACGTATGGTCAATATGATATTAATTTTTACATTGAGTGCTGATAAATATATCTATACACTGGATTGAGCTGAAGCGGTATTGAGCGAACCGCAGATTGTAGGTTAATTAGGCCACCAGTGAGGTGTGGCCACTAGTATGATATATATATATATATTGATTGTATAGTAGGGTAGTTATAGTCATGTTTACAGGATAAGGCTTACGGGTTTAGAGGTAAAAAATATATTCCCGTGCCGGTCACGTACTCCCGATTTGGGGTCGTGACAAAGGGGAAATCAACGGGTTTGGATCGGATTCTCGCCGAAGAAGACATTCTGGTGCCGGAGAAGGTGACCGGACCTCATCTTTCATCACCACCAAGCTTTCTATCCGATTGAAATCAAGTAAGAGCCCAAAATCTCTCATACCCCAATTTCTCCAATTTTGGGTATTTTAGGAATGTTTCAATTTCTTTCAATTGGGGCATTCCGGGGTTAAAGTTGAGCTTACTGAGGTTTAGAATCCATGTTAAACCGTAGGAATTTGACCGGGTATGGAAATTAGGAAAATTGGGTTAGAAAATTGCTATAAATTCGAAATTAATAATTCGATGCATGTTTAGGCTTGGATTGGAGTAGTATAAGTGTTATAAGTGCTGGAAATAATCAAGGGAATAAAACCTGAGTATTTACCGTCTCAATCGGAACCCAATCCGGTGAAAAAGAGGCGAAATACTAAACCGCAGTGTCGTAAGGAGCTGTGCGGTGGTTTGAACACTTTGGTCTAGTCCGTAGTGCACACCTAAGACCCACTAAATTGGTTCCAAGGCTCTAAGTATAACCAATTATATTTTTATATATCATTAAAGAGGTAATAATTAAGCTTTTACTTGGCGAATAAGGGAGACGGTAGAATGAGTAAGCTAGAGCCTCTTTTGAACCGTTAATTTAATTCTTTTATTAGTTAAATACCCATATGAACACATGAAGAGAAATTTAGACAAGTGGAAATCTCTAACCTAAGCAATTAGAGGTTCTAAATGGCTCGAAAGTGTGAAATTTGAATATGAGGCATTTTGGACTTTCAGAAAGAGCAAATAAGACGACGTAACGAACTAAATAATTAGTTCTTGGAAAATAGCTAGAGGGTGCATAAGCATTAGCATGACACGTGCATGGTTGATGCTTAGTTATGTGTTCTAAATTTCTTAAATAAATGTGTATAGGGCACCACAGGGTAATTAGAGTTTCAGGCACTCCGAAGACTGATCAAGAGGGCCAACGAGGTGAGGGGCTCTCCCATCCCTGCCCCACAGGGTTGGATGACTACGTGGAAAATGTGGTTTTCTCTATTTTGTGCAAATTGATATATGGAATATATTTATATGAATAAATTTATGTTACGCGTGTATGATTTGTAAGTAAGTAGTCAACGTGCAATAGTATATGTGCTTATATGATTAATCACAAGGTGTATATGTGCTATTGTGGCTCACCGAGCCTTATATGATACCGTGGGTAGGATTGAGTCAGAATTTCATATGTGAGAGTTTATTAATATTAGGAACCCACTTAAATTGATCATCGTGCAAAGGTTTTGACCGTATGGTACATTGAGGAAAATGAACCTAGGTTGTTAAGTGTGAGTGAGAGTGATGCATAATTGAAAAGGGGTAAACTAGGCCTAGCAAATTCACACGTGTAATATTCAGTTAGTTATTAATAGGGCGTCTTTCAAGGTCGAATAGGTTATTTGAACTTGCTTAGGTTAGTTCGGGTAGATCGAGTCGGTTATCCTGGTCGGACAGACAGGATTCAGTTAACAGTAAGTATGCCACATAGTGGCCATTACCCTGGTTTAACCGGGGTCAGACAAGTTGCCGGCTATTACTCTAAGCGTGCCTTGGAGTCAGAGAGTTCCTAGTTTGATCAACTAGGTTCAAATAAGACATTGCCTTTGGACCAGTATTTCTCTTAGCGTAACGCGGGAGACAGAAAGTGAATGCCTTCGGGCCAATATTTCTCTTAGCGTAATGCAGGAGACAGAAAGTGAATGCCTACGAGCATAACTATGTATGACTTATGAAAAGAGATGATATATGTTTATGATTGGTTTACATGTGGATTAATAAACATGTTAGGAGCATGAATTAGGATTTTTAATTGTGAATATGATATATTGATTTGCCTTATCATATTAAAGGTCACAATATAAATCCGTTTCATGCGCATGTGGTTGTGGTTGCTCCCTTCCCTCAACTGTAGTGGTACTCGCTGCTACGCCAGGGATGGGGGAGCTTCTCACTGAGTCTGTTCGACTCACCCCCTGTTTACATGTTTCAGATACAGGTGGTTCAGGAGTCGGAAACACATCCACTTCTTCTCAGAGAGGCGGACAGATCTGAGGACCGTACCCTTAGTCCGCGTCGGTAGTTATTTTGATTACGTACATATGTTGTGATGTATATGTATATGAATCCTTTTTTAGCATTGTCGGCTTCATACAGATTAAAGTTAGGTCTTGGCATTGGGACTTTAGGCTATGATATAGCGCATATCATGTATATGTATATATGACTTCCGCATGCGACTAGGATAGGTCACACGCCTTGAGGGGTGTGATCAATATGTAAATTATATATATTTGTGTGACTGAATACCTTATGGCATGAAAATATGGCTTCCGCATGTGAATAGGATAGATCATACGCATTGAGGCGTATGATCAATATGTAAACTATATGCAAGCGTGTGATTGAATATGTGTTATGACTGTATACAGGACTTCTGCATGTGAATAGGATAGATCACCCGCCCTGAAGGGCGTGATCAATATGTATATTATATGTACGTGTGAATGAATATGTGTATATATATAGACTGAAGCGGCGCTGAGCGAGCCGTGGATTGCATGTTACTTATGTCACCGGATATGGATGACCATAAATATTATATATTGTTTGTATTAGAAATGGGTAGTTATGCACATATAAAAATGTCAATCAGGGATTAGAGGCCTGCGGGATAGGAGAAATCCTACCTCCCGTGCCGGTCACGGACGTCCGATAGGGGGTCGTGACAGTAAACAAATTATATATTGTAGCATCATCAGTACCTAAATGCTCATGTTGATAAGGAAAAGATCACCTGACTATGTGATATCATTTTTGGAAGTTAACACAATAGTTTAGACTTCACACATATGTTAATTGGCGCGCACACACACACATACACCTTACTAATTATGATATAGAATGTAATCTTTGCTTACCAGAGTAATAGTGGTCATATGCATATGTGTGTATATTAAGCTTGTTATTAATCAAAAGTTTCTGATGCGTGTGAGGTAGTGTTTTTGTTTAGACTAATGCATGTGAGGTATTGTAGTTTTATTTCTTCTGTAAGAGATAGTGGATATAGCCATATACTTAGTTTACATGCGACCAAAATATGAAGCATCAAAACCTTTGACTTGAAGAAACCCTTAATTCTATGATAATACAAAGAAAAATATTAATTTGGTTGTGCCTTTCATTATCTTTAAATGCTTTTCTTTTAGTCTAAGATAGCAACAATACCAAAAACTGTATGCAGAAGATTATTCCATGAACATGCATATGAAACCAGAAGAATAATATACAAAGTCTTCCCCATTTGGTTGGGTCGGATTTTCGTTTATGTCGTTGATCCATACTCCTAAAAGTTCGACAAAGTTTTTGCTTTGCTGTCAATTACTTGAAGCAACCGTCCTCTTTTATCCGGGTTTGAGAATGGCTATGAAAGCCAAACTTAGCATAGGCAGGAAGAAAACCTTATTTCATTGTCTTCCATCAATTAGATAAATAATTAACAACATTTTCATTTTGTACTATATAATTAAGTAACTTTGATGAGGTTAATTAGAAGATGTATGGGAAAGGCATTCACAATACGTAATTCATTTCACTTTCTTTGCACGGAACCTCTTTATTGGTAAATTTTGGTGCATGCAACGTTAGGTTCTTCTCCTCAAATGGATTATTTGAAGTAAAGAACCAAAACAGGGGAAATGTTAATAATATCTCTTTTTGTAATTCATTGATCATTAATTATCTTTCTATTTTTATTCCTTTGTCATATTGAATAGTTATAGACCTTATCTAATTGATCCGGATTCAACAAAAGTTTGATCTGTTTTTCTCTCTATATATGTATGTATATATGATATATTTGGTAAAACAGAGGATATATTAAGAGGGGAGAAGAAAGAAAGGGTAAAATAAAAGGTTGAAATATATATATGCTAAAATGTTGAAATATATATAAGCTTTGTAATGCAGGCTTCCATTTATGAAAACTATCATCTGTGTTGTGACACAAATCTGCACCCTCTATGACTTTCTTCTATTTTTGAACTAGAGATTTATTAACAACATTTCCATTTTGGAGTAGAATTAACACAAATGGTGCTTTAAATATAAGTGCACTCGTATGTGTTCAAGTGTGTGTGTCAAATAAAATTCTACATTGTCTAAAATAAAGGAGACCCAAACTTTTATATTTGTTAATTTATAAAAATAATAATAATAAATTGTTAAATTATTATTATTACTATAAATTAAATAAATGTTCATTATATATATATATATATATATATATATATTAATTATGGTAAAATGTGTATGCATATAATTTAATATATATATATATATATATATATATATATTAAATTATAAAGGTGAAACATGTGCACTTTTTTGCTGCAACTTAATCTTTGAAAGTGTCAAAGATTATATTGTTGCAACTTTTATGGAAGTAAACGTTGCCATGAAATCAGATATTTTTCTGAACATTGTGCACCGTTTCATTGGGTCACGTTTATATAATTAATATATATATATATATATGTATGTATATATATATATATGTATATATATATATATATACATACAAAGAAATATATAGTGGTGTGGCATCAAATTGAGATATATATACTCTTTAATATTCGGGTTCCTTTAATTTGTGTGTTCTACTTGAGTTCCAAAATGTCTTTTGCTATTCTAGTCTCCTCCGGTGTGCGACATCGGGGACGAGTTCGTTTAATCCTGTGAGAGTGCCGCTATCTAATTCTTGAGGGATAGCGGAATATCTCTTAAGGACAGTGTCCTAATCGACGCGACTCGAACTTAATTTTGAGAGAATCCCCAACAATACTTAAGACATATTGAATCCATGGCCTCTACTCCTGATGCTTCTGCAAACAACGGTTCTGTTCCCGCAAATGTTCCTGCTCCCGCGAACCTTCCGGTGTCCATCCCAATTCTGAGACAATTCCCTGACGTATCCAAAATTGACACATTCGAAGGGAAATTTTTTTGACGCTGGCAAGAACGCATCTACTCTGTTCTGGATATGTATGGGGTAGTCAATGCACTCACCGAGGCCGAACCTGTTGCTGACGCTGCTCAAGCTACGAAGAACTTTTGGCTTCAAGCCAATAAGGTATGTAGACACATATACTTAGCACGTTATCTAACGAACTATTCGATATATACAGTGTCTACAAGGAAGCCAAGACAATTTGGGAACTTTTGATTCTCAAGCACTCTGTCGAGGATGCTGGAAAACAGAAATTTGTAGAAGGCAATTACTACAAATGGGAGATGACTGACGACAAGGACATCAAGTCACAAATCAATGAATACCAGCGGCTATTGGAGGATCTAAAAGCTGAAAAGATTAATTTTCTGGATGAGTTCGTAGCTGGGATCCTGATTGAAAAACTGCTTGACTCATGGAGCGACTACAAGCAACAATTAAAGCACAAGCAGAAGCAGTTGTCTCTGACAGACTTGATCACTCACATCATCATTGAGGATACCAACCGAAAGATGATTCGAATTGCAAAAGGAAAGGAGTTGACTGCTAAAGCAAATTTAGTTGAATCACGCAATAAAATGTACGATTCTTCCATTAAGAATAATAAGAAAACTGATTACAAACCCAGTAGTTCTAACCCCAAGTTCAAGAAAAAGAGCAATTGCTTTGTGTGCGGCAAGACAGGACATTATGCAGCTCAATGTAGAAAGAGGGCTAGAGGACCCGAGAGGGACAATAATCCTCCTAAGCCAAATGCAAATTTGGTTCAAGGAGAGGATGACAGTGGTGACGAAGTCATTGCTGCAATGATGTCTCAAGCCCTCCTTGTCTCTGACATGAAAAAGTGGGTGGTAGACTCTGGGGCTTGTAATATCCGAGATATTAATTTTTATTATTATCATCATTATTATTATTAATTTATTTTTCTTTGGGAAAGAAAAATAAATTAAATTAAAAAGTTGAAATAAAATGAAGAAAAGAGAAGAAATAAGAGATTAATGGAAATCTATTTTGGACTTAAAAGAAAAGAAATAAAAGGAAGAAGGGAAAAATAGGGAATATAAATTAATCTTTGGACTTAAATGAAAAGGAGAACCTAAAGGGGGGGGGAAGAAAAAGGAATTTAACAACCAATAGGGATAGTGCAAATGGGAGAGGACAATGTGGATTCGATTCGGTTTGGGTGATAGTGGATCGCATGACTAAGTCCGCGCACTTTTTGCCAATTAAGACCACTACGGAGTGAGTCAGTATGCACAGATTTATCTATCAGAAATCGTTAGATTGCACGGTGTGCCAGTGTCCATAATATCTGATAGAGGGCCACAGTTCACTTCCAGATTTTGGAAGTTATTGTAGGAAGTGTTGGGAATGAGAGTTGATTTGAGTACTTCTTTCCACCCACAGACTGACAGGCAATCAGAAATAACCATTCAGATCCTTGAAGACATGTTTGGGGCGTGTATTATGGATTTCGGCGGAAGTTGGGAAAGGTATTTACCTTTGGCTGAGTTTGCATACAATAACAGTTATCAAGCGAGTATCCAAATGGCACCTTTCGAGGCTCTGTACGGTCGTAGGTGCAGATCCCCGATTGGGTAGTTCGAGGTCGGAGTGGCTAGTCTAATCGGCCCAGAATTGTTACAAGATGCCTTGCAAAAGGTGAAGTACATTAGGGAAAGATTGTTAACGGCTCAGAGTAGGTAGAAATCTTATGCAGATAATCGAAGAAGAGAACTCGAATTCTCCATTGGTGAACAGGTGTTTCTGAGGATATCACCGATGAGAGGCGTAATGCGGTTCGGTAAGAAGGGGAAGCTAAGTCCTCGGTATATCGGACCGTTTGAAATCCTAGAACGAGTTGGGAATGTGGCGTATCGGTTGGAATTGCCTACGGAATTGGAGGGAGTACATCCTGTTTTTCATGTCTCGATGCTTCGGAAATATCTTCCAGACCCCTTGCACGTGATTCAATCGCAAGACGTGCAACTATCCGAGAATTTGACAAATGAAGAGGAGCCAGTGGAAATCTTAGATCGGTAGTTGAAGAAACTCAGAACGAAGTAGATTCCATTGGTTAAAGTCCTGTGGAGAAATCACTCAACCGAAGAAGCTACATGGGAGGTCGAGGGTTAAATGCGCAGGACGTATCCTCATATGTTTCAAGACTAAGGTTAGTATTTTGTTTGTAATTCAGGGACCGAATTTCTTAAGGGGGGGAAGATTGTAATATCCGAGATATTAATTTTTATTATTATCATCATGATTATTATTAATTTATTTTTCTTTGGGAAAGAAAAATAAATTAAATTAAAAAGTTGAAATAAAATGAAGAGAAGATAAGAGATAGGAGATTAAAATTTTACCTATTTTCTAAAGAATGGAAATCTATTTAGGACTTAAAAGAAAAGAAATAAAAGGAAGAAGGAAAAAATAGGGAATATAAATTAATCTTTGGACTTAAATGAAAAGGAGAACTTAAAGGAGGGAAGAAAAAGGGATTTAACAACCAAATTTTTTTTATGGAGGCCAAAACCGTGTGTCCCTTCCAGCATGAAACAAAAATAAAATAAAATAAATATAATAAAATATATATGGGGGGCCAACCGTGACCCCCCTTTTTACTAAAGCAATAAAACATAAAAAAAAGGAAAGAGGAAGCGGACGCAGCGAGCAGAAACACGGAACTAAGAGCATCACACGAGAGACAAATCGAGATGGAGGGGAAGCTACGGGAACCAGCCGAAAAACGCATTCCGACGCCGGAGACGGTGGCCAAAAGTCTTCCTTCTACACCTCCAAGCTTTCTAACCGATTGAATCAAGGTATGAAAGCCCCAATCCTTCAAAACCCCAATTTCTCCAATTTTGGGTATTTTAGGAATTCTTCAATCTCCTCCAATCGGGGCATTCCGGGGGTTAAATTTGAGCTTAGTGGATGTTATTGAAAGCTTAGTGAGGTTCAGAATCGAAGTTAAACCGTAGAAATTGACCGGGTATGGAAATTACGAAAATTGGGTTAGGAAATTGCTCTAAAATTTGAAATTGATAGTTTGAAGCATGATTAGGCTTGGATTGGAGTAGTATAAGTGTTGTAGTTGCTGGAAATATACAAGGGAATAAAGCCCGAGTATTTACCGTCTCAATCGGAGCCCAATCCGGTGAAAAAGAGGCGATATACCAAGCCACCGTACAGTAAGGAACTGAGCGGTAGGTTCGACACCTCGATCTAGTCCGTGGTGCACACGTAAGACCCGCTAAATTGGTTCCAAGGCTCTAATTATACCCAATTATATTTTTATATATAATTAAAGAGGTAGCAATTAAGCTTTTACTCGACGAATAAGGGCGACGGTGGAATAAGTAAGCTAATGCCTCTTTTGAGCCGTGAATTTAATTCTTTTATTAGCTAAATACCCATATGAATACATGAAGTGAAATTTAGACAAGTGAGAATCTCTAACCTAAGCATTTATAGGTTCTAAGTGGCTCGAAAGTATGAAAGCCGATATAAGACAGTATGGACTTTCAAAAAGAGAAATTTAGATGACGTAACGAACTAAAAAGTTAGTTCTTGGAAATATCTAGAGGGTGCATGAGCATTAGCATGCCACGTGCATGTTAGATGCTTAGTTACACGTTCTAAATTTCTTAAATATATATGTGTATAGGGCACCACAGGGTAATTGGAGCTCCAGCTACTCCGAGGACTGATCAGGAGGGCCAATGAGGTGAGGGGCTCTCCCATCCCTGGCCCACAGGGTTGGATGACAACGTGCAAATGTGGTTTGACTTATTTTGTGCAGTTATCATATGAAATGTACTTATCTGAATGAGTTTGCGCTACGTGTGTATGGTTAGTAAGTAAATAGTGGAAATGAAAACCAAATATGTGTATATGTGATAATGTGGCTCAATGAGCCTTATGTGTTACCGTGGGTAGGATTGTGTCATGATTTCATATGTGAGAGTTTAGGAACTTTAGAAACCCATTTAAATTGATCATCGTTGTAAAGGTTTTGACCGTATGGTACATTGAGGAAAATGAACCTAGGTTGTTAATTGTGAGCGAGAGGGTTGCATAATTGGAAAGGGGGAAAACTAGGCCTAACTAATAAACACGTGTAATATTCAGTTAGTTACTAATAGTGCGTCTTTCAAGGTTAAATTGTTAGTGGAACTTGTTAGGTTAGTTCGAGTAGATCGAGTCTATTATCCTGGTCGGAGAGACAGGATTTTGTTAACAGTAAGTATGCCATGTAGTGGCAATTACCTTGGTTTACCCGAGGTTAGACAAGTTGCTGGCTATTACTCTAAGCGTGCCTTGTAGTCAGAAAGTTCCTAGTGTGATCAACTAGGTTCGAACATAAGATTGCCTTCGGGCCAGTATTTCTCTTAACGTAATGCGGGAGACAGAAAGTGAGTGCCTACGTACACAAGTATGTGTTAACTATGAAACCAAATGATGTATGTTGAATTGATTTACATGCGAATTAATAAATATGTTAGGAGCTTGAATTAGGATTTTACCTGTGAATATGATACATTGATTGCCTGATCATGTTAAAGGCCACAATATAAATCCGTTTCATGCGTATGTGGTTGTGATTGCTCCCTTCCCCCAACTGTAGTGGTACCCGCTGCTACGCCAGGGATGGGGGAGCTTCTCACTGAGTCTGTTCGACTCACTCCTCTTATTTAAACATTTCAGATACAGGAGGTTCAGGAGTCGGGCACGCGTCCACTTCTTCTCAAGGAGGCGGACAGATCTGAAGACCGCACGCTTAGTGCGCGTCGGTAGTATTTTGGTTATGTACATATGTCGTGATGTATATATATATAAAAGCTTTTTGGGCGTAGCGTTTGTACGGTTACATCTGCTGTGTATATATATATATATCATAATTGAATTCTAGCATTGTCGGCTTCATACAGATTAAGGTTAGGTCTTGGTATTGGGACTTTAGGCTAAGATATAGCATATATCATGTATATATATATGACTTCCGCATGCGACTAGGATAGATCACATGCCTTGAGAGGTGTGATCAATATGTAAATTATATATATGTGTGTGACTGAATACCTTATTGTATGAAAATATGGCTTCTGCATGTGAATACGATAGAGCACACGCATTGAGGCATGTGATCAATATGTAAACTATATGCAAGCGTGTGATTGAATATATGTATGACTGTACACGGGATTTCTGCATGTGAATAGGATAGATCACCCGCCCTGAAGCGCGTGATCAATATGTATACTATATGTACGTGTGAGTGATTATGTGTATATGTATAGACTGAAGCGGCGTTGAGCGAGCCATGGATTGTACGCTACTTAGGTCACCGAATATGGATGGCCATAAATACTATATATTGTTTGTATTAGAAATGGGTAGTTATAAACATGTGAAAATGTCAATCAGGGATTAGAGGCTTACGGGATAGGAGAAATCCTACTTCTCGTGCCGGTCACGGACGTCCGATAGGGGGTCGTGACAGGGCTACCCGGTACATTTGTGCTAATATATGTATGCCTCCTTTGAAGAAGGGGAAGACAAAATCTAACTTGCTGAGTCTCGAACTGCAAAGGTTCTTGGGAAAGGAAAAGTGGCTCTCAAACTCACTTAAGGAAAAACTTTGCAGCTGAATGATGTCCTGTATGTGCTTGATGTTAGAGCAAATTTAATCTCTGTAACTCTTTTGGGAAATGCTGGAGTTAAGGTGTCATTTGAATCTGACAAGATTGTAATGACTAAGAACAATGTTCTTGTTGGGAAGGGTTATTGTAATCAGAGACTTTTTGTACTGAGTATTGATGATATGAATAATAATGCATCTTCTTCTGTTTACTTGGTTGATTCTTTTAATATGTGGCATGCTAGACTTGGACATGTTAATAGGAAATATATTAAAAGATTGCAAGAGCTTGGTTTAATTTCTGCAATTAAAAATACTGATGAAATTAATAAATGTGAAATTTGTGTTGAAACTAAATTGACAAAAATGTTACACTTTTCTACACAAAGAGAAACTGAACTATTGTCTTTAATTCATACTGATTTAGGAAATTTAAAACAAACAGAAACTAGAGGTGGCAAAAAGTATTATGTTACTTTCATTGACGATTTCTCTAGGTATACTAAAGTATATTTATTGAGAAATAAAGATGAAGTTTCTGGAAAATTTTCTATTTATAAAACTGAAGTAGAGAATCAGTTAAATAGGAAAATTAAAAGAATTAGATCTGATAGAGGAGGAGAATATTTATTAATAAATGATCTTTGTGAAAGAGAAGGAATAATACATGAAGTAACTCCTCCTTATTCTCCTGAATCAAATGGTGTAGCAGAAAGGAAAAATAGAACTTTAAAAGAAATGAAGAATGCATTACTTGTAAGTTCTGGTGCACCTAATAATTTGTGGGGTGAAGCTATTTTATCTGCATGTTTTTTGCAAAATAGAATACCTCATAGGAAAACAAATAAGACACCTTATGAATTATGGAAAGGTTTTAAGCCCAATTTAAAATATTCAAAAGTGTGGGGGTGTCTTGCAAAAGTTTTATTACCTGATATTAAAAAGAGAAAATTAGGTTCTAAAACTTCTGATTGTTTATTTATTGGTTATGCTCAAGAAAGTGCTGCGTATAGATTCTTAGTTCTAAAGAGTGATATTTTGAATCAAAACACAATTATTGAAACTAAGGATGCAGAATTTTTTGAAAATATTTTCCCTTTGAAAGTTGAGTATATTCCTAAAAATGTTGAAAGCTCTTTTGCTTCCTCTACAACTTTAGAAAACTCAAATGATGATTTGAATGGAAATTTGAGAAGAAGTAAAAGAGATAGAAAAGAAAAATCTTTTGGAGATCATTTTCAAACATTCTTAGTGCAAGATGACCCTAGGAATTTTTATGAAGTTATTTCTTCTAATGACGCTGTTTTTTGGAAAGAAGCAATTAAAGCTGAAATTGATTCTTTAAATAATAATAAAATATGGACCTTAGTAGACTTACCTCTTGGAGCAAAACCTATAGGTTGTAAGTGGGTATTTAGAAAAAAAATACTTTCCTGATGGGTCTGTGGATAAATATAAAGCAAGGCTAGTAGCCAAAGGTTTTACACAAAAAGAAAATATTGATTACTTTGATACATTTTCTCCTATAACTAGAATTTCTTCTGTGAGAATACTCATTGCTTTAGCATCCATTCATAATTTAATTATTCATCAAATAGATGTTAATTCAGGCCAAAAAAAAAATAGATGTTAAAATTGCATTTTTAAATGGTGATTTAGAAGAAGAAATTTATATGGTATAACCTGAAGGATATGTAATACCTGATTAAGAAAATAAAGTATGCAAATTAATTAAATCTTTGTATGGTTTGAAACAAGCACCTAAACAGTGGCATGAAAAACTAGACCAAATTTTATTAAGTGGTGGCTTCTCTACTGTTGAAGTAGAAAGGTGTGTTTATACCAAAGTTGTAAATAATGATTGTGTGATTATATGTTTATATGTTGATGAAATGCTTATATTTGGTACTAGTTTGAATATTGTGATTGAAACAAAATGTTTTCTTGCTTCTCATTTTGATAAGAAAGACTTGGGTAAAGCGAAAGTGATTTTAGGTGTCATAATTACAAAAAATGAATCTGGTATCCTACTTTCTCAAGAACATTATGTTGAGAAAATTCTGAGAAAGTTTAAACAATTTGATAATGCTCCTTTAAGTACGCCTTATGATGCAAGTGTACAATTAAAGAAGCATAGAGGTGATCCAATTGCACAAACTAACTATGCTCAAGTAATTGGGAGTTTTTTGCACTTGATGAATTATACCAGACCTGATATAGCTTATGTTGTATGTCGGTTGAGTAGATATACTCATTGTCCAAGAAATGAACATTGGGATGCTCTGATAAGAGTATTGAGATATTTGAGAGGTACCATGAATCATGGTATACTGTATAGTGGATTTCCCGCTGTATTAGAAGGATACAGTGATGTTAACCGGATCTCTAATTCAGATGAGACAAAATCCACTAGTGCCTATGTGTTCATGTTTGTTGGTGGTGTTGTCACATGGAAGTCAGCCAAGCAAAGTATTATAACTAAATCCTCAAGGGATTCTGAGTTTGTTGCTTTGGAGTTGGCTGGAACTGAGGCTGAGTGGTTGAAAAACTTCTTAGCAAATATTTCATTAGGTGACAAACCAACTTCATCTGTGTCATTACACTGTGATAGCCAATCAGCGATAGCTACTGCTAAAAATAAGACCTTTAATGGCAAAAGCAGACACATTCGATTGAGACACAATATTGTTAGGCAACTGCTCAAAGATGGTGTGATCTCAATTGATTTTGTGAGGTCAGAGGTAAATCTTGCGGATCCGTTTACTAAACCTCTGGGAAGAAAATATATTACTGAAACATCGAGGGTTTGAAAATTAACAACGATGGCAACCCAACCTTTGTGATTGGTGATCCCATGAATAAGGTTCAATGGGAAGAACAAGTCGTCTGTTAATTCTGGTAGCACTAAATTTTTTGTCCCTTCCTATGGTGTGAGATGGTGCTATACTGCTTTTTTGGTGAGGGTGTGCAAAGGCACTTAATGATTTCATATTCCTAAGGGATCGTGTATAATTGCAGATACACTTAAGTGAAATCACCTCTACGAATGTGGAGTGGGGCCGCTCCTATGAGATTCTGGCAAAACCTCTAAAGCATTCGTTATGAAAGAGGCACACGCAAGGTCGTTGTAACGCACAAAAACGTCGTTAACAGCAGAAATGTGGGGGTATAATCTAACTCTTAATGTCTCTAGTATACAACAAGAGTTGTTGGTTCATAGAAGCCGGCTTTACTAACATCTCTGTGTACTATGTGTTATTGGTCTAAGTCTAGTTCATAGTCGGAAAGACACTAGATACAATGGTTATATCCATGAGTGAAACTCAGTGATAAATGTGATTATTTATTTGACACATGTGGAGATTGTTGTAAATATAAGTGCACTTGTATGTGTGCAAGTGTGTGTGTCAAATAAAATTCTACATTGTCTAAAATAAAGGAGACCCAAACTTTTATATTTGTTAATTTATAATAATAATACTAATAAAAAATTGTTAAATTATTATTATTACTATAAATTAAATAAATGTTCATTATATATATATATATATATATATATATATATTAATTAAGGTAAAATGTGTATGCATATAATTTAATATATATATATATATATATATATTAAATTATAAAGGTGAAACGTGTGCACTTTTTTGCTGCAACTTAATCTTTGAAAGTGTCAAAGATTATATTGTTGCAACTTTTATGGAAGTAAACGTTGCCATGAAATCAGATATTTTTCTGAACGTTGTGCGTCATTTCATTGGGTCACGTTTATATAATTAATATATATATATATATATATATATACAAAAAAATATATAGTGGTGTGGCATCAAATTGAGATATATATACTCTTTAATATTCGAGTTCCTTTAATTTGTGTGTTCTACATGAGTTTCAAATTTTCTTTTGTTGTTCTAGTCTCCTCCGGTGTGCGACATTGGGGACGAGTTCGTTTAATCCTGTGAGAGTGCCGCTATCTAATTCTTGAGGGATAGCGGAATATCTCTTAAGGACAGTGTCCTAATCGACACGACTCAAACTTAATTTTGAGAGAATCCCCAACAAATGGTTTAGGAAAGAATTGTATGGCATGATGTTTAGATATTTCCCTTCACCTAAAGCCCATGGGTCTAAGTATAACCAGTAACCAGACTTGCACAACATAACTTCATTCCAAGACATGAAAAAGTAAACTAATTTTACTGGAAGGGAAGCTAGAGTAGCATCATTACAGAGAATATATAGCTAAAACAGTAAGAGTAGCAGGCAAATAACTAGTAAGAAAGGGGTAAGAACAAACCCATTAGTGAAGCCTCAAGCAATAGTTTTTACTTTTTACAGTAGCAACACCTTTGTTCTGTATGTTGACAATGCTCATAAGGCTTGAGAGTAGAATCACAGACACAGTACCAGCAATAGTTTTTAATTTTTACAGTAGCAGGACCCTTCCCCATCTTCAGCTGATCCAGACTGTTAAGTAGAAGATCTCTTAATGGCCCAATCTTAAGTAGCAAAAGAAACACTAGAACACCCTGCACAAAAAGCACTAAAAACAACAATTGAATCATCATTTTTTGCTTCTAAAAAAAGTACAATACCCACTTGCTGAAATCCCTTTTTTTTGCATGAAAATTGAAATCTTTCCTACAGAAAAACCTTCATTATTGAAGAAGAAGTGAATGGATTTTGCTATGCTTTTGTGAGGGAAAAAAAGATTAGGAAGCGTAAAGGAAGAGGAATGGGTGAGTGAGTTACACAGTGAAAAAGTGAAGAGAAGAGAACTTCTCTATCTCTTTTGTTATATATTTTTCCTTTAATTTTTCTGGGATATGTTATGGACATGAAGAGGATTAAAATGCAGTAGTAAAGTTCAATGTTAAACTAGTAAATTTGGATTTTATCTATATTTTTTTCAATTTTTCTGCATTATTTCACATTTATATGTTTTGAATTCTTAATTCTTGAAATATTTTTTTAAGTAATTGAATATATTTTTTTATGATATTTAAAAAATAAAATGTTACAAATTTGCATTGTATAGTACTGAATGTTGATCTTGTTCTTTGATGAAGAAATTTGCATTGTATAAGTTGTATTTGGTGAGCTTGTGTTAGTCCTCAAAGTATGGATGCTATTGCTATATTGTTTCCAATTCCTAGTTGTTTTTGGTGAGCTTGTGTTAGTCCTCATAAATTATTTTTTTTAGTAAGTTGTTGAATGGTTATTTTTTAACTTATTGAAGGGAAATGGACTTTTGGAGGTGGACTGCTAGACATATTAGACCCGGGCCAGAGGATCCGAGCCTGCTATAACTGCAGGATCGACACATATCGAAGGCAGTTTGGCAGCAACATGTAAGCAAATCGTGACTATTATTTTCCTTCAAATTTAGCATGTAAGCATAGTGTAGGCACTTACCCTCGTGAATGTTTGTTGGTTGTAGCCTGATCGTGTGCTCCGGCCACGATGACACAGGGCCATTGAGTTGCTGAACCTGCCAGTGCAGATAGTGCCACTTCTTGAGCAGATCGGGTTTTATGGTGTTGCTCGTGTGGGTTACATACAATACGACCACGCACTGATTTTGGCCTTAGTTGAACGATGGAGGCCCGAGACACTCTCCTTCCACATGCCAATGGGGGAGTGCAGCATAACACTGCAAGACGTGTCGATACACGTGGTCCGAGTTGTGCCTTCAATTGTTGGGGGAGGCACCGCCTGCTGATCAACTTAAAGGTTCGCGGGTGAATATGACATGGTTAGACGAGAGGTTTTCGCAGGTGCTTGAAAATGCCACGGAAGTCTAGCTAGAGAAGTTCACCCGTGGATATATCATGCGGTTGCTGGTATGTTTCCTTATGCCAGACACGTCTGGTAAGTTGCTCCCTCATCTACCTCCCCTTGCTGGAGAACTTGGATGATGTGAAGAAGTATAGCTGGGGATTTGCAGTGCTAGCGTACTTGTACCAGTCGTTGTGCCTTAAAACCGAGTACAAAGAGGCGAACATCGGGGGATGTATACATTTGTTGCACGTGTGGGCATGGGATAGATTCCCCTAGCTAAGACCAAGACAGAAGCGTCCTTACCCCCGTCGCCTGAGCGAGGAGGACGAGTCCCGGGACTATCCTACAAGTCCTCCTTTATCCTTTAGGTTTGTATTACATTCTAACAAAGGGCAATAGAAATTGAATTTGACTTTGTGAACGAACGCATTTGGTTTTTTTTTTCTTAACAAGTGGAGCGATTACAAGGAGTTCTACCACGCGTCGATGCATCTGCTGCCTTCGTACAGGAGAACAATCAACGCCATGTCTTACCACAACATAAGTTAAACATCTATAGCTAGTGACATTTATAGTTTCCCTTTCCTTTTTTTTTACATTGAAAAGTTATGAAAATATTGGTTCAAATTGGTACAGGTTCTTTGGAAACCATACGATCCATCAGTTTGTCCGCAAGAGCTAATACCATATTATTGTCGTGAGGGGGGGAGATATGGAGAGCTGAGGTGCCACTGATCTACTTCAACATCGTTGAGTGGAATCAGCCCGATCAGGTGTTTCGGCAATTCAGCCTCTAACAACCCATTCTCAATCTGCCTCATAACCTGGACTTCCAACACTCACGAGTAAGAAAGAGACTAACTGGTCAGGTGAACACTGAATATTTTGTGAGTTGCGGGGGGAAAGACATGATAGAGTGATTACAACACCGGCACAGACAAGTCCTCTAAGTCACGATTCTGCGTACAGCAGATCACATGTCAGTGGATCGACCCCGAAGGGGCAGCCATATACTGGGCAGTAAGCACTCGTGATCCCGTTTAAAGAATTATTTTTTGTCTTGGATTTATGTTCAGATAGTTGAATTTATGTCGGTTTTGTGTTTGAATTTGTGACAGTCTGATGCCATTAGTGGAATTAGAGAGCTGGTGATGAAAGACGGGTGCGAGGATGAAATACTGGCTTGGTGTGACCGGTTGACAAAAAATGTGTTCACTCGATGCAACTCCTTCCCAAACGCAGGAGAGCACGTAGCTGGACTATTGCCGACTCTTCGACATCATCTGTGTACTATGCAGGGCCAAGAAGATGGTAGCCTCAGAGGATGAGCATTTTCCACCATCTGGTACCACGGTTGCTCGACTTGGAGGACGAACATGTTGATGCTAGTGATGAGGGCACTGCCACTGTAGATCAGCTCACTGGTGGTTATCAGGCCACTACTGATCATGCCACTAGTGCTTATGTGGCCACTAGTGCCATGGTTGATCAGGGCACTGGTGGTGATCAGATCACTACTGATCATGCCACTGGTGCTGATGTGGCCACTCGTCTCACAGTTGATCAGGGCACTGGTGGTGATCGGGCCACTACTGATCATGCCACTAGTGTTGATCAGGCAACTAGTGATCCCATGGAGTTTGTGGCTTCATGTAAGGCTGAATGATCTGTTACAAATAGCATCGGACTTTGGGGATGCAAGTGTCTGGACCCCTCCTCCACCGCCATCTCAGCCAATGCAAGAATTCTCAACACCACAGTCGAGTGCTTCGCAACTGGGCATTCGGCCGCGGGGTGAAGACGATGACCCACCAGAGGAACAATTATGGTGTGGTGAACATGCACAGAGGCCATGTATATGCGGGACCGGCGATCATAAGATTCCATGAGGGTTAGATAGTTGTTTTGGTCAATGTTAGGTGTTTAATTCTGTAAATGCTTTTGTAAATAGGAACATGGATGTTTTGGAAATCTTTATCATTAATCATAAATTGGATTGTCAAAATTGAGCTGTTCTATGGTTCACATGTTGGATTAATTGAAGCAGGGATGGCAGATGAATTCTGAAGCAGGGATGGGAGTCAATTTTCTTAATTGTTTTTATATCTGTCTTAATGAAAACGCCCTCACTGAGGGCGTTTTATAGTGAACTAAAGTGGATTCCACCTATAAATATGCTCCTTACCTGTCCATGCATTCAATTCCTTCAATCCCTCACCCATTTATGCATCCATTTATACATCGCACATGCCATTTAAATAGATACTGGAGATACCTACAATATTCTATTCGAATGAGGCCCGTCCATGACAGTGACGAAACTGGATTTATTTCACCTCCCTCGGGTGTGATGTTGAAGATATCTACAATGAAGTTCTCCGGGCCCATGTCGGTGTCCTGTGGTAGTTGACTCTAGACTTATGGTAAGACTGTGTTAATAACTTTATTCAGTTTATATTAATTACGTTTCGTAATGAACTCATTCTTGCTTTTGAGTGAGGGTAGTCCGAACGATGCTGGGGATGTCCATAATGAGACAATTGGGTGCAGCTCACTTGTTCATGTGATTTTGTAATGAGTTATCTGTCATACGGTGAACGTGACTTTGTCCTGTTGAGAAGCGTAGAAGTATAAGAGAGCTGACCCTGCCACTGTAGACAGATAGTGACATATTCCACTATGTTGTAACAGATGCAGGGTCGGCTGCCTAGAACATCTAGGCTTCCCAACTTGGGTGAAATCACGTTGACCGAGTGACATACCATTCATTGCGAAGTCGTATCCATAGTGAGAATCAACCATTACCTCATTGTAGGTATCTTCAGCATCGGTCAAACCACTATCCGCATACCTAATACATTGTGAATGCCGTTATTAACAGTCTTAAAAATTGCATTTTCTTACAGGAAAGGTCGATGTGTCAACGGACGCCGCCGTTTAGACTCGGGTCTGCAAGGTTAGCTGCTTCTACAAAGCCAACAAGTTGACTTCCAACAATATATGCTCAGACACCATTCAATTTTTTTAAACTCTTGTTCATGTATACACAGTGTAACCATAATAAATGTTTGGTAAATAAAATTCATGCTATTTTGTTATTTGGGCCTCTCAATTCTCAAACACTGTGTGACTTTGATTCAAGTTCGAACTAAAGAACAACACACAATGCTACTTAAATGACCAACATTCATAACATAATTAAATTTAGGACAAAACCGACAAGACACACCACTCATAAACAATATCATTGTAATTGTTAAGAAAGCCCTGACCTGCTGAACATGGAAGGGTAGCTGTTGGATCACATGGAAAACGCCCTCAGCCTGTTAGATCACATCCGACAATGGAGATTCCTGTCAGGAATTTGGACTGTTGGATGTCATCTAATATGGTTAAAAACGCCCTCAGTGAGGGCGTTTTTCAGCCTGTTGGATCACATCCAATAGTCCAGATTCTCGACAGGAATCTCCACTGTTGGATGTGATCCAACAGACACAAAAATGCCCTCAATGAGGGTATTTTTCAGTTTGTTGGATCACATCCACAGTCCAGATTCCTGACAGGAATCCCCACTGTTGGATCACATCCAACAGTAGAGATTCCTGTCAGGAATCTAGACAGTGCGATGTGATCCAACGTAAAAATGGTCTCACTGAGGGCGTTTTTGTGTCTCTTTCTCCCACATATGTAGACCGCATCATGCGATTATCCTCAGTAGCCTATCTAAGTGACGCAAACCTTAGGGACAATGGCATCCTACACATCCATGTTGTCCTGCACATCCACCTTAGGGACAATGCAAGAGTCTGGCACTATTGTTTGAGGGAGGGGGTCGAACATAGAAGATGTCTGGCCTCCAGAGCTGCATCAATGGTGTTCACGCCCATCCTTTAAACTCGAAGTATGAAGTCACGTTCACCGGATGACACAATATGAGGGCCATTATAGAGGACACCTGGCCACACGTTTGGTATCATTGGTTCCCTGCACAGCCTCTACTAGGAACTGCACGAGGCTGGCTCTTGGGTTGCATGATCCCACCGAACCTCGTTGCACTAATGGGTCACACTGCACCCTAAAGGCAACATCTGGTGCACCAACAGAAGCGCGTGGAGTAGGATTTTATGGCCCTCTAGGAAGCCGGCATGAACAATCCTCCTTCCACCAACTGCACCAATAAATGAGTCCTCAACGGGATTAAGTCACATTAACCGAATGACAGACTTCTTTGTGTCCTATGTGAAGCTACTTGGGCTACCAAGCTGTATCAATGGGACAGTGTAGTAATGATGACGTTTCAACAACATTCATCGCGATTTCTGACTTCATTGTCTTCTCAGCAGGGTTGCCCTACACTCCACCCAACCCCTGATCTTACAAAATTGACGACCTATTCCCCTAAACTCTAACTAGACGTTCATCTTCTGTAAAATACCGCATTACCCTTGTTCATAAATGCTAATATTATAATTACATTAATGCATTTATTTATATTAATGACTTAGTTACATTAATCTAATATTATAATGACATTAATGCTAATATTTTAATTATATTAATACATCACACAATTCAAATTTAATGAATATTACATTAATACATGACACCTTTGGAATTTACCAAAAATTACATATTAAAGGACCGCATCAATTAAGACCTAATCGGGTTCTTATTTGGACATTTCCTTTTTTTGTGTCCTTCTCCCCTGCATAGGCTGTACTTTTGGCTTCTCTCCCTTTTGTTTCCAATCCATTTCATTGTGTATTCGGGTTGACCGTGGACGTCCTGGTGGCCGCAACGCTACAGGATTGGGTCTCAATCTCTGCCCTGGGACTTCGGGCCAGTATTCCTCCCCCGCAATAGGATGGAAATGATAACTGTACACAGCAACGATGTTGTGCAGCTTATAAGTTGGGTCAACTTAAAGCTCGTACTCGTGATTCAAGTAAGAACATACCGCGAGCACATGGACAAACGGAAACCGTAGGGACTGAAACTCACCACAATCACATGCGTCGATTGTACGGTTCTTGCATGCCAAACTCCATCTCCTGCCGGTTTTGTAATTTTATCTCGCATGCAGATGCAACTGCCGCATGCTTCGATATCAACTTTCGAAACTCTTTGCAATAAATGTGGCTAGCATGAATCTGTGTGAGAGCCTGTTGTTGTCTTACGTGGTAATAATTTGTGGTCTTGTACAATGTTGACTGGACCAACGCCATGATGGGCATAGACCACACGCCTTTCAGCACGTTGTTCATGCAGTTGGCAAGGTTGGTCGCCAAGTGCCTATAACGTCGACCCTCGTCATATGTACGACACCACTTTTCGCATGGGATTTGATCAAGCCGTCGCCCAGCTTTATCATTCAATTCATAGATGGCTCTCATTGTTTTGTCAACGACGTGTGCTTGGAACACATGCGCTGCATGTGCATAAATGTGTTAGCGTAACGATCATTATAGTGAAGAAAGACCAATAGTCATAGCACTTGAATATGTTTTTTAAACCAACTTTACCTGCATCCTTCAAAAGTTTCTTCAAAGGGTTGCTTCTAAACTTGATGTTAAAGTTGCTCACCACGTGACAGATGCAGTACACATGGTGCCCAAGTTCTGGCTGCCAGCCAACTGCTTCGTCTTCCACTATGGCCAAACATCTGATACTCCTATCGGATATTAGACACACCCCCTTCTGGTGACCAACGACAAATTCTCAAACTCTAAACAGGAACCAGGCCCATGCTTCTTGCGTTTCTCCTTCCACAATCGCGAAAGCCAAAGGAACAATGTTACTATTTCCATCTTGTCCCATCGCGATCAACAATGTATGATGGTACTTCCCGTACAGGAATGTGTCGTCCAGTTGTATCCAAGGTTTCAAATGCGCCCATGCATCGATGCATGGTTTGAATGCCCAGAACAGACGAAGGAATTGCATGTCACTGTCATTATTTGGGATCGGACGATGCTGGAACGCAATGATTGTTCCCAGCAAGTCTTATTGAACTGTACACATCCATCTTCTCAGAGTATCGTAGGAAGCCTCCCAGTTTCCATATACCATTGCTAAGGCCTTTTGCTTTCCTAACTATGCCATCCTATACGAAACGGTGAACTGGTAATCATCCTTCACTCTTTGGATTATTTGGGACATGGGAACGTCAACTGATTATTCCACCATTCCTGTATTTAACCCAGCTATTATGTCTGAGTCCAACTTACTGTGGTCCTGCGACATGGAAGGCGTCGCACAAGAATGGTCGCCGTCGTACTTTGTTATTAACCACATTCCAAGGTTGGCCTTCAAACATGCTCTAACTCTCCACGGACACCCATTATCGTGCTTCACACGCGTCGCCTCATAACTCTTCCCTCCCGACCGAGTCACGCTGTAGTTTAGGTGTCGTTTAAAAGAGAAGATTTTCACTGCTTCTCCCAAAGATTTCTTGTCTGGGAACACCAGACCTTTCTTTAGATCTGAGGTTTCATTCCATACTTCACTTCCATCGGCAATCACTCATCATCGTATGGGTTGGGAGGAACATTACACTGCGACTGTGCTTCAGTCGGCACAAAATATCGGATGGGTTGGATGCCATGTCTGCCCTCATGGGCCATGCCATCTGCATCACCGTCGTTGTTGTCGTCGAAATCTTTGTCCTCGTACTCAACTCCATTCAGAGGGTCCTCTATATCATTCCTAGTTAAAGCATCAAATTCTCCGTCATCCAATAACTCATCGTTTGGTTCCCCTGTCGGCATATTCAACATCTCCTGCGCCATTTCCAAGCCATCTTCGTTTACATCATCTTCCTCAAAAGCCTAACTTGTGCCACACTCCTGATCAACTCGCCGATTAGATTCAATAAGGAATGTAGTCAGCGACCTCAAATTGCTACACTGCAGCTGAGGTGTTGGCACATATCTCCATCACAAGAATAAGCAAAAAATCCAAACACTGTATGTGACAATCAAGCATACCGCCCATTCCCTCATTGTCAGACACTTCAACAGAAAGAAAATTTACTGGGTTCCTCCCATATGGCATCCTGTAAATTATTTCTGACACCACCTGATTCTGTGGTAGTTTTAGAGTGCGATGAATCAGCTATTTCAATTCTACAAAGCTCATTCCACGACTGATTCTCGTAAGTCTAGCATTATTCGGGACCTGAAAAACAATGCCATTGGAATAGTTGGATACAATGGCATCTTTGTAAATACAAGCAGTGAATGACTGACTCATGTTTGTTTGTGCAACGTGATGCTACAAAACAACGATTCCAAAAATGTTGGGAATTTGTTTGAATGTTGTGGGTTGCTGAGACAAGTTGAAGCATTATATAGGAAATTACAAGTCAAAAAACGTCCTCACTGAGGGCATTTATTTTATTAAAAACGCCCTCAGTGAGGGGTTTTCTTGTCCAATCAAATCATGCTTAGGTCTGCTCTGATAGGCCAGAAAATTCAGTTGACCAAAATTTGACCATCTGCCCAGTAAAATGCCCTTGTTGATGACGTTTTCTTATAAACATAGCACTCACGTTGTTGTCAACGTGTCTTGTGGGCCCCACAACATTTGACCAGTAGCATTTAAAACGCCCTCAGTGAGGGCATTTATAGGGTTGACCATTTGACCCTATAAAGCCCTCACTGAGGGCATTTTCCTTGTCAAAAATTAAGAAAAACCTCAATGAGGGCGTTTTGTAATGTGCACAGTGAAAGTGGTATATTTCTGTGGATAGTTTTTAAAGGTGGTTGAATTTGTGTATATGTTTTTAATTTGGTATATAAGCGTGCAAAGCCTAAAGAAAATAGAATACTAAAAACACAAATAATATAATATACTTTTCATTTTTATATATATATAATCCCGTTTGGTTAGTTAAAAAAAGATGTAATATTTTTTGTAATTCAACATTCCTTTCAACATTCTTCCTACCAAACATACCTTTTTGTAATGTTATAAAATTATATTTGGCAAAAGTATCTTTCCTGTCCCCAACGTTTGGGGGTCCTGTCTGTTTTGCCCCTAACATTTTTTTGTTGTCAATTGTACCCTTAACGTTTTGTGTTTCTGTCAATGTCACCCTTTCAACTAACACCGTCAAATTTTGGACGGTTTTTGCTGACGTGGCAGCTTATGTGGCCAAAAAATATGACTGGACATATTTTTTTTGTCACATCAGCTTTCCTTCTTTCTCTGTCTTCTTCTTCTTCTTCTTCTTCACAAATCTAATCAAAATCCTCCTTTTCCTTTGTCTTTCTAAAAAATAATGAAGCCATTGTCACCAAAAACTCCATCTTCTCCCACCCATCAATTACCCACTCCTTCTAGTTCTACCATCAACACCACTACTCCATCTTTTACATTCATAACAAATTTCAACTCTCTCTATGATCCAACCTTAACCTCAGACGATATTAACGACAATGACAAAGACAACTCCTCCTGTTGTGCGTGGGACTCTAATGCCACAAATATTCCAATTGAAGCAGAGGTGGCCACCGCCTTCGCCTCCTGTCGCTTCTTCTTCTCTTCCCCTGGCCGCTCCAACTCCATCATGGAATTTTCCGCCGCCACGAATCACCACCGCCATAACCACCACCACCAACAGCTCTTTGACAATAGTGTGGCGGTGCCGACATACTCGCCGGACCCATATTTAGATTTCTGACGGTTGAAGTAGGAGATGGTGGAGGCGCGCCCAGAGCTGAGGGACGTTAGGTCGAATTGGAAAATGTAGCTCCAGATGGTGGTTCATTCTCATTCTCCACTTCCTGTTTTTTATTTCCTACTTTATTTTGGTACACACGGTGAGAGTGAGAGAGGGAGAGTGCGTGACTTTTTGTGTTGTGTTGGGTTCCTTTCCTTTCCGCCATTTTTATGGTGTGATACTCTCACTGAAGCTTTCTATAGTAGAAATGGAGAGTAGGCTTCTGCTCATAAACATACTCCTACTTCTCTCTTACTTATCCTATGCTCATAAGCCAAGTATCTCTTCCTCTCTGTTTTGCTCATTCCAATTCCTTTTTTGTTCTTTCATTTTGTTCTTTTATGCTTGATAAGGAAAATACAGGTGAAGAGGAACGGTGGCCACAACCAGGTGAGAAAGAGAAAGGAAAATGAGGATTTTGATAGATTTGTGAAGAAGAAGAAGAAGACAGGGGAAGAAGGAAAGCTGATGTGGCAAAAAATATTTCCAGTCATATTTTTTGGCCACATAAGCTGCCACGTTAGCAAAAACCGTCCAAAATTTGACGACGTTAGTGATAAGGGTGACATTGACAAAAACACAAAACGTTAAGGGTACAATTGATAGCGAAAAAGCGTTAGGGGCGAAACTTACATGACCCCCAAACGTTTAGGGCAGGAAAGGTACTTTTGCCATTATATTTTTTACCCACTTTTATTTTATTCCCAATTTTAATAAAAGAAGTAAAATGTTCATTTTATCCACTTTTATTCCATTTAGACCGTAGTCACATCATAGTTACATCACATTCTCATTCTCTCTAACATTCATATTCCCATTCTCATTCCCTCCAACATTCTAGTAACCAAGGCCTTATATACTAAACATTGCTAATGAATTATACAAAATGGGAAGACGCTTGCAATGTGATGGGTCAATCTTTGGTTTTGCGCACCGTGCGGCAACGGAGAATTTTGCAAATTCCATCTCAAGAGATATGTTTTCAAATATAGGTTTTACTAATGTTTAAAAATTCTAGTAATGTTTAATCCAAACACTGAATTTGTTTAAAAGGTAATTAAAATACCTAAAAACTTTACTTTCCCTTCATACTTTACCTTATCCAAACACACTAGTGAAATCTGTAGCTCATAAGAGTGGGGTGTCTTAATTGCAAGAGCACCCTTGACAGAATTTACCTATTTGAATGTGGGAGTGGGGCCGCTCCTATGAGAATATATAAGGCATATTCTAAAAACACATTCAAGAAACATGATGCGAACAAAGGCCGCTTAATGTGCGGGTTAGGCTCATAAATTGCACTTGGATTATTATGTGCAAGATATATATCTTGTCTCCCTTAGGCAGTCATAGTTCAAAGCAAATACCATCATTGGCTCTGGATCATGATATGTATTTTAATTTTGCTAAATATAGATTCAAGGCAATTTAGCCATCTATATTATGAACAATAATCTATTTCTACCCAAATAAATATTTTAACGTGAGATAATTTATAATAATAAGTGGAAAATTGTTAAATATCCTTATAATCATAGAATAAAAAATGAAATTGATGCTCTATTGATTATCAAATCAAATTTGTAGAACAATTTTACAAAAATATCTAAAGATCATACAACCATAACTGGAGCACTCTTTCTTGAAAAATAAAATGAAGAAAATCCTTATGCCTACTTTACTGTCTTAAAGAAAGCATGTCACCAAATAACAATTCTAACTTTTCAAAGATCACTCCCTTCGAGGGTTTAGTGCAAAACCAGATCCCTTAGCCACGAGATCGTGTGGCGGAAACATCTCATCGTCGTACTCCACCTCGTCATCCACGAAAGCAAGCTCAATAGCGTTCATCCGCACCAAAATTTTCACAAGTACTAAATCATTTTCTTCTTCTAGAAGGGAATGGAATGATAAATTGAAAAAAAGAAGAGGAGATTCGGTTGGTGTGGAGAGCAAGAAAAAGAAGGAGACAGAGAATAGGGGCTGAAATCAAAGTTATAAGATTGAAGAAATGGTGAAAGTATAATTTCTGAAAAGTTTCCATCATGCAACGTCAACAGTTGACGGACCAATGTAATGTTATCACACAAAAAGGCCAATTTAATTGGAATAAGTTGCAGAAATACGAGACTAATTTAGAGCTTTCGAATGATATATATGTGTGTGTGTGTGTGTACCTAAAAGGCCTAATATGTTGGTTAGTCAAGTTAATTAAAAAACTTAAACTTCAAGTCATTTATTGTTTACACAAAAGTTCAAATAATTGTTCATACTAAATTTAACTTAAACGTTGATAAGTAAGTCATCCATATGTGCTGCAAGAAAGGTTGTCCAGTTAATAAGCTGCTCATATGGAAATTGGATTCGGTGTAATTCATTTTTTAGCAATTTCTATGCAATTCCTTCAAAATACACATTTTTGCTTTACTTGTGAAGTAATAATAGGGAATGACACTAATAAGAACCTACCATGAATGAATTAGGGACCAAATTATTATTAATATTGACAAATAGCATCACCTAGAATGAACTAGGGACCAAATTGTTATTCATAATGACAAATAGACTCACAAGATTACTTGGTGATCCTATTTGTCAATATTAATAATAATTTGGTCCCTAATCCATTTATGGTGGGTCCTTATCAGTGTGAGTCCCTATTATTTCACAAATGAGCACAAATGTGCATTTTAAAGGAATTGTATAAAAATTAATGGAAAACAAATTGCATCAGATCTACACTACAAGAAAGTTAACTTTCAGTGACAAATTTCAGTGGCAACTCAAAAAAGTCGCCACTAAAAGTCAACCTTCGGTGACGCTAATTTCTTGTCGCCAATGAAGATCTTCAATGGCGACATTTTAGTCGACACCGAAGCCCTTTGGTGATGACTACGATTTTGTCGCCACCAAAACCTCTTCAATGGAGACATTATTGTCGCCACAAAATACACTTTAGTGGCGAAAATTAAAATGTCGCCACCAAAGGGTTTTCAGTGGCGACCATTTCTTTCGCCACTGAAAACCTTCAAAGGAGAAACTTTAAAAGTCGCCACCAAAGGGTTTTTAGTGGCAACCATTCCTGTCGCCACTGAAAACCTTCAATGGCGAAATTTTAAAAGTCGCCACCGAATGATTTTCAGTGGTGACTCTTCCACTCGCTAGTGAAAACCTTCAGTGGCGAAATTTTAAAAGTCTTCATCGAATGGTTTTCAATGGCGACGTTTCCAGTCGACACCGAAGGGTTTTTGTGGCGACTTTTACAAAGTCTCCACCGACGGTAAAAACTTAATTAATTATAATTTTTAATTCAAAAATAGTTAGATGACAAATAGGAATATACTTATACAAAATTACTTATATATAATTTTTAATTTCTCTAAAATAAAACATGTAAGGGGTGAGAATTAATTGTTTTTAATTATTTATATTTATATCAAAATAAAATATGTTAAAGAAATTAAAAAGAATAATCATAAAAGAGATGAGTCGTACAAATTATATGAATATAGCTCTTTTTTTATAGAACCTAAAGGTAAAGATATAAAATTACAATTATAAGTGAGAATTAATATCTATCAAATACTCTGTTCTTTATTTATGTTCATCTATTTATTATATTTTTCTATTTCTTATTTGAAGTTCATAATAATACATTTTCAAAAAGATGAATTGAAGTATTAGAAGACTAAACTTATTATCATATTTTTTATAAAAGTAAATGATATTTATTTTATTTTTTAAAATTAATAATAAAATATTTATAAGTAATGTTTTATATATTTTAAAAATCGTCTTTCATTTCAATTTTTGCCACAAAATACACTTCAGTGGCGAAAATTTAAAAGTCGCCACTGAAGGGTTTTCAATGACGACCATTCCTATCGCCACAGAAAACCTTCAGTGGCGAAATTTTAAAAGTCGTCACTAAAGGGTTTTCAAGTGGTGACTATACCCCTTGCCACTAAAAACCTTCAGTGGCAAAATTTTAAAAGTCGTCACCAAAGGATTTTCAGTGGCTACTATTCCTCTTGCCAATGAAAACATTCAGTGGGAAAATTTAGATTTTCACCACCGAAGGTAAAAAACTTGATAAATTTGTCAGGTTCTTGTGACAATTTTTGTAAAGTCGCCACCGAAGACCTTGGGTGGCGAAAAACAACGTCGCCACTGAAAACCCTCAATGGCGAACTTTAAAATTTCACCACCGAAGGTAGAAAACTTAATAAATATATTAGAATACAATTATATGCATCATGTCCTGACTTCGAATCCGTCCACTCGCCATTTTTATAAAATATAAGGTGGTCTTGAAAGTAGAAGTTCGACGGCCGACGGCAAAGGTCGTCGCCGGCCGTTGGATTTCTGGCAACTGCTTTCAGTGGTGACTAAAAGTAGCCACATAAAAAGGGTTTTGGTGGAGACTAAAAGTCGCCACCAAAGGTCCTTTCAATGGCGACAAAAAGAAGTCACCACTAAAGGTCCTTTCAGTGGCGACAAAAAGTCGCCACCAAAAACTTCAACTTCTATTGCTGTTTTATAGGGACGAAAATTAATCTTCTTTGGTGGCGACTTTTGTCGCCATTGAAAGAGCCTTCAGTGGCAACCACCAAAAGTCGTCACTATAGGGCTTCAGTTGCGAGACATTCAATGGAGACATAAAAGTCGCCACTGAAACCCTTCAGTGGCGACAAAAGACGCCAATGAAACCCTTATTTTGTTGTAGTGCTAACTTCTTCGTGGTGGCTAGTTACCTATTTGTTTCATTTTAAGAAGGAGAATTGTTCAATTCCTTCAATAAATGCCTAGAATATACAATACACAGTAAATTAGAGATTTCCCATTTAAGCTTCATGTTCAATGAAATGTCTACCAAGTATAAAACACCTAAAATGCAAGTATATATTCAATTAAGGAAAAAAGGGAATCCTTATGTAAGCACAGTACTTGAACACCAACGTAAACTTAAGATGAAAAAAACATAGAGTAGAAAACTTTAAAGAGATGAAACCAACATACAGGAAGATTGAAGGGCAAAAATCTAGAAAAGCACAAGGGGATTCAAAAACCTCAGGTCATTTCAACATTCAACGTGCAAGTTTTTTATTTATAAGTTAAATGTGCAAGTTACGTCAATTAAATTCAAGCCACTGTGTCATTTCCTTCTTCTCTGTGATGCTTCCTATTTATCACGGTTTCTCTCCAATTGTAGGCCAATTGTAGCTTTCACATGTTGCTATTAATGCATTACATTTCTTCTCTCTATGTGGAATGACTAACTTATAATCAGAAATTAATAAGAAAGAAGTTAACTAATCTTTCTAGAATTATGTCATACACGTACTACAACATTTTTGGCGATCAGCAACATTTATAAAGTGTTCCAAAAACTCAAAAATTTGTTGCCTATACAAAGGCAACAGTTTTAATTTGCAACAATTTTCAGCAATTGAATTTATTGTCGTTGCTAGGTTTTTTAGACAACAGTTTTAGAAGGAAATGCCAACACTTCTTCATCCTCTCATATGAAATGCTTTATATTGTTTATGCAACATTTTTAAACTGTAGCATAATATACTTTACATTACCAAAAAGTTGTAATTTGTGACGGATATTTCGTCAGTAAATATTAAGACCTGTCACTACAATGAAATTTAATAAAGACTAGTTGTCGTAATGTAGTCACTATTTTAATATTAGTGATGGATTTTTACATAAACTGGTCACTATTTTTTTCAAAGATTATCCGTCACCAAATATAATCATTTTCTTTTAAATTGTAGTTTTTGTGATGAAATTAATTACTTATGTAATATCTCTTTTAATATCCATCACCCAAATCCAAATTGCTATTTTAAAAAATTACATAATAAATTATTAATATGCCAAAAAAATATCATACAAAGTTTCTATCTTATAATAGACAAAATATACAAGTCAAACAATCTGACTTTCTATTTAGAATGATTAGTGTATCTTGCAGATGGATCCCTATGTCAAATGTAATTGGGAAGGAGTCATTCATTAGCAATACCATAGCTTTAATTTGAGGTCTTGTAATTTCTTATACATCTCTGGTGTCAAATAATTAGAACAATTATTTAGTACTCACTTCAATATTTGTCTCTTTTACTAAGGTTTATAGTTGATTAAATTTTTTAAAAAATAGTTCTTAGTAATAAAAATTTTAATCTATATAAAGCATGGTATATGTCTCGTCATGTGAGTGTGAGTGTGACTTAAAAGAAATAAAAATAGTATTTAGTAATAAGAACTAGAAATTGATTAAACATTTCAAGTAGTATAAAATTGTGCTACAGAACTAGTAAATTAAAAATGATGATTAGAACAAGAGAAGAGGCTTAACTACTTGACATTTGACAATAAATCTGTTGTAATAACATAATATTGGACTAATGCTATGGTTTTTATGGGAGCATTAAGAAAATACCCAGTAGTTTGAATAACTAATAGAATCTTGTGAATTATTTATTTTCAGCATCTTAAAATTTATTTTAAATTTTGATTGAAAGTTACTTCTAAACAATTGACTTTTGGATATTGATGAGCCACTTTTTGCGTTTCCTCACAAAACATATTTTATTTTAAACTTTATATTATGAAATCTAGAATTTTGTGAGACCAATGAAGTAAATCCCATGGTTATTAAAGGAGAGATTTATTAATTTGGTCCCTAAAAGATATTGATTTTCTAATTTAGTCCCTGCAAAAAGATACTTTTTTGTTCCAATTTAGTCCTTTTATTTTTTTCGTTAGTGTATGTGTGACTTCCTTCAAGGACTAAAAGGACCAAATTGAAAGAAAAAACATATTTCAGGTATTAAATTAGACATTTTCATCTTTTAGAGACTAAATTGGAATAATTTGTATCTTTCAAGGGCCAATTTAATAATTTTCTTTTATTATAATGTAGATAGATTTGTAGAAAATGAAGAACAAAACAATAATTATATTAATTGAATGAAAAAGAAGAAGCAACACTCTCATTTATAAATTATAATGATATATTTCATAATCCACTCATAGTATTTCATACAAAAAAGAAGTAAAATATTAATTTGGTCCTTCTTAGATGCCATCTTTTTCAATTTAGTCCTTTTTAGATGTACCTTACTAATTAATTCTTTTTTAGATTATTTTGTTATCAATTTGGTCTTTACCATCAAAATAATTAATTGTGGGTTAACTTTGTAATTTTTAAACGTTAATAGGATTTTTTTATTGTAATTATTTTGACTAATTTTGCACTTCTAATATTTTCTTTATAGTCACAATACAACTTTTCCTAACAATAAAACTTTCTACAGAGTAAAACATGGCTTGAGATGATCACACATTGCAATCAACGTAACAGTTGTTTGTCCATTTTCTCAAACATTGGCACCTTAAATAAAAAAAAAATCATACAAGAGAGAAGTTTGAGTTATTAAACAATTGTTCCATTTTCTCTGATCAACGTTGTCGATGCCTCACTTTACCACTTTGCAACCGGTCATCAAAGTGATGATCGAAGCCTTTGACTTTAAAACATTCATCCACGTGCCACCATTGGTAGAGAAGCTCAAAGATCCAGATCCAAACGCTGCCTCCGCCTCAGCCACCATTATTATTATTAAAATAATAATTCGTATGACTCAAAAAAAAATTAATTTAGATTCAACAGAAAGAGGAGAGCGGATTCAAAATTTAAAGTAAAATTACAACTATAAAAGAGAATTATATTAATTAGCAAATGCGTTAAACTTAATTAGATGAATAAAAAATAATGGCTTTGTCATGAAAAATGAATATTATATTAGATATTTTGTTGATAAGGAAAGAAACTCATGGTTTTTTCCAATACCACCAACCCCATTTTGAATTTCTCACATCTCTATTTTTTCTTATTTCTCTCCACACCATCTCAATCTCCTTCCCTTGTTCTTTTTCACTCTATCAATCTCTTCCCCATATACAATAACCAGATAATCGTTCGGTACCGGTGAAAATTTCAGCCCAAAGGAACATCGGTGAGATTGCTTTCATGGATGACGATGTTGAGGATGACGATGAGATGTTTTCATTACACAAATGCTCGTGGCCAAGGGATCTGGTGTTACACCGAACCCTCAAAGGGAGTGATCTTCGACAAGTTAGGAATGTTGTTTGGCACAAGACAAGCTTTCTTGAAGACAGTAAATTATGCACAAGGATCTTTATCATTTTATTTTCGAAGAAAGGTGCTCTAATTATAGTTATTGTATGTTATTTGCATATTCCAGAGAAATGATAATTGACCTTTCTAAATTTTTAACCAATTTCCTAACTATAATTTTATGCAAAATCAAACCATACACATGAACATAAAAAAAGAAGTTTAGAAAGGTCAACTATCATTTTCAGAATATGCAAATAACATACAACTATAACTAGAGCATCCTTTCTTCAAAAATAAAATGAAAAAGATCATTATGCCTATTTTACCATCTTCAAGAAAGGATGTCTTGCACCAATCACCGCTCCTAACTTGTGGAAGATCAATCCCTTTGAGGGTTCGACGTAACACCAGATCCCTTGGCCACAAGGTTGTGTGGTTGAAACATCTCATTGTCGTCCCAACCTCATCATCCACGAAAGAAAGCTCACTGGCATTCCTTTGCATCATAAGTTTTACTAGTACCAAACCGTTATCTTCTTGTGGGGAAGGGAATGATAAAGTGAAAAATAAGAACAAGAAAAGAAGATTCGGTTGGTGTGGAGAGCAAGAGAAAAAAACGAGAGAGAGAATAAGGACCGAAATGAAAGTTCTGAAATTGAAGAAAAGGTGAGAGTATAAAATTTGAAAAGTTTCCATCATGCAACCCCATCGGTTGACGGACCAATTTAATGATACGACATAAAAAGGCCAATTTAGAACAATTGCAAAAATAGAGGACTAATTTAAAGCTTTTGAAAGATAGATGTAATATTCGAGATATTTAGATTTAATTATTTTCGTTTTTATTAAATTTATTTTTCTTTCAGAAAGAAAAAAAATTAAATTAAAGAATTATAGGGTTAAAAATAGAATAAAAAAGAAAGTAATAGGGGATATTTATAATTTTCTAGGACCTAAAAGAAAAGAGGACTAAAAAAACCATGAGAGAAAAATAGGATATAACAAGTAAATAAGATTTTCTAATAAAATAATATATATATATATATATATATATATAATATAAATATCTAATATCTAATAAAAAAAATATATGCATATAATATAAATATATATATTAAACTATATATATATATATATATATAATAGAATATATATGGGTGCCACGTGACCCCCCTTTTCACTAACACACCCCATCCCTTTTATTAACACATAAAAAAAATAAGAGATGCAGAAGCACAACAGGCACAAAACGGAGCAGAAAAAAAAGGAACAGGGGCAGCAACACACACACGAGAAGTTGGACGCACGCAAGCAAACCGAGAGAGAGGGGAATGCTACGGGAACGGAGGAACCGGCCGGTTTCTCGCCGGAGATCGTGCGCCAGTGACCGGAAAAGGTGGTTGGAGTCTTCTTTCATCCCAACCAAGCTTTCTACCCAATTGAATCAAGGTGAGAAAGCCCCAAACTCCCAAAACCCCAATTTCTCCAATTTTAGGTATTTTAGAAATTCTTCAAATACTTCCAATCGGGGCATTCCGGGATTAAATATGAGCTTAGTGGGTGTTATTGAAAGCTTGGTAAGGTTCAGAATCGAAGTTAAACCGTAGGAATTGACTGGGTATGGAAATTAGGAAAATTCGGTTAGGATATAGCTCTAAAATTCGAAATTGATAATTCGATGCATGTTTAGGCTTGGATTGGAGTAGTATAAGTGTTATAAATGCTGGAAATAGTCAAGGGAATAAAGCCCGAGCATTTACCGTCTCAACCGGAACCCAATCTGGTGAAAAAGAGGCGAAATACTAAGCCACAGTACCGTAAAGAGCTGTGCGGTGGGTTGGACACCTCGGTCTAAGTCCGTGGTGGACACCTAAGACCCGTTAAATTGGTCACAAGGTTCCAATTATACCTAATTATATTTTTATATATAATTAAAGAGGTAATAATTAAGCTTTCACTCGGCGAATAAGGGAGACGGTGGAATGAGTAAGCTAGAGCCTCATTTGAACTGTGAATTTAATTCTTTTATTAGTTAAATACCCATATGAATACATGAAGGGAAATTTAGACAAGTGGGAATCTCTAGCCTAAGAAATTAGAGGTTCCAAATGGCTCGAAAGTGTGAAAGTCGAATATGAGACATTCTGGACTTTCAGAAAGCGTAAATAAGACGACGTAACGAACTAAATAATTAGTTCTTAGAAATATCTAAAGGGTACATGAGCATTAGCATGACACGCGCATTTTTAGATGCTTAGTTACACGTCCTAGATTTCCTAAATATATGTGTATAGGGCACCACAGAGCGATTGGAGCTTCAAGCACTCCAAGGACTGAACAGGAGGGCCAATGAGGTGAGGGGCTCTCCCATCCCTGCCCCACAGGGTTGGATGACTACGTGGAAAATGTGGTTTGCTCTATTTTGTGCAAATTGATATATGGAATATATTTATATGAATAAACTTGCGTTACGCGTGTATGATTTGCAAGTAAGTAGTCAACGTGCAATAGTATATGTGCTTATATGATTAATCACAAGGTGTATATGTGCTATTGTGGCTCACCGAGTCTTTTATGATACCTTGGGTAGGATTGAGTCGGAATTTCATATGTGAGAGTTTATTAATATTAGGAACCCACTTAAATTGATCATCGTGCAAAGGTTTTGACTGTATGGCACATTAAGGAAAATGAACCTAGGTTGTTCAGTGTGAGTGAGAGTGATGCATAATTGAAAAGGGGGAAATTAGGCCTAACTAGTAATCACGTATAATATTCAACTAGTTCTCATAGGGCGTCTTTCAAGGTTAAATATGTTACTTGAGTTTGTTTAGGTTGTCCGGGTAGATCGAGTCAGTCATCCTGATCGGACAGACAGGATTATAACGTCAGCAAGTATGCCACATAGTGGCCATTACCTTAGTTAAAATTGAGGTCAGACAAGTTGCCGGCTATTACTCTAAGCATGACTTGGAGTCAGAAAGTTCCTGGTGTGATCAACCAGGTTCGTACATGATATTTTCTTCGGGCCAGTATTTCTCTTAGCGTAATGCGGGAGACAGAAAGTGAGTGCCTACGTGCACCAGTATGTGTTAATTGTGAAACCAAATGAGATATTTTGATATTGATTTACATGTGGATTAATAAATATGTTAGGAGCATGAATTAGGATTTTAATTGTGAATATGATTTATTGATTGCCTAATCATGTTAAAGATCACAATATAAATCCATTTCATGCTCATGTGGTTGTGGTTGCTCCCTTCCCCCAGCTGTAGTGGTACCCGCTGCTACTCCAGGGATGGGGGAGCTTCTCACTGAGTCTGTTCGACTCACCACCTGTTTACATGTTTCAGATACAGGTGGTTCAAGAGTCGGAAACGCGTCCACTTCTTCTCAAGGAGGCGGACAGATCTAAGGACCGTACGCTTAGTCCGCGTCGGTAGTTATTTTGATTACGTACATATGTTGTGATGTATATGTATATGAATCCTTTTTGGGCGTAGCGTTTGTATAGATACAACTGCAGTATATATATATATATATATATACGTACTATTCTAGCATTGTCGGCTTCATACAGATTAAAGTTAGGTCTTGGTATTGGGACTTTAGGCTATGATATAGCGTATATCATGTATATATATATATATGACTTCCGTATGCGACTAGGATAGATCACACGCCTTGATGCATGTGATCAATATATACATTAGATATATATATATATATATATATATATATATGTGTGTGTGTGTGTGTGTGTGTGTGTGTGTGTTTATGACTGAATACCTGATTGTATGAAAATATGGCTTCCGCATGTGAATAGGATAGATCACACGCATTGAGGCATGTGATCAATATGTAAACTATATGCAAGCGTGTGATTGAATATATGTATGACTGTATACAGGACTTCTGCATGTGAATAGGATAGATCACCCGCCCTGAAGCGCGTGATCAATATGTATACTATATGTACGTGTGAGTGATTATGTGTATATGTATAGACTGAAGCGCCGTTGAGCGAGCCGTGGATTGCACGTTACTTAGGTCATCGGATATGGATGGCCATAAATATTATATATTGTTTGTATTAGAAATGGGAAGTTATAAACATGTGAAAATGCCAATCAGGGATTAGAGGCTTACGGGATAGGAGAAATCCTACTTCCTGTGCCGGTCACGGACGCCCGATAGGGGGTCGTGACAAACTTGGTATCAGAGGCAGGTTATCTTTAAATTGTATGAAGTCATAGGTATGACCGGGTGTCGGTTTACGCCTCATTGTGAACCCGGGCACAACGTAGGAGTAAAAAGGCACTTGTGGAAGTACCCAGGAAATTGAGTCAGCCCTTTCTTTATACTCTCTTTGATATGAAATATCATTGATATACATGTACTCACTAGGTGTAGTCCTTGTGCAGTATAGGGATGCCACTGATCATGAGACAGATTAGTGGTGGAGGGAGAACTCCTGCGAAAATTGATCGAGAATCAGTTCGGGAGGAGGGAATGCCCAGCCAAGGCCGAGGTAGAGGCCGTACCCGAGGCCGAGGTAGAGGTCGTGCTCGAGGTCGAGGGAGAGCACAAGTGAGAAGGGAAGAGAGGAGACAGTCACTGGAACCTCAACCTCAAGTAGAGACAGGTGCACCTTTCGTGGCGGAAATGCTCACGGCAGGATTTCAGGAACTAAGAGAAGAGATGACGAGACAAATATAGAGGGAAGTACGCCGGTTAGTAGTTGGCGAGGAAGAACAAGAGAGAGTTCCTAGCAATCAAGAGATGGAGGTTGTTGAGGAAGAGGATAGGGAATGGCAACAACCACGGGAAATGCCTCGTGAGCCACGGGTAGCACCCAGAGAGCTGCCAATTTCAAAATTTCTGAAGCTTCATCCACCCACTTTCTGCGGAACTAGTGAGAAAGAGGACCAGCAGTACTTTGTGAGCGACATAGTCAGAATTGGGCACATGCTAAGGTGCTCAGGACATGAGTTAGTGGAATTAGTTTCATTCCAGCTTAGGGGAGCTGCTAGGGTATGGATAGAGTCCGTACAGACGAGGTATTCAAGAAGAGTGGCACTGATGACCTGGGAAGATTTTCAGAGGGAATTCCTGGGTCGATTTTTATCTGAAGGCACCAAAGATGCGAAGCGTCAGCAATTCGAGGAGTTGTGGATGACACCTAATATGACCGTGACGGAGTATGAATTAGTTTTTACAGAACTAGCTCAATTCTCACCTGAGTTGGTTCCTGATGAAGAGGCGAGGATCAAGGGGTTCATACACCGTCTCACGGAGCCGTTATTTACTGCTTTGCTACCCCAGAGAAGACAATTTGAGACTTTAGCTCAAGCAGCAGACTGTGCCAGAATGATTGAAACCAGGAAGAGGTACGGGACTTCTGTTGATCCCAAAGTCAAGTTAATTACAGGCAATGATAACCAAGAAGGTGGAAGTAAGAAGAGGAAGACAACATGTGGAGGTGCAGGATACTCAGGGTTCGTAGGAGGACAATCTTCAACTACCACCTATGAAGTAGTTACAAGAGGTAATATTCAAGGGGGACAGAGAGTACAAGGGGGTGGAAATGCCGGTAAAACAAGGCCCCAGTGTGCGACTTGCGGCATATTTCATTTTGGAATATATCGGAGACTGACAGGTGGATGCTACAACTGCGGCCAGGTGGGCCATATGGCTAGAGAGTGTCCAAAGAGAAAAGAGGGTACAAGTGTGAGAAGTAATTTGACGCCGAGGGGTACACCTATTCCAGCCCCACCAGTAAGAACCGTACCACCACAACCAGCAAGTACAGGTGCAGCTAGAGGTCGTGGTGCAGGATCTAGTGGCAGAGGGCCTGGGGCAGTAGGTGGAGGACAAGCGCAGGTATTTGCACTTTCTCAGCAAGACGCTCATGCATCAAATGCAGTTGTGACAGGTACCCTTATTGTTTGCTCTCTTGAAACACGAGTCTTATTTGATTCCGGCTCCACTCATTCCTATGTGTCGCATGCATTTGCTTCTAAATTCAACAAAAGTCCGTTTAGAATAAAAGATACAGTACTGGTCTCTACTCCAATGGGAGAATCGGTACAAGTAGAGTATGTGCACAAGTCTTGCGTTGTGAAGGTCGATGGTCATGAGACTGTGGTAGACCTTCGGTTGTTGTGTATGGTTGATCTTGATGTGATCCTCGGAATGGATTGGTTGGCTTCTTGCCATGCAGTTGTGGACTACAGGGCTAAATGTTTAAAATTTAATATGCCAAACGAGGAGCCTTTTGTGATACGGGGTGACGGGGCTGCACCGTATCCAAACTTGATCTTGGCTTTGAAGGCATCCAAGTTACTTGCAAAGGGATGCAAAGGGTATTTGGCCTTGGTCCAAGATACCACGAAAGCAGTACTTTCACCGACTCAAGTACCGGTAGTGCGAGAGTTCTTGGATGTATTTCCAGAAGAATTGCCGGGGTTGCCGCCCGATCGTGAGATTGAATTTGAAATTGAGCTACAACCTGGCACCCAGCCTATCTCCACACCACCTTACCGGATGGCTCCGAAAGAGTTGAAGGAGTTACATACACAATTGCAAGAATTGTTTGACAAGGGTTTTATAAGACCCAGTTTCTCTCCTTGGGGTGCACCGGTTCTTTTGTAAAGAAAAAGGACAGATCTTTGCAGTTGTGTATCGATTACCGAAAGTTAAACAAGGTGACGATCCGCAATCAATACCCACTGCCGAGGATAGATGACTTATTTGATCAGTTGCAGGGTGCGAAACGATTTTCCAAGATTGATTTGCGATCTGGGTATCACCAATTAGAGATTCGAGAATCAGACATACCTAAGACCGCATTTCGAACCCGATATGGACATTATGAGTTCTTGGTGATGTCTTTCGGATAAACTAATGCTCCTGCAGCGTTCATGGACATGATGAACAAGGTCTTCAAACCATTTCTGGACCAATTTGTCATTGTCTTCATTGATCACACCTTGGTATATTCAAAGAATTCTGAAGAACATGCAGAACACTTAAGATTAGCCTTGCAAAACTTGAGAGAAGAGAAACTATATGCCAAGTTCTCCAAGTGCGAATTCTGGCTTGACAGAGTTGCCTTTTTGGGTCACGTGGTATCATCAGAGGACATCCACGTTGATCCGAGTAAGGTGGAAGTGGTGAAGAACTGGTCCCAGCCTATCTTAGTTACTGAAATTTGCAGTTTCTTGGGCTTGGCCGGATACTATAGAAGATTTGTGCATGACTTCTCTAAGGTTGTTGCACCTATGACTAAGTTAACACAGAAGGGGGTGAAGTTCATATGGGATGACAAGTGTGAGCAGAGTTTTCAGAAGCTGAAAGACAGCCTCACTACCGCTCCGGTGCTGACATTACCTGAAGGCATAGGAGGGTATGTGGTATACTGTGATGCGTCGAGGATCGGGTTAGGGTGTGTCTTGATGCAGCACAGCAAGGTGATTGCGTATGCATCGTGATAGCTGAGGAAACATGAGAAGAATTACCCGAATCACGACCTCGAGATGGCTGCTGTGGTATTCGCTTTGAAAATATGGAGACATTACCTGTACGATGAGACGTGTGAAATTTATACAGACCACAAGAGCCTGAAATACATTTTCGAGCAGAAAGACTTGAACTTGAGACAATGCCGATGGTTAGAGTTGTTGAAGGACTACGACTGCACGATCTGGTATCATCCAGGAAAGGCTAATGTGGTAGCCGATGCTCTGAGTCGGAAATCCATGGGCAGTCTTGCTCATATAAGTGAAGAAAGAAGATCGTTGATCAGAGAGTTGCACGAGCTAGAACAAACGAGGAATCAGTTTGAGATTGGAAGTTCTAACTCCCTTTTAGCTCATTTGCAAGCTAAGTCCTCTCTGGTAGAAGAGGTGAAGGCTAGACAGGATGAAGATACCGACCTCAAGCAAATCAAGGATACTGTAACTAAAGACAAAGGGGACGACATCCGATTCTCTATTGATGATTTCGGAGTACTTCTGTTAGAGGGATGGTTGTGTGTCCCTATGGTTGATAGCTTGAAAGAAAGAATCCTTGAAGAAGCACACCGGACAGCTTATACAATCCATCCAGGAGCTAATAAAATGTATCAGGACCTGAAACAGCTGTATTGGTGGAATGACATGAAAAGGGACGTTACAAACTATGTAGCAGGTGTTTAGTGTGTCAGCAAGTCAAGGCTGAACACCAAAAGCCCGCCATAACATTACAACAGATAGAAATACCTGAGTGGAAATGGGAGAGGATAACTATGGATTTTGTAAAAGGATTGCCAAGATCACAACGGGGATTTGATTCGGTTTGGGTGATAGTGGATCGCATGACTAAGTCCGCGCACTTTCTGCCAGTTAAGACCACTTGCGGAGTGAGTCAATATGCACAGATTTATCTATCAGAAATCGTTAGATTGCACGGTGTGCCAGTGTCCACAATATCTGATAGAGGGCCACAGTTCACTTCCAGGTTTTGGAAGTCATTGCAGGAAGTGTTGGGAACGAGAGTTGATTTGAGTACTGCGTTCCACCCACAGACCGACAGGCAATAAGAAAGAACCATTCAGATTCTTGAGGACATGCTTCAGGCGTGTATTATGGATTTCGACGGAAGTTGGGAAAGGTATTTACCCTTGGCTGAATTTGCATACAATAACAGTTATCAAGCTAGTATCCAAATGGCACCTTTCAAGGCTCTGTACGGTCGTAGGTGCAGGTCCCCGATTGGGTGGTTCGAGGTCGGAGAGGCTAGTCTAATCGGCCCAGAATTGTTACAAAATGCCTTGCAGAAGGTGAAATGTATAAGGGAGAGATTGCTAACGGCTCAGAGTAGGCAAAAGTCTTATGCAGACAATCGGAGGAGAGAACTCGAATTCGCCATTGGTGAACAGGTGTTTCTGAGGATATCACCGGTGAGAGGCGTAATGCAGTTCGGTAAGAAGGGGAAGCTAAGTCCGCGGTATATCGGACCGTTTGAAATTCTAGAACAAGTTGGAAATGTAGCGTATCGATTGGAATTGCCTACGGAGTTGGAGGGGGTACATCATGTCTTTCATGTATCAATGCTTCGGAAATATCTTCCCGATCCCTCACGTGATTCAATCGCAAGTCGTGCAACTAACCGAAAATCTGACATATGAAGAGGAGCCAGTGGAAATCTTAGATCGGTAGCTGAAGAAACTCAGAACGAAGGAGATTCCATTGGTTAAAGTTCGATGGAGAAACCACTCGACCCAAGAAGCTACATGGGAGGTCGAGGGTGAAATGCGCACGAAATATCCTCATCTGTTTCAAGACAAAGGTTAGTATTTTATTTGAAATTCAAGGACCGAATTTCTTAAGGGGGAAGATTTTAATATCCGAGATATTTAGATTTAATTATTTTCATTTTTATTAAATTTATTTTTCTTTCAGAAAGAAAAATAAATTAAATTAAAGAATTATAGGGTTAACAATAGAATAAAGAAAAAAGTAATAGGGGATATTTATAATTTTTCTAGGACCTACAAGAAAAGAGGACTAAAAAAAGCGTGAGAGAAAAATAGGATATAACAAGTAAATAAGTTTTTCTAATAAAATAATATATATATATATATATATATATATATATATATATATATATAATATAAATATATAATATCTAATAAAAAAATATATATACATATAATATAAATATATATATATATAATAGAATATATATGGGGGGCCACGTGACCCCCCCCCCTTTTCACTAACACACCCCATCCCTTTAATTAACACATAAAAAAAATAAGAGATGCAGAAGCACAACACGCACAAAACGGACCAGAAAAAATAAGGAACAGGGGCAGCAACGCACACGAGATGTTGGACGCACGCAAGCAAACCGAGAGAGAGGGGAACGCTACGGGAACGGAGGAACCGACCGGTTTCTCGACGGAGATCGTGCGCCAGTGACCGGAAAAGGTGGTTGGAGTCTTCTTTCACCCCTTGAAGCTTTCTACCTGATTGAATCAAGGTGAGAAAAGCCCCAAACTCCCAAAACCCCAATTTCTCCAATTTTGAGTATTTTAGGAATTCTTTAAATTCTTCCAATCGGGGCATTCTCGGGTTAAATATGAGCTTAGTGGGTGTTGTTGAAAGCTTGGTAAGGTTCAGAATCGAAGTTAAACTGTAGGAATTGACCGGGTATAGAAATTAGGAAAATTGGGTTAGGATATAGCTCTAAAATTCGAATTTGATAATTTGATGCATGTTTAGGCTTGGATTGGAGTATTATAAGTGTTATAAATGCTGGAAATAGTCAAGGGAATAAAGCCCGAGCATTTACCGTCTCAACCGGAACCCAATCCGGTGAAAAAGAGGCGAAATACTAAGACATAGTACCGTAAAGAGTTGTGCGGTGGGTTGGACACCTCGGTCTAAGTCCGTGGTGGACACCTAAGACCCGTTAAATTGGTCCCAAGGCTCCAATTATACCTAATTATATTTTTATATATAATTAAAGAGGTAATAATTAAGCTTTCACTCGGTGAATAAGGGAGACGGTGGAATGAGTAAGCTAGAGCCTCTTTTGAACTGTGAATTTAATTCTTTTATTAGTTAAATATCCATATGAACACATGAAGGGAAATTTAGACAAGTGGGAATCTCTAGCCTAAGCAATTAGAGGTTCTAAATGGCTCGAAAGTGTGAAAGTCGAATATGAGACATTCTGGACTTTCAGAAAGCGTAAATAAGAGGACGTAACAAACTAAATAATTAGTTCTTATAAATATCTAGAGGGTACATGAGAATTAGCATGACACGCACATTTTTAGATGCTTAGTTACACGTTCTAAATTTCCTAAATATTTATGTGTATAGGGCACCACAGAACGATTGGAGCTTCAGGCACTCCGAGGACTGAACAGGAGGGCCAACGAGGTGAGGGGCTCTCCCATCCCTGCCCCACAGGGTTGGATGACTACGTGAAAAATGTGGTTTGCTCTATTTTGTGCAAATTGATATATGGAATATATTTATATGAATAAATTTGCGTTACACGTGTATGATTTGCAAGTAAGTAGTCAACGTGCAATAGTATATGTGCTTATATGATTAATCACAAGGTGTATATGTGCTATTGTGGCTCACCGAGCCTTATATGATACTGTGGGTAGGATTGAGTCAGAATTTCATATGTGAGAGTTTATTAATATTAGGAACCCACTTAAATTGATCATCGTGCGAAGGTTTTGACCGTATGGCACATTGAGGAAAATGAACCTAGGTTGTTAAGTGTGAGTGAGAGTGATGCATAATTGAAAAGGGGGAAATTAGGCCTAACTAGTAATCACGTATAATATTCAACTAGTTCTCATAGGGCGTCTTTCAAGGTTAAATATGTTAGTTGAGTTTGTTTAGGTTGTCCAGGTAGATCGAGTCAGTCATCCTGATCGGACAGACAGGATTATAACGTCAGCAAGTATGCCACATAGTGGCCATTACCTTGGTTAAAACTGAGGTCAGACAAGTTGCCGGCTATTACTCTAAGCATGACTTGGAGTCAGAAAGTTCATGGTGTGATCAACTAGGTTCGTACATGATATTGTCTTGGGGCCAGTATTTCTCTTAGCGTAATGCGGGAGACAGAAAGTGAGTGCCTACGTGCACAAGTATGTGTTAATTGTGAAACCAAATGAGATATGTTGAGATTGATTTACATGTGGATTAATAAATATGTTAGGAGCATGAATTAGGATTTTAATTGTGAATATGATTTATTGATTGCCTGATCATGTTAAAGATCACAATATAAATCCATTTCATGCGCATGTGGTTGTGGTTGCTCCCTTCCCCCAGCTGTAGTGGTACCCGCTGCTACGCCAAGGATGGGGGACCTTCTCACTGAGTCTGTTCGATTCACCCCCTGTTTACATGTTTCAGATACAGGTGGTTCAGGAGTCGGAAACACGTCCACTTCTTCTCAGGGAGGCGGAAAGATCTAAGGACCGTACGCTTAGTCCGCGTCAGTAGTTGTTTTGATTACGTACATATGTTGTGATGTATATGTGTATGAATCCTTTTTGGGTGTAGCGTTTGTACAGATACAGCTGCAGTATATATATATATATATATATACGTCCTATTCTAGCATTGTCGGCTTCATACAGATTAAAGTTAGGTCTTGGTATTGGTACTTTAGGCTATGATATAGCGTATATCATGTATATATATATGTGACTTCCGCATGCGACTGGGATAGATCACACGCCTTGAGGCGTGTGATCAATATATAAACTATATATATATATATGTGTGTGTGTGTGTGTGTGTGTGACTGAATACCTGATTGTATGAAAATATGGCTTCCGCATGTGAATAGGATAGATCACACGTATTGAGGCGTGTGATCAATATGTAAACTATATGCAAGCGTGTGATTGAATATATGTATGACTGCATACAGGACTTCTGCATGTGAATAGGATAGATCACCCGCCCTGAAGCGCGTGATCAATATATATACTATATGTACGTGTGAGTGATTATGTGTGTATGTATAGACTGAAGCGGCGTTGAGCGAGCCGTGGATTGCACGTTACTTAGGTCATCATATATGGATGGCCATAAATATTATATATTGTTTGTATTAGAAATGGGTAGTTATAAACATGGGAAAATGCCAATCAGGGATTAGAGGCTTACGGGATAGGAGAAATCCTACTTCCCGTGCCAGTCACGGACGTCTGATAGGGGGTCGTGACAATAAATGACCAATACGGAAAGAGTGGAAAAGATTAGGGACCAAAATGGATTCTTGACATATATATGTATGTATGTGTACCGAAAAGGCCTAATATTTTTGTCAAACAATGAATTGATGAATTCATCGTTGCTCCATCGTAAACATCAACATCTTTTTTCTTTGCACCTTCATCATCTTCGTCTATTGCAGAATATGTAATACAATACCCCTGTTACTTGGATTGTACTTGTAAAGTATAGGGGTGTGTTGTAGAACTATATATGCGAGAAATTCTGAATGGTGTTGGTGGTGTTGGAAAAAAGCACTTGCGGTATTAGAAAAAAAAATCATTGGCGCACCTTGTATTGCCTTTTCCGGGCTAGTTTTAGTTTCTTACCTTATCTACAAAATACGCACCTTGTATTGGCGTTTCCGAGCTAGTTTTAGTTTATTTCCTTATCTAAAAAATATCTATTATAATATTATTTATTCTGACAAAGCAAATATTTTTTATTCATCTTATTAAGTTTAATGTATTTGCTAATTGAGATAATTTTTTTTTTGTAACTTTATTTTAAATTTTGAATCCTTTTCTTTTTTTGTTGATTCATACTTAATTTGTTTATGTTTGAGTCATAGAAATTATTATTTTAATATTTTTTATTTACAAATTTGATTTTTCCTTTTCCTTTTGATTCATATCCAAAATATTATTAAAAATTTCTACCAAAACAAAAATATTAGTAAAAGTAATAATATAATTGAGTATTTTCAACAACCTATATTTCGACGGCCACTTAATCGTTAAAAAAAGTGTACTTTTTCAACAATTAAATTTTGGCCATTGAAATAGGTTGTTGAAAAAGGATAAAAATAGTATTTTTGATGGTAAACAATTATCAATACTACTTTTCTTGATAACACTTCTTCTCGATAGTATTTTTCTCGACGGTCGCCGTTAACAAATGTTTTGTCAAAAATAACATTATTGACATATATAGACAATTCTTGACCATAAAAAATACTATCATTGACTATTTTCAACAATTTAATTTGACGGCCAAAGTTTAGTTGTTAAAACAAAGATACCTATTTCAACCGCAAAATTCAACTTTTGAAAAATGTACTTTTTTTCAAAATTAATTGTAGCTGTCGAATTATAGATCAGTGAAAACACTCAATTTTCTTATTGTGAATGATGCTACATTTCATGATAATAAATTTCCTTATAAACTAGGTGTTGGATATATTGGAATCTTCGGGACTAAATATCCGCCCATGTAGGAGTCCGATCGGGTCGAGTGAGGATCCGTTGAAAAGCTCGCTGAGAGACAAACAAAACGACACCAAGATGACATTCATCGGAGGTCACACAAGTCCGCACTCGTGGCCCAAAGTGGGCTAGGTGATCATGATGGAAGCATGATATTTTGTTCATATTCCAAGTCCCACATTGCTTGCGTCAATGATGGGAGCTCTCTCATCCTCCTATAAATAAGAGTGACTCCACACCTTTCAAGTTGCAAATTCCATGTGTTGGACAAGGGGGGTCCCGTTTGGGAAACCCCACTCAGTCTAATATTTTTCTCTTTCTCTTGAGTCCTCTTCCGCGCATCAGTCGTGGACATGTGGCTCTACCTCTCGTATGTAGAGTCCTCCGTTTGGTGCGACCCTTTTTGGAGTTCATCAATTGGAGGTCAGCCCTGGTGGAGCAGAGGCACTGGCAAGATTCGAGGTTTTAGCGATGGCGTCCAGGTTAGTAGCTTCTGCAATATTTATTTTTGCCTGGATTTATTTTTGGTTTTTCTTTTAGGTCCCTGGGTCGGGTCGGGTCGGGTCATGTGGATCCGGGCCCTTCCCTACACTAAGAACTAATGGGGGACAAAAAATTATAAAAACAAATATTTTTTTTTCTTACTCTTCTTATCATGAAAATACCATTGAAACTGAAATAGAACTAAGAAGGAGTAAGAGAGCTAGAATTAAAAAAAAAAAGATTTCCTAGATTTTCTAGTTTACAATGTTGAAGATAATCATTTATCGTTAAAAGATCTTTAGTATCACCTAACTCAGTTTTTTGGAAGCAAGCTATACATGATGAAATGATCACTTTATTATATCTAACAAAACTTAGAAGTTGTTTGACCCAATGGATGTAAAGCAATTGGTTGTAAATAGGTTCTTCTTAAGAAGTTAAAATATGATAATTCTATAGGTAAATATAAAGCTAGACTTGTAGCAAAAGGATATTGGAAAAACAAGAAAGCAACCTATGGGTCTTAGATCCATAGAATTAAAAGCAACTTATAAGGACACCCTATCCTATGATTAGTGATCCTAATAACCCGGTTCAAAGGGAAAAATGAATCATAGAGTAGCTGTGAAAAAAATGCACCTTTAAAAGAGTCTTTTAACTCTTAAACTCATCCCTATGGTGTAAGTGAATTTTCCTGCAATATTGTATATGTGAGGTTGAGTTTATAAACTCGGGTTTCTTAATTGCAAGAGCACCCTGGAAAGAATTCACCTATTTGAATGTGGGAGTGGGGCCGTTCCTATGAGAATTTATAAGGTATATTCTAAAAATACATTCATGAAATAGGATGCGCATAAGGCCGCGTAATGTGTGTGTTAGGGCTCATAAATTGCGCTTAGATTATTATGTGCAAGATATGTATCTTGTCTCCCTTAAGCAGTCATAGTTCAAGGCATATATCACTATTGGCTCTTGATCAAGATATGTATTTTGGCTATAGATAGATTCAAGGCAAATTAGATATCTATATTATGCATAATAATTTATCTCTACCCAAATAAATATTTTAATTTGAGATAATTTATAATAATAAGTGGGAATTCACAAAAAAAGTAGTTATTTAGCGACAGATAAATAGCGGCGGTTTTGTAAACCGCTGCTAAAAACAAATATAGCAGCAGTTAAACAAAAACTGCCGCTATTTAGTGTATCAGGTCCAACCGTCGTTAAACATCGGCTAACAACTTTCAAACTCTTTTACGAAATTATCAATACTATAATTATTTTGCATGTGAAATCATGCCTACCATTTCCTTTGCATTTCTGTTCTCCTTCATTCATTGGCTAACAACTTTCAATCTCTTTTACGAAATTATCAATACTATAATTATTTTGCATTTATAGATACTAATCTTTTCTATCATATATTAAAAAAACTTATTTATATATTAAATGCATGCAAAACCATCACAATATATAATAATAAATAAGCTAGATATGATATAAGAAAATAAATTAATATGCTTGTCATGAGTTGAATAGAAGTTATTGTAATTTATTTTGCATTTCCCACATGTTCGTTTTTTTTTTTAATAGTCTTTATTATTATGCATTAGAATTTACTTTGATTTCATTTTTCCTTTTCATTGTATGTCTTGGGAATTTATATTTGGCATAGAAGAATATGTTATATTGTTTAGGGTTTCTATTTTTTTATTTTGTGATTATTAGTTAATAAATGAAATATATACTTTGTACATTTCAAGTATTTAATGCAGCAACTATAAAATTTCATTCAACTAGCAATCCAAGAAATGGACAACCACAACCTAAAGTTTAAATGGATAGCTATAGGATTCAACTTTATGATAATTTTGGTTTAAAAGCAATTTTATGATCATTTTAGTTTGAACTTTTATGGTAATTTTAGTTTGCAAGCAATCTTATTTTTTTTATCTGCAAGCAATCTTATTTTAGTTTGGAATGTTTATTGTTTTAAACATTTGTATTTGAACTAATTAATTAATCTAAAATTAATTTTAATGGTCAATACTTCATTATGAAGTTTAAAATCGACAGTTTAAAATCGACGCAACATTACCGACAGTTTAAAATCGACACAAATGTAATGGCGGTTTTAGAAAATCATCGTTAATTGGCGTCGGTCTCCTAACCGACGCTAAATTATTTAGCGTCGGTTATTCCAACAGTTTTTGAAAACCGATGCTATAACCCTTGCGACAGAAGATTTTGCAACAGTTTTACAAATCGTCATTAAGTGCTTTAGCGGCGGTTAGCAAAAAAAAAACTGTCGCAAAAACATATTTTTTTGTAGTGATTGTTAAATATAATATAAATTATAAAATATGTTATAATAAGTCATGGACTAAAAAATGAAACTGATGCCCTATTGATTATCAAATCAAATTTGCCGAACAATTTTACATGCTTGAAACGGATTTTGTACAATCTTGATCGAATACATCATAAATTGTTTTATGAACGTTGCCCAACAGAGATTGCTAAGACACATAACCGATTGGGATATAAAATCACATTCAAAATGTTAAATGTTGCACTTTTAGTCCGTTTAGATTTTACCTATACATATAGTTTTCACCTTGAGTAGATGTTCAGTGGTACGGTAGTACTGAACTTCAGTACATCCCTCCAATCAGTTGGTTCCTAAACCATTCAAAGTGGGTCCTTATTAATGTGAATTTATATTAATATTAACAAATGGCTCTGCATGATTGGAGGGATGTACTGAACTTCAATGGTACGGTACCTTTGCACTTTTATCCGTTCACCTTATTCATTTGGAAGACAGGAAAAAATAAGTAAGTTGAGAGTGAAAACACTTGACTGATTTGGGAGGAGAAAAAAATGTGGGTGTAGAGTCTTATCTACTTTGTGTAGAAGTTGTAAACTTAAAATGACGAGTATTTGGCCGTTGTATTCTAAAGGTGATGCGCTTTCGGATATACAAAATAAATTTCTATCCGTAGAGGTCGTGATAAAGAGAATGATATATTTTTTTTTAATGTGTCAAAACATGCTTAATTTTATACTACCAAAAAAATTGTATTTTTTTACGGAAGTTTCATCACTAAACAATAAAACGGACATTTGTCAAAATGTAGTCACTATTTTAATATCAATGATGGATTTTTAAATAAATTGGTCACTAAATTTTAACTTTTTCTTTTCTTTTTTAAACTATTTTAATATTAATGATGAATTTTTAAATAAATTGGTCACTAAATTTTAACTTTTTCTTATTTTTCTTACAGATTATCCATTACTAATATTATCATTTTCTTTTAAATTATAGTATTTGTGACAACATTAATTACTTTTTGTAATATCTTTTTACTATCTGTAACTACGGAATATTCCACCTAGGGACACGTGGCACTGACGTTCTAGAAGCACGGCCCCAACACCCGCTGGAGACACGTGGCACCACTCACCTATCTGTTACATGGCCCTCGCCCACGTCACCACACGGAGCTTCCCCTCAACCAGACGTGGGATCTCCACAAGCCTCGTGGGACGACCCATGTCCCACGAGGTCGTGCGTCGAGCACGATCTCCCCACACTCAAGTATAAATATACCTCCGCTCGGGGGACTAAAAAGGCGATCCAGTCTCCACAGAACTATACACACCCTGAAGGATTATCATACATCATCTCTGATATTTCATACCCTCTCGGTACCTGAGCACCCTCAGATACCCCACACAGGTCCTATCCGCACCAAGAGCTCCGTCGTCGGCCCCCATTCCGGTCAGCCTCCGGCCAGCTCATCTCCTCCTCGGAGCACACCGTTAACAGGGCTTCCAGCAGTCCTCAGAGACCATAGCTCTCTCCCACTAAGGCAACTTCCTAAGAGCGGCTCGCCCGCCCAAAGTACCTTAGGCACGCCTTAGCCGCACACGGCCCAATACAGGTAACAACCTTGCCTAACAGCTCTGATAGACGTCACCATGACGAACTACGTGGACTTTTATCCCTCCCGAAGGGTACGTAGGCACCTAGGTACATCACCTAAGGACAAGTCCCCCAAGGTTAAGACCCCTTGCAGTCCTAATTTCAAACTACAATTGTCTGAGCCAAAAACAACAGTTACATAATCCATCACCCAAATCCAAATTGCTATTTTAGAAAAGTACATAATAAATTATTAATCTATCTGTCTCTGTCTCTGTCTCTCTCTCTCTCTCTCCACACCAACACCTCTTCTTTTTTATCACTCTATCATTCCCTTTCCCATAACAAATAAATAATAAACTCATAATATATCAATAATCAATTTCCTAACTATAATTATATGCAAAATCAAACCATACCCAAGAACAAAGATACAAATTTAGAAAGGTCAATTGTCATTTTCAGAATATGCAAATAACATACAACAACTATAATTGGAGCACCCTTTCTTCAAAAATAAAATGAAGAAGATCCTTAATTAGGCCTAGTTTATTGTCTTCAAGAAAGCATGTCTTGCGCCAAATAACATTTCTAACTTTTCAAATATCACTCCCTTTGAGGGTTCAATGCAACACGTCGTATTTTACCTCATCATCCACGGAAGCAAACTCGCTGGCTTTCCTTTGCAGTCTGCACCAAAGTTTTTACAATTGCTGAACCATTTTCTTCTTCTAGAGGGGAAGGAAATGATAAATTGAAAAGAAGAAAAAGAAGAGAAGGAGATTCAGTTGGTGCGGAGAGCAAGAGAAACAAGGAGATAGAGAATAGGGACTGAAATGAAATTTATGAGATCGAAGAAATGGTGAAAGTAAAATTTTTAAAAATTCTCCATCATGCAAAGTTATCGGTTGAGGAACCAATGTAACCATTAGATTTGCCTGTATACTCCCTTGGCACTTTTGCACTCTCTAGTGCTTTTCGATGTCTACTTAACTTTAATCACTCCAAGCGAGTGATTTCTCAACTACATCTACAATTCTTATACAACTTACCTGTAAAAGGACTATTGTTTGGTAGGGTATTGGTCACATGAGTTAGTCTTTTTAGGCACCCTGTGGGTTTTAAAAATTAATTCAGGTTTATTTCTTAGAAAATGACGCCTAAGGTTGTCGTAAATGGTTAGGGTTTAACCAATTGGAATGACACAAAATTGAGAAAATATTTTCATGAAAATTTGTCTTCCAATGGTTATCCCTAGTATTTTCAAGCAAAGTTTGAGGGTCTTTCAGAATCTCTCATCCGGAAAGACCAAAAAGATTTTTTACAAAAGTTTCTCATGTGACCAATATCCCATTCTTTATGCTCTTCCTTAAGCAACCCAAGAGAGTTTGGTTGGGCTTAATCCCTTATTTTCCCCTTGTTTGCTTAAGGAACTAGTAGTTAATGGAACGAGTGCAGGGTTGGACTAGGCTCCTTCCCTATGCCTTCCCCTTTACCATGTTTCCTGCTCGGCATATGGTCACGCTCTACACGTTTACATATGCCTCTACTTCTTAACATCTATCTCTACGGCATATAGTTCAGCCACTTTGCCCTTCCATATACCGTATCCTGATTTTCCAGTCCGTAGATTTCTACTTCTATACTGTGGCATACACCACCTCTTTTCTGTTTGCTTTCTAGGAAGGACAACTCACTTCCTTCTGCCACAGCATACCGCACAGTCATGACTCATTCACGTGGTCATCTTCCTGTCGGTCTCATGCCTCATGGCCTTGTTTATTCTTGTCTGTAAACTATCAATTTCAATCACCCCATGGGCTTAATTTCTTTTCTACACGCCAAGCGTGTCTTGTCTTTCACTTTACAAACCATTCCTAGCCTAACTATTATTCACTGCATATTTCTATTCTACTTGCATTCCATACTCTAATAAAATAACTTGTGCCTATACCATAGCACACAATGCGCCGCTAACAGAGCAAACACATCGTCTCATTTAGCATCTGCAAAATAATCACATATTGTAGCACATTCCTGCATACAATTCAATCAAATGTGTTTGTGTCTAGGTAGCATCCTCCATGGATGTCTCCTTTCCCTATTATGGCGTCCTAAAGTTCCCGGGGTCACTGCCACCCCACCTTACGCCTTAGTGCTCATCGGCACTTGTGTACTGTACAGGTTATATTCTTTGCATAGAATTTTACATATAAATTCTATGCCTAAAGCGATGACTCGAAATAATTCATGACTCAACATCCTGGGTACTCCCACAAGTGCCTGTTTGTTCCCACGTTGTGCCCGAGTTTCACAACGAGGGTCAAACCGACACGTGGTTATATCAATGGCTTCACATGACTTAAAGATAACCTGCCTCTGATACCAAGTTTGTCACGACCCAAAATCGGGAGTACGTGACCGGCACGGGAATATACTTTTACCTCTAAACCCGTAAACCTTACCCTGTTTACATAACTATAACTACTCTGCTATACAATCAATATATATATATCATAATAGTGGTCACGCCTCACTGGTGGCCTAATTAACCTGCAATCCGCGGTTCGCTCAATACCGCTTCAGCTCAGCCCAGTGTATAGATATATATATCAGCACTCATAATGTAAATATTCATATCATATTGACCGTACGTCTCAATACGTATGATCTATCCTATTTACATGCAGCAAGCACACATAATATATATATCCATATCATATTGACCGTACGCCTCAATGCGTACGATCTATCCTATTCACATGCAGAAGTTTATATACTCATACATATATCCTAGTTTATCCCAAAATTGGACCCTGTCTTTAAGTACATGTGAAGCCGACAAGTCTAGAGTAGGTACATATCGAAAGCTGTAAATATATATACAACCCTTACAACTTATAATATGTACAACCAAAAGAGTCAAAATAACAAAAAGTGTTCACCCACGCGAACTAGTGCATAAAGGATGGTCTGATATCCGTATCACTGTCCGGACGTCAATGCTTGCCCGATACCTGTATTTGAAACATTGAAGCAGAGGGAGTGAGTCAAACAGACTTAGTGAGAAGCTTCTCATCCTCGGCGTAGCGGCGGGTACCACTACAGCTGCGAAAAGGGAAACACTCACAATCACATGCGCATGAAAATCCAGTTTATCACATGTTATATTACGATAAGGCAATATTAATATAACATCAAATCAAAGATAAACCTACGGATCATGCTCCTCTATCATGCTTCTCATAAACAAACAATCACATTTAACAGTTTATCTGAAAGCTATAAATCACACAACTGGTCCATGTATCTCACAATGGACAATGGCCTCCACGGGCAAATCTTTCAATTTTTTTAACTGACCCTAGTGCCAGGCTAGGCCAATGGCCTCAACGAGCAAATCTTTTAATCTTTAACTGACCCTAGTGCCAAGTTAGGGCAATGGCCTCAACGAGCAAATCTTTTAATCTTTTAACTGACCCTAGTGCCAGGCTAGGGCAATGGCCTCAACGGGCAAATCTTTTAATCTTTAACTGACCCTAGTGCCAGGCTAGGGCAATGGCCTCAACGGGCAAATCTTTTATTCTTTAACTGACCCTAGTGCCAGGCTAGGGCAATGGCCTCAACAGGCAAATCTCTTAATCTTTATCTGACCCTAGTGCCAAGCTAGGGCAATGGCCTCAACAGGCAAATCTCTTAATCTTTATCTGACCCTAGTGCCAGGCTAGGGCAATGGCCTCAACAGGCAAATCTTTTCTGACTTGTTTCTCTTCCCGAGCTTTCAGTTGGGATTCTGTCTCTATCTACCAATTTCTATCTTGAACTAAATTTACCTAGGTAGTGTGAACCTCCCTATGACTCACTAACAATTTATGAGATCTTTTTAATCTTTATTTAATACCCAAACCCTTGTTTAGATCATAACCTAGCTCTAAGGCCTTTCCAAAGTTCAATTACCATAAAACGTTGACGTTTACTAACAACTTCTATACGATTTCTTTAATGAGTTTCTAATTAATAGGGTAAACCACACCTTGGACTCTATCAACTTATCCCCTTGCTTGCACTGTTCGGCATATCTCATGTCATCACATGGATACACTCCAGTACCTCTTTGCTTGTACTCAAACACACATATACAAATACTTTCATATATAATAGTTTAGGAACAACAATATCATGTTAACCACTAAATAACTCTTACAAATTGGCAAGTTGGCAAACCACATATCCACATCCTCAATCAACCCTATAGGGCAAGGATGGGAAACCCCTCACCTAGACGACTTCCTTATGCTTGTCCTAGAGTAACTCCTGCTCCGGACGAATCGTGGTTTCCTAACAATCGCATTCACGTGGTTAACAATCTCAACTATATGCAACTCATATGCGTATCGTATGCTCGTGCCTAAAATGCACCTTGACGTCGCCAAGAACCGAGTTCTTGGTCTTATCCGTCTTCCCTCTCTTAGATGAGAGTCTCAAGTGCTCCACACTTGTTTTCGTACAATTATCACTCACCTTGAATTGATTTTCGAGCCTTGGATTCGAGTTACTAAACCTCAATATACTTTTAAATTATCCTACTTAAGGTTTCCTAATAATTACAAAGAAATAACGTTGCCACCTTAAAATCTGGACTTTATTGTTTCGCAAGTTTCCATCCTTGAGAAACAAGAAAGTACCTAAAATAATTCTTGATGCTTGATAGCATATTTAGAATTATTCTAGGGTGTTTAAGATTGAAAAGAATAGGTTTTGAGCCCTCAATATCACCCTTCAAGTGTAATTGGGCAATCCGAGCAAGGACCCGGCACGTTAACGTCAAGGTTCAACCTTAGTAACCTTGAGCCAGCTCTTCACGGGTCTTGTTCAGCTAATATTTCAACAATATAATTTAAAAAATATCAATTCAAGCCTATTTACTCAAATCCAAGCTCAATTCCTAATTATCAATAATTTCCCCAAATTAGTAAAAAGTAGAATTTCAACCCCCAAATCCATCAAAATTCGAATTCGGCTAAACCCGAGGGTATAGTCTTGATTCTTACCCCAACTAAGTGTTCAAGAACACTTCCTAGGTCTGAATCTACACTCGAAACAATCCAATCGAAGGTGGATCGAAGAAATCCCTAAAAATGAAGAAATTGAGGGTTTCAAATGAAATTGGGGTTACCAACCTTTGATTCGATTGGTGGAAGGTGTAGGAGACGTCATACCCGAGCTCTGGTGACTTTTTCCAGCGTCGGCTAGCTCTCCCTAGTCACTTTTCCGGCGAAACCCCACCTCTTCTTCTTCTTCTTCTCCTTCCTCACGCCACCTCTCTCTCTCTCTGTTCTCTATCTCTCATGCTCTCTCTCTCTTTCCCTTATTCCTTTCAATTATTTTCTGCCTTTCTTTTCTTATATTGCTTTAATTCTTTCTTCTTCCCATCCACTTATTACAAACCCATGGCACCTTCCCCAAATTAAAGATAAATAATTAAAATAAAATAATTAATAATTAAATTAGATAATAACTAATATATACTTTTTGTTTAATCTCCTATTTCTTTTCTCTTCCTTTTTATTTTCTTTTATTTTCTAATATATAAAAATAATAATATTAAATAACTAAGGCTGAAAAAAATTTCCAATTTTATCCCTTTTCTCTATTTAATTAAGGTTTCCAATTTCTTAGGTCCTGAATTAAATCCTAAAAATTATTTTCTACTTCCTTTCTTTCCCTTTTATTTTATTTTGAACTTCAAAAAAATTTCCCGGGTATTACAATCTTCCCCCATAAGAAATTCGGTCCCCGAATTTCAATTAACATACTAACCTTAGTCTTGAAATAGGTGAGGATATGTCCTGCGCATCTCAGCCTCAACTTCCCACGTTGCTTCTTCGACCGAATGGTTTCGCCACAGGACTTTCACCAATGGTATCTCCTTCGACCTTAGCTTCCTCAACTGGCGATCTAGGATTTCCACTGGCGATCTAGGATTTCCACTGGCACCTCCTTATAAGTTAGACTTTCAGCTAGTTTGTACTTCCTGGGGTTGGATTACATGAGAGGGATCTGGCAAGTGCTTTCGAAGCTTGGACACATGAAACACCGGATGAACTCCTTCCAACTCCGCTAGCAATTCTAGGCGGTAGGCAACATTTACCACGCGCTCCAGAATCTCAAACGGTCCGATGTATCTTGGACTTAGCTTGCCTTTCTTGCCAAATCTCATCAGGCCCCTCATCGGTGAAATTCATAAGAAAACCTGCTCACCCACAGCAAACTCTAACTCTCTTCTCCGGTTGTCAGCATACGACTTCTGCCTACTCTGAGCCGTAGCAAGCCTTTCTCTAATGGACTTTATCTTGTCCAAAGCATCCTACACAAGTTTTGGACCAACCAACTTGGCCTCTCCGACCTCGAACCACCCAATCGGGGACCTGCACATCCGACCGTACAAAGCCTCGAAGGGTGCCATCTAAATACTGGAATGGTAACTGTTCTTATAGGCAAACTCTGCTAACGGCAGGTATTTCTCCCACCCTCCCCCGAAATCCATAATGCATGCCCTAAGCATGTCCTCTAAAATATGAATGGTCCTCTCAGACTGCCCGTCTGTTTGGGGATGAAACGATGTACTCAGATCAACCCTCGTCCCTAACGCCTCCTGCAATGCTCTCCAGAATCGAGAGGTAAACTGTGGCCCCCTGTCAGAGATAATCAACGCCGGTACTCCGTGCAACCTCACTATCTCTGATAGGTACAACTGGGCGTACTGACCCACTCCGTAAGTGGTCTTAACTGGCAGGAAATGTTCGGACTTGGTCATTCGATCAACGATTACCCAAACTGAATCAAAACCCCTCTGTGACCGCGGCAATCCTGACACAAAATCCATAGTAATTCTCTAGCATTTCCATTCAAGAATTTCTATCCGTTGAAGTGTTCCGGCGGGCTTTTGGTGTTCAGCCTTAACCTGCCGACACACTAAACATTTAGATACGTAGTTTGCCACATCTTTCTTCATACCATTCCACCAGTACAATTCTCTTAGATCCTAATACATTTTATTACTACCCGGATGGATTGTGTACGCTGTCTTGTGTGCCTCTTCAAGGATTCTTTCTTTTAAACCATCCACCATAGGTACACACAGTCGTCCCTCCAACCGGAGTATGCCACTGTCATCTATGGAGAATCGAACATCGTACTTCTCCCCCTTAACCACTGTATCTTTGATTTGTTTGAGGTCGGCATCTTGATCTTTCTTGGATTTGACTTCTTCAATTAGAGCTGACTTAGCTTGGATGTGGGCTAGAAACAAGTTGGAATTCCCAATTTCAAACTGAGTTACAGACTGTTCCTGACCCCAATGGTGGATATCATGAAATTAGTTCTCCGAGGGGTTAACTATTGCCTTCTCTAGTGAGGCTTACCTTGACTCAATCTGCTTGTCCGACTAGCTACCTTTGTAGTGACTTCTTATATCCGTCTTGGAACACGCCAAGACACTAGCTATTTGCATAGCACACTAGGTTTTATTTCTATAAACTCCCCTACATCGGAGTCCCTGTACCTAAGTATACTCTACTACCAAGCAGCTACCCTTCTGCTGGTATTCCCCCGATATATTCTTTGTAAACGACTCCTCCCAAAAAGTCCGTTTACATCTTACTACACCCTCTACTCTACATCTAGACTTACCGCTTACACGGCATGCACCCTACGCAGGTGTTTATACTTTGTGCCATCGGTGTACCCAACCCCTCCGAGGTTGTTACACTCATTACCGACTCGTTTTACCCTACTCGTGTCCTGACGAAGCTAAATTCGGTAACACTAGCACAACTATGTATTACACTTCTCGTTTCTCCACCAAACGGTAAAGGATCTCACATTTATGACTCGTGTTTCCCTTTGTTTTCCGGACTTCTACACTTACCCTTAGTGGTTTCCGTAACCACTTCAGGTTAATCTCTGTCGACATCCCATGTCTGACTGACTTAGACTCTTCTCTGACTACTACTTGTAGTCATTTCTGTTTATAATGGAAATTCATCAGTCTCCTCCTTACCATTGTACTCATTACTTTGCCTCAGGCTCAGTTCGGTCTTCACATCCGAACACCTCGCTTAACATGACTATGACTGTAGATCTATACGATCCTCAGGTTAGTCCACTTAGAGTTGCACATCCTATGCTAACTCTACTCATTGGGTTTCTATTGGCTTTTACCCCAACTTGGCCCACTCGGACTCCTCAACTCACTTAGATCCTATATTTCTACTTGGAATACTTGATCCGTTAACTCCAGCATGAACCTTTCCGGACATGCTCCACTCCCCTTGACAAAACGGGATCTGCTCCAACGGTTTGACTCTTTCCTTTCTTACGGTGTGGCATATGTTCACGAACATATACTGAGGGTATAGTTTCAATTCTTACCCCAACTAAGTGTTCAAGAACACTTCCTAGGTCTCAATCTACCCTCAAAACAATCCAATCGAAGGTGGATCGAAGAAATCCCTAAAATGAAGAAATTGAGGGTTTTGAATGAAATTGGGGTTACCAACCTTTGATTCGATTGGTGCAAGGTGTAGGAGACGTCGTACCCGAGCTCTGGTGACTTTTTCCGGCATCGGCTAGCTCTCCCCGATCACTTTTCCGACGAAACCCCACCTCTTCCTCTTCTTCTCCTTCCTCACGCCACTTCTCTCTCTATCTCTCTCTCTTTCCCTTATTCCTTTCAATTCTTTTCTTGCTTTCTTTTCTTATATTGCTTTAATTCTTTCTTCTTCCCTTCCACTTATTACAAACCCACGGCACCTTCCCCAAATTAAAAATAAATAATTAAAATAAAATAAAATAATTAATAATTAAATTAGATAATAACTAATGTATACTTTTTGTTTAATCTCCTATTTCTTTTCTCTTCCTATTTATTTTCTTTTATTTTCTAATATATAGAAATAATAATATTAAATAAGTAAGGCTGAAAAATTTTCCAATTTTATCTCTTTTCTCTATTTAATTCGGGTTTCCAATTTCTTTGTTCTTGAATTAAATCCTAAAAATTATTTTCTACTTCCTTTCTTTCCCTTTTGTTTTATTTTGAACTTCAAAAAAATTTCCCGGATATTACAGTGATGCTATTTCTTTGCACTTTAGCGGCAGTTTAGGGAATGAAACACAACGAAATTTATCTGAACCAATTCAAACATAATTATATTTAATTATTTGTTAAATATAAGCAAAATGCACTAAAATATTAAATATAAAATTAATTCTAATTATTGATTATTGAAACAAAATGTCAATTACTTCAAGTTAATTAAAAAACTTAAACTTCAAGTCATTTATTGTTTACACAAAAGTTCAAGTAACTGGTCATACTAAATTTAACTTAAACGTTGATAAATAAGTCATCCATATGTGCTGCAAGCAAGGTTGTCCAATTAAGCTGCTCACGTGGAAATTGGATCCTGTGTAATTTGTTTTCTTCTAATTTCTATGCAATTCCTTTAAAATGCACAATTATGCTTCACTTGTGAAGTAATAATAGGGATTGACACTAATAAGAACTCACCATGAATGAATTAGGGACCAAATTATTATTAAAATTGACAAATAGCATTAGCTAGAATTAATTATAGGGACCAAATTGTTATTAATAATGACAAATAGCTTCACAAGGTTATTTGGTGATCCTATTTGTCAATAATAATAATAATAATAATTTGGTCCTTAATTCATTTATGATGGGTTCTTATCAATGTTTTAAAGGAATTGCATAAAAAGTACAGGAAAACAAATTGTACCGGATCTAATTCCCTCGTGGTGGCTAGCTATCTATTTATTTGATCTTAAGAAGGAGAATTGTTCAGTTCCTCCAATAAATGCCTGGAATATACAACACAAACAAAATTAGAGATTGCCCATTTAAGCTTCATGTTCAATGAAATGTCTACCAAGTATAAAATACCTAAAATGCAACTATATATTCAATTTTAAAAATCAAATCCTTATGTAAGCACAATATATTAATTGAATGAAAAAAAAGAGGCAACAGTACTCATTTATAATGATATATTTCATAATCCACTCATAGTATTTTATACAAAAAAGAGTAAAATATCAATGTGGTCTCCTTCTTAGATGCCTTTTTTTTCAATTTAGTCATTTTTAGATGTGCCTAATTACTAATTTAGTCCTTTTTAGATTATTCCGTTATCAATTTGGTCCTTACCGTCGAAATCATTAACTCTGAGTTAACTTTGTAATTTTTAAACATTAATAGGATTTTTTATTTTAATTATTTGGACTAATTTTGCACTTTTATAATTTTCTTTATAGTCACAATACAACTTTCTACGATGTAAAGCATGGCTTGAGATGATCACACATTGCAATCAACAGTTGTTTGTCCATTTTCTCAACCATTGGCACCTTAAATAAAACAATTCATACAAGAGAGAAGTTTGAGTTATTAAACGGTTGTTCCATTTTCTCCGATGCTACAACGACGTCGATGCCTCACTTTACCACCCTGCAACCAGTTATCGAAGTGATGATCGAAGCCTCTGACTTTAAAATATTCAATTTATGCACCACCATTGGTAGAGAACCTCAAAGATCTAGATCCAAACGCTGCCTCCGCCTCCGCCACCTGACTAAGGCTAGCCCGACTAAGGCTGCACGAATATAACCATTTTGTCTATTATTAATCGAAGTATTCCTTTCCAGAAAGAGACATGGCTTCAACTTGCAAAGTACTCGCGCAAGTCCTACAAAAGGACAACAGGCCGACCGCCCGAAGAAACGCTAAGCGCCTCTAAGGCCAAGCTGATATTTCCCCAGTAGCGAGGTAGAAACCCCTTGGGTGCGAAAACACAAAATGAACGTTCAACAAAACCATGCTAGCAATCGCATACAAATCGTCTTGATCACACGGTACTCATGCAAACAGTCTTTTTACCCAGACGTAAAGAGATAACAACAAGAAGAGAAACTGTACTTGCACAAAAATTTTTGCCTAGAAGTAAAAAGAGAGGCAGTAAAACTCTTAAGTTCTCATTAAATGTCAAAAATGAGAAGGCATCCGCCTATTACAAAGGGTAAACACTCGAAAAATACATAAACCTATTCTTAGGCATCCCCAAGATCTACAATGGCCTTGGCCCCTGCAGGATCAACGTTGCCAACCCCCTCCAACAGCTTCTGATGAGTCGCCTCAGCCAGCTGCTAAGAAGTAGCTCTAATCCTGAGAGTACGCCCGCCGATATGAGAAAGCACCTGATGATCCATCGGACGGTCGGCCAGCTGACGAAGATAGGCAAGATTCAAAGGAGAGTCTGCCTTCGTCCGACCATGAAGCTCACCATCAAAGAGCTCTAGATAAGGGTGCAGAGAAGCCACCCATTCCGCTGAAAACCTCTCCCCACGGAGACGCTCAAGTTGCTCAACTGCCAGAAGCATGCCATACATCCTCTGTGCCAGCAACTCTCCATGGAGATCAGCAACGTCGACGACTCTTTCTTCAGCTGCCAGCCAACCGAAAAGGTTCTCATTGGCACGAGCCTCCGCACTCTACAAAGCTTCGCGAAGAGAGTGCAACACTTGCTGGCGCCTCTCAACATCCTCCCGACGAACGGCCAACTCCTTGCGAGTCTTCTCCAATTCTGAGTGAAGAAGTTTAACCTCGGAAGGATGCTCGACTTCAGTCCTAAGACGGGCCACCTCGTAAGTCAAGGACTTAATCTCACATCCTTGGTCCTCACACTCCAACTCCTTCGCGGACATTTGTTTGCGCACATCTTCCAACCTCTTCTTAGAGACCTCCAGAGCTTGGCCCCGGGTGGTCGCAACGTCGAAAACCCGGTCCCTGTCAAGGCGGGCTTCCTCCTGCAAATAAACAAAAGTCAAGATATAGGAAAACCAAAAATTGCAGAGCATCAGAGTAGAGAAGCTTAACACACACTTCTCCCACACAAGGTCAGCCTGATGGAAGTCAGCTAATGCCTTAGCAACTATGCCGAAGCATCGAACAACAAGATCCATAGGGGAGGTGTCCAGCCTCCTGGCATCCCTCTCTCCCATCTCCACGGGAAAGCGTTTACCCAAGGCCACCAGCTTCAAAGAAAGTTCTTCCTTCGATGGCAAGACGGATTCAAAAAGGCCAAAGCTCGACCTCGGGACAACATCCTTTGTAGCAACCATTTGACTCACCACTACATTCCCTCTGTCAGAGAGGGCTCTGGCCTCCACGGCCACGTCATCAGACTCCGCAATTCTGGTTGGAGCCTCAGCCATGGGATCATCTGTCGGAACCTGAATCACAGCAGAATCATCAGCAGGTTCCTCAACTGACACCCTGGCCTTCTTCGCAGCAGGTTGATCAACCCCACCGGTGGAACTTGGGACCGAAGGATCAGTCGATAATATCACCTTCATAGGTGATTGACGAATGGGAACAGAAGTGGGAACAGAGGCAGGAACAGAGGTAGGAATAGAGGCACGAACAGAGGTAGGAACAGTGCCCTTCACCAAAGCCTCCACCCGTGTGTTAGCCTTGCCAGAACTCCGCTGGGCAACCTGCGATGATAGCCGCGACCCCGCACCGGAAGGCCATCTTTTGAACCTTCCTTCTCTACCTTTGGGCACCTCCACCGCAGAAACCCCCTTTCTCTCCCTCACTCGGGGACCGCCGCTGTCACCTCTCCCATCTTTCCTCCTTTTTCCCTTTGGAGATCATCTTGCCGGCGGTTTTTATCAAAAGACAGCGGTACGGGAAGACGTCTGTCTCTCCCGCTTCCAACCGATACCACGGCAGAAGTTTCCACTGCTACCTCTGGAGAAAGATCCTGCCCAGATTTCTTTCCCCTACTCTGACCTCCGTCACAAGTACGGCTAAGGGGAGCAGGACGAGAAGAAGAGGGAAGGTCTTCAAGATCAGTGAAGCAGTCAAAAGAAAAAAAGCTTTCATCACCGGCCATGGCGAGATCTCGATAAATCAGAAGGCAGAAAAGAGGAATAGGAATCAGCAAGAGAACAGAAGACATCAAGAAGAAGGTAAAACCACGAACTTCGAACGCTGGACATTTATAGGGAACTCAGAGGCGCGACGATTCAAAAATCTCAGCCCCCTCGTATCCCACAACGGATAGAAATAATTATCCTGTACACCCGGCCTAAGCTGCAACCGTCTACCTCGACCGAACACATAGACAAAAAGAATGGCTCAGATTCATAGCTTGGGCAGTAGAGGCACAAAGACTGAAGAGCCCCTGGGAACCCAAAAGTCGCTCAAAGACACCAGAGGGCCTTTTCGAAAAATCCTCAACCAAGGCTAATGACGACAGCCCTCAAAAACGAGCCTGCATTAAATAAAGAAAAAAAACGACGGTAAAACACTCAAGATCAGTGGTGCTTACCAAACCCCTGACACGCGCCACCCGGTGCAACCCATTCCTTCAACAGAAAACTCTCAACAAAGTTTCTTGCCAAGTCACTTACTGAAAACGAGCCCGGCCAGGGAAGAGCATCTCAGGAAATTCTCCACTGAGCAATGATGGCCCCTCCTCGGTAAGTCACGTACTTTCTGCAGAGACGGCTCAAAAACTTGCTGAAGAAGGCAAGCAGTCAGCCACTCGAAACAGGATGCGTGGCACCCTCCAAAACGTCTCCACTCCCACAGAGTAAAACAAAGAGGCAACACTTCGCAAGTCCGACGACCAGCTCGTAACAACCAAACCTACTTGCGGACGAACTCTTCTTTACAAAGGCAATAGAAATTCTTAAGTATCTGACAGAGAACTTAAGTCCACGGGCGCCCGACACCCGTAGACTTGGGGGACTTATGTAACTACGGAATATTCCGCCTTAGGACACATGGCACTAAGCTTCCAGATGCCTAGCAGCATCACGCGCTAGTAGCACGTGGCACCACTTACCTGCCACTTACGTGGCCCTTGCCCACGTCCTCTCGCAAGGACTCACACTCAACGAGACGTGGAAACTCCCTGGGCATCGTGGGACGACCCACGTCCCACGGGAATGTGGGTCGAGCACGTCCTCCCCACACTTAGAATAAATAGGCCCTCACCTGGGGGACTAAGGACAGGGGAGATCAAGGACTACAACACAAGATCCGAGACATCTAAAGCACCTCTAGAGAACGTCACCCATAACCATCCTATCAGGCATTCTGAGCATTCTTAAACACCTTACACAACATTCTTCACACATCCCGAGTCCTGCCTTAAGTGTCGGAATACCTTAAGTGCGTCTTTGCCGCACACGGCCCGATACAGGTAACCACCTTGCCCAACGGCTCATATAGACGTTACCATGACGACCTACGTGGACTTTGATCCGTTCCCAAGGGTACGTAGGCACCTAGGTGCATCACCTAAGGACAAGTCCCCCAAGGTTAAGACCCCTTGCGGTCCTTAATTGCAGATAACAATTGTCTGAACCAAAAATGACAGTTAAAATTAGTAATCCTAATAACTTGGTTCAAAGGGAAAAATGAATCATAGAGTAGCTGTGGAAAAAAAACACACCTTTATAAGAGTCTTTTAACTTTTAAACTCATCCATACGATGTAAGTGCATTTTCCTACATTACATATGTGAGGTTGAGTTTATAAACTCTTAATGAGCGGTCACGTTCAGTAGTCAAATGGAAAGGGAAAAGGAGAGTAAAAAGTGGGTGGAGCCCACTGGTCCCCATCCACTTTTTACTTTTTGGTTTCCTGTACGAAAATCCAAAGAAAAAAAGAAATATATATATATATATATATATATATATATATATATATATATATATATATATATATATATCATGTCTATTATATTTTACCCTTTGATTTGACAGAATCATAACTTTTTTTTCTTTTTATTATTTTAATATAAGGGGTAAAGTGGTAATTTTAATATATTCCCTATTCCATTTCCATTCCCAAACTTTTACTAACAAAGATAGTAAATGCATTCCCTTTCCCTTTCCGTTCTGCGTAAAGAATGTGCCCGAAATTTGTTGCTCTTAAGAGTGAGGCGTCTTAATTGCAAGAGTACCCTTGACAGAATTCACCTATTTGAATGTGGGAGTGGGGCCGCTCCTATGAAAATTTAAAGGGCATATTCTAAAATTACATTCATGAAATAGGATGCGCACACGGCCGCCTAATGTGTGTGTTAGGGCTCATAAATTGCACTTGGATTATTATGTGCAAGATATGTATCTTATATCCCTTAAGCAATCATAGTTCAAGGCAAATATCATTATTGGCTCTTGATCAAGATATGTATTTTGGCTATAGATTTCAAGGCAATTTAGCTATCTATATTATGCATAATAATTTATCTCTACCCAAATAAATATTTTAATGTGAGATAAGTGGGGATTGTTAAATATCATTATAAATTATAAAATATGAAATAATAAATCATGGAATATAAAATGAAACCCATGCCCTATTGATTATAAAATCAAAATTGCAAAACAATTTTAAATGCTTGAAACGGATTTTGTACAATCTTGATCGAATACATCATAAATTGTTTTATGAACATTGACGGATATTGCTAAGACACATAACCGATTGAGATATAAAATCACATTCAATTTGTTAAATGTTGCACTTTTAGTCCGTTTAGATTTTACCTGTACATATAGTTCACCTTATTCATTTGGAAGACAGGAAAAAATAAGAAAGCTGAGAGTAAAAACACTTAACTTATTTGGGAGGAGAAAAAAAATGTGGGTGTGGAGTCTTATTTACTTTGTGTAGAAGTTATTAACATAAAATGACGAGTATTTGGCCATTGTATCCTGAATGTGATGCGCTTGGGTACTAATATACCGGTGATATAAAATAAATTTCTACCCGTAGAGATCGTGAATTACCTTAAAGAGAATGAGATTTTTTTTATGTCAAGACATGCTTAATTTTATACCACAAAAAAAACTGTAATTTGTGACGGAAGTTTCATCACTAAACATTAAAACAGACATTTGTCAAAATGTAATCACCATTTTAATATTAATGATGGATTTTTATATAAATTGGTCACTAAATTTTAACTTTTTCTTATTTTTGTTACAGATTATTCAATACTAAATATTATCATTTTCTTCAGGCCAAAAATAAATTATCATTTTCTTTTAAATTATAGTATTTGTGACAGAATTAATTACTTTTTGTAATATCTTTTTTATTATCCATCACCCAAATCCAAATTGCTATTTTAGAAAAATACATAATAAATTATTAATCTCTCTCTCCACACCAACTCCTCTTCTTTTTCTTCACTCTATCATTCCCTTTCCCATAACAAATAAATTATAAACTCATAATATATCAATAATCAATTACCTAAGTATAATTATATCCAAATGAAACCATACCCAAGAACAAAGATAAAAATTTAGAAAGGTCAATTATCATTTTCAGTTTATGCAAATAACATACAACTAACCATAACTAGAGCACCCTTTCTTCAAAAATAAAATGAAGAAGATCCTTAATTAGACCTACTTTATTGTCTTCAAGAAAGCACGTCTTGCGCCAAATAACATTTCTAACTTTTCGAATATCACTCCCTTCGAGGGTTCAATGCAACACCAGATCCATTGGCCACGAGATCGTGTGGTGGAAAAATCTTATCGTCATATTCCACCTCGTCATCCACAGAAGCAAGCTCGCCGTCGTTCCTCTGCGCCAAAATTTTTACAAGTATCGAACCATTTTCTTCTTCTAGAGGGGAAGGGAATGATAAATTGAAAACAGAAAAAGAAGAGGAGATTCAGTTGTTGCGGAGAGCAAGAGAAAGAAGGAGATAGAGAATAGGAACTGAAATGAAAGTTCTGAGATCGAAGAAATTGTGAAAGTATAATTTCTGAAAAGTTTCCATCATGCAATGTTATCGGTTGACGAATCATTGTAATGTTATCACACAAAAAGGCCAATTTAATTGCAACAAGTTGCAGAAAATAAGATGATGAGTTCATCGTTTCTCCGTTGCTAACATCAACATCTATGAGACCCTACAAAATAAACACTACAATAAGATCATATAACCTGCAGTAATTGATCCAAAACATTAGTACATATTAATTCTAGTTCTTTCAAAAATGGTCAAATAACATTGAGGGTAACAAAGATTACCTATTGCTAACTATGAACACAAACACAAATGTATTCCCAATAACTACCCCATGCCATTTCCATGAAAGCTGAAGCTTAAGTAACTTCTCTCTTTTGTGCAAATTGCATTTGTTTTTAAAAATAAATTAGTTCTAATTTCTAAACTAATAACAGTATAGTGAATTTTAGTATTTCACCCGAGTCCATCAAAAGAGCATTTCACACACCCTTCCAAAACTTCAAAATGAAGCTTCATGTGAGGAAAAAAAAACAAAAACACTTCTTATCAAATGTTCAACCACAAAAGTACATATTATAAAACATTTTCTTTTTAATATATAATTTAAAATATATGAATAGCACCTTATTATTTTTTTATAATTAAATTTTTTTAAACTCGTATTTGTTCTTATTTTTTTTACATATATTTATTTATATGATTAGCTAATTTGTTATTTCATTATATCCCCACCACGTCAAATGTATTATTAAGTATATTTTATAATATTTGGTATAGTAATCAAAATTTTATTATTTATACCTTGATACATAAAAGAATATATTATCATTTTAAAAAAATATATATTATCAATTTTTTTAAGATTGGGTTAATTTTAATTTTGACTTCTTTCAATTTAATTTAAAAAATCATTTTTAATGCAAATTTTTTATCCATTAAATTAAGTTAAAAAAATCTAAAGTTTCATTTGTCAAGCATTTATATTTTGAAAAATATGATAAAAAATTTTAGAACACCACTTGTTAAATTATTATGGCATCACTCTTTAATCCTCTAGAGTGCCATTTGACATGTTTTTAAGATGCCACTTGTTGAGATTTTAGATTGATGTAAACACATACACATATATATACACACACAAATATAGATCTTATATTTTGTTATTTTCATTTTAAAAAATAATTTATAATTATAATTCTATGATAGGTAAACTCTAACGATTTTACGATACAATTTCAGGATACGAATTTACCTATCTCTCACGATTTTACTTAAAATCTAGAGTTTGACAACTATGGTCATATTAAATTCTTCTACATCTTCATCTCATCATCAATACAATTAGTTTTGATATCTTCTAGTTTCTATCACAAATGATATTGTATGATGCAGAGTAAAACAATAACTTTTGTTGTTGGGCCTTCATTCCTACCAGAAGTTTTATAAGAGCATCTATTTTGGAAGATAGCACGTTTATTTTTTGTGGCGAGACAAGTTTGGTATTACCGACCTTAATACGTTGAACGAGACCTTTGCATAAAACATAAGACCAACAACAAGAAATTGTTTTTACTCTGCAATATCATCTGTAATAGAATGTAATTTAGAATTGACAAAAAAAAATGTAATTTAGAATTAAAAGATATCAAGACAAAGCGTGTTGATGATGAGATGCAAATTGAAGATATAGCGCGAGTCTACCCGAGTTTATCCATTTTACTTGAGTTCACTCGAGTCTACTGATTCTGAGTTTATAAGGGAGTTAACGCGTTTTTTTAGGGTTAAAACATAGACTCGAACGAGTTTACAAGTCAACTCGCGAGTTTGACATCCATGTCCTAAGGTAATATGAGTATGTAAATAATACTTTGCCTCTTGTTCATGTAATCTCATCAATCAAAATTGCTGTTTTTTTAGTATGCTGTAAGTTGTATATTAAAATTTTGTAGTTTGCTAAATCATTGTTATTAAAAATAACTCTTATGGTTTCATTATTTTTCCTTGTGTATGAATAAAGAGATATAAATGACTAGTGTTCATCTTCTATATCTTTGCATCCTAAGAGTGCTTAATTGATGTATAAAGAAGTTTCATGTCATTTGAAGTAGGAGGGTTCAAATTCAATCCCATTAAATCAATTTATGGATGCCTCTCCATGCCATCCGATCAATTTATTAATATTTTTTTAATATTAATAATATATTATATATTTTAATAAAAAATAATAATATATTATATATTTATATTTTATAATAAAATATTTATATTTTATGTTGAATTATTGATGTCCTAAATAGCTGATCGAGTAACGTTCTCACTTCTCAATTTCACAATTCACTTCTAAGTTCTCACTCACCTCACACTCACGCCATTAATTTTAGTTTTTACTTTTTATTTTTATTTTATGTTGAATTATTGTGTATGGATTGTTAATTTTAGTTTTTATTCTCTATTTTGTTTGGATTTGAGACTAAGAATACTTCATATTAATGAAGAATGAATGTGATTTTTAATTTTTTTTACATAGAAAACCGATCAACTAATCCAATCCAAACCGATCTAATATAATTTGGACTAGATGATGTTCAACCGATCCAATAAGTATGATGGAACTTTTGCATCATCCAATCTGTTGAACACCCTTAATTTGAAGCATGCTAAAAGATCCAACTTTGTCTTGATTGGTTAAAATCTATCTTTTAATTACTTATGATTCTATCTATCAATTTCAATTTAAAAATTCTCGAAAAAATGAATTTCAATTTAAATTGGTGGTTTGTATTGTTTTAAAAATAATAGCTTCTACTAGGCTAAATTATTCTTTTGGTCCTCAATGTTTGCACGAAATTTAATATTGGTCATCAACGTTTCAAAAAGTTATTTTAGGTCCTCAATATTTTTTTTTTGTCAAAATTGGTCCTCTAGCATAACATTCGTCTGGTTTTGTCATTAAATGCTGACGTGGAAGGCTTATGTGGTACACATTCTCTCCTACGTGTCATATTTAAATGACATGGCTCCCTCTCAGCAAAACGACGTCGTTTTGATTCAAAAGATAACATTTAAATGAATTAAAACGACGTCGTTTTACTGAATTTAAGTGAGAGAAAGTGCCATGTCATTTAAATATGACACGTAGGAGAGAGGGTGTGCCACATAAGCATTCCACGTCAGCATTTAATAGCAAAACCAAAAAAATGTTACGCTAGAGAACCAATTTTGACAAAAAAAACGTTGAGGACCTAAAATAATTTTTTGAAACGTTGAGGACCAATATTAAACTTCGTGCAAACGTTGAGAATCAAAAGAGTCATTTGGCCCTTCTACTATCCTTTAAAGAAATGACTTAGTTTACCAAAAAAAAGAAAAGAAATGACTTAATATTTATCAAATTACATATTTAGTAATGATAATCATCTCTACACCAAAGATACAAAATATATTGAAGATTAATAACAAGTTTGTACTCAAAGCCGTAAAGGAAACTATTACTGACCTGTAATAAGATGATATATAGGAATTTGTAAATGGGAATATACTCAAAGTAATAGGATGACATGAAAATTTGTAGACATGTACATATAGAAGTGGTATTCATATTCTATTTACTGCTTGGAATTTTACGACTACTTTAGATATAGAAGCCATTCAGCTATGTTGCATGAATACAGGTGTGGTACAGGTACGGGTGCGGGTATGAGTACGGGGTACAGCAAATTTTTAAAAAATAGGATATGGGTACGGCAATATATACTAAATAAATAAATAAAATTTATAATATATAACAATTTTAAATGTAATAAAAATAGTTAATGCCCCTTTAATCATTTATAACCAATCAAAATAGGAACGTAGTTTCTTAAAATTCATAAAACTAATATAATTAGTTATGATATTATATGTTATTAAGGTGTATATTTATCTTTTTCTTATAATATCATAACAAAACTAATAGAATGGCCATTCAGGTTTGTTATTTTGTTTTCCTGCATTATGATTATCTTGATACATAGAAATTTCTGGAGTTTGAACATATCTAATCTTCTATCCATATTTCCTTTTCCTTTGTGTGGAAGGCTTCATGTTAATTATTTTGTTTTCCTGCATTATGATTATCTTAATATATACCCATTTTGGGAGTTTGAACAGATCTAATCTTCTGTTTATCCATCCCGCAATTGTTGTTTTTTGCCAACACTGTAGCAATTGGCCGGTCTTTTTCCTAAGGACAATTTTCATGGCATTTGTGTGTAGTATGCCTGTTTGATAAGCTTATTGATATTTCCATGATTTTAAATTGCGGTGTGATGCGGTTTTATATAAAAGCGCGGCTAATTTATGAGTTTGTGACTGTTTAAAATACAAAATACAAAATGTCTATTATACAATTTAATTTGACACAATCATAACCTTTTTTCTTTTTATTATTTTAATATAAAGGACAAAATAGTAATTTTAATACATTCACATTCCATTTCTATTCCCAAAATTTTACTACCAAACACAACAAACGCATTCTCATTCCCTTTCTGCGTAAACAACGTACCCTTAGTTCTTTCTCTCTCATCTACTATCATGCACAAGTTGTAGATTACTTAAGCATGCCATTCTCATTGAGGAGAAGGACGAACCTAATGGGCTTGGCTTGGTATCATTTCTGTGGACAAAAGAAATGATGTTGAATAACACTGAAGTTTCAATTCTTACATAAAAATATATTCACTACAACAAAAGAAGTAAATACCTATTATTATTTCCGACCGAATAGCTACTGAAACCAAATTTAAAGTTTTCAAGTATTATCCTACTGCTTTTCAGTCGATGTAATACCCGAGAATATTTTAACTAGCGTTATTAATTAGATTAAATTAATTAAATTAAAGGTAAAAAAAATGAGATAAAAAGGAAAATAAATACACACTACCCTACTACTTGTTTTTTTAAAAAAAAACACACAAATTAGTTAAATCCTAAATTTTTCTTTTTCATATTTTTTTTTATATATCAGATGCTTTTTTTTTCTTTTGTAATATATATATATATATATATATATATATATATATATATATTAATTTAGTATGTATATATATATATATTATAAGTAAAAGAAAAGGAATAAAAGAGGAAAGAGGAAAAAAAGAGATCAGATCGTGAAAGGGAAAGAAAAAGAAAGGAAAGAGGCGTGAGGGAGAGGGCTCAACGAGAGAACCATGAGAGGGAGAGGGTTGGCCATTGTAGCTCGACGGGAAGGCTCAAGGAGGAAGGGGTCACGCGTGGTGGTGGCCGGACGTCCACCGGAGCCGGAAAACGCCATCGTGGTGGCCGGAGGAGAGAGAGTGACAGGCTAGAGAGAGAAACAAGAGGAAGAGAGCTTTCTCGCCGGAAAACGCCGTCTCTTCATCGGGGAAGGTGGCTGGGAGTCTCCTCTACTCCATATCGCTCTTCTAACCGGTTGAATCGAGGTGAGAAGTCCTGAAACTCACAAACCCCAATTTTATCAATTTTAGGGATTTTTGGAAAGACCCCAATTGATTCAATCTGAGTATTCTGGGTCCTAAATTGAAGTATTTGCATGCTAGGAAGTGAGTTGGAAGCTTAGGAACCGGAACCAAATTGATGGAATTTATCCGGGTTGAAAAACTAGTAGGAAAAGTATGAATGGAAATGTTTTAGGGTGTTGTGGACTGATTGGGGGTGCATTAATAGGTGGAAATTGTGATTCTGTAATTGTTAAAATTATTAGAATGTATGAGGGATTAAAACCCGAGAAATTCCCGTCTCACCCGGAACCCGGTTCGGGGAAAAAGAGACACTTTCCTAATTTTACGCGTATTCGGGTATGTGTATTCATGTGTAGGTGAAGTGTTCAAGGTTAGTTGGATAAATGCAAAGCTTGGACAAGTAGGATTTATGATTCTCTTGAGCCATAAATTCAAGACTTGGGTAATGGAAGTTCATATGGACACATAGAGGTCGAATTGGGTAACCTTGTATTTCCAAGTCAAAGCTTCCGAATAGTGTGATTAAGAAAAGGGCTGAACACGAATAAAAGCATGCTAGGTGTTCCGAAAACTAGTTAAGGGCATTGCAAGCCAACAACTAGTCTATGAAATTAATTAGAAAGAACATGAGCACTAGCGTTGCATGTACACGGTAGTGGTTGAATTTTCAAGCTTCTGAATCTCTCAAATAAATGTGTATAGGGCACCATACAATAAGCGGACCTTCGAGCACACCGAGAGCCGATACGAGGGGCCAACCAGGTAAGGGGCTTTCCTATCCTTGTCCTATAGGGTTGACTGCGGATATAGATATATGGTTTGCCGTCTTGCCTATTTGTAGGAATTACATGTTAGATAACATGCTATTGTTGTTCCTAAATTACAGTATATGTGAAAGCGTGCTATATGTGTGTATGTGAATTGTAAAAGCAATGGTGGCTCAAGGAGCCTTATATGGAAAGAAGGTCCTCGGGACCTAGATGATATCGGGGGTAGGATCGAGTCAATTTTATTTGTGAGGGTCTTGTGGTACTAGAAACAAACCTCATCGATCATTACCTGAAAAGTGTGGTTTGTATGTAAATTCTTAAATGAAATAAACATAGGTGACTTTGTCTTAAATCAAGAGTCCGAATTAGAAACCACTTGAAAATCTAGGATGCCTAACCCGAAGTAAAATGAACAAGTAGTGGTCCACAGGGGTCATTTATCGCACAACGCGGGAACCGAGTCTATCACGGACGGTCCGGGTAGATTGAGTTTGTCATCTTGAGTCAACTCTCAGAAATCCAAAGTATATGAGTACACCACATTGTGGCTATTGCCTTGGGTAAACCGAGGTCAGATGAGTCGCCGGCTATGCTCCAAGTGAAGTCTTGGGGTCAGACTATTGTTCCAAGTAAAGTCTTGGGGCCAGGGGTTCCTAGAATGATCAACTAGGTTCCCATATTGCTCACGTGAGATATTGCCTTCGGGCCAGATTCTCTCCTAACGGGGATATTGCCTTCGGGCCAGATTCTCTCCTAACGGAGATATGCCTTCGGGCCAGTTTATGATTACGGTTAGTTGAATATGGATATCCACATGAAGTGGTATGTTAAACTATGATACGTTGTATGTGTGAATTTAAATGTATGTAGAACCATGCTTTAAATTCTATATTGTGAATGTAATATATGCTAATTGCCTGACCACTTAATATATAGAAATTTAAACCCGTTATATGTGTATGTGTTTGTGATTGGCTCCTCTTCCCCAGTTGTAGTGGTACCCGCTACTACACCAGGGATGGGAAAGCCTCTCACTGAGTCTGTTTGACTCACCCCAATGTTACATGTTACAGACACAGGTGGTATAGGCATCGGGAATGCTTCCACTTCATCTCAGCGAGGCGGACAGACTTAGAGACCGCACGCATTGTTCGCGTCGGTAGTATTGATATATGTATTTTGTCAGGATGTATATGTATATGATTCTTTTGGTATAGCATTGTTTTGTACAGTTGCTATATGCATATATGTATATGTCACACTCTAGAATTGTCGGTTTCATACAGGTTAAAGATTGGTCTGGTTGTTGGGATCATAGGTTATGATATAATGAATATCATGTGTATATATATATATATGAATGTGACTTCCGCATGTGAATAGGATAGATCACACGCACTGAGCATGTGGTCAATATGTAAACTTATATATATGTGTGACTGAATACTTGATTGTGTGAAAATACGGCTTCCGCATGTGAATAGGATAGGTCACACGCATTGACGCGTATGATCAATATGTATATTTTATGCAGGTGTGCGATTGAATATATATGCTTGACTGTACACAGGGAATCTGCATGTGAATAGGATAGATCACCCGCCCTTAAACGCGTGATCAATATGTATATTATATGTACGTGTGATTGGTTATGTGTATATGTATAGACTGAAGCGGTGTTGAGCGAGCCGTGGATTGCGTGCTACTTAGGTCACCAGATAGGGGTGACCATATATACTATATATTGTTTGTAATAGAAATGGGTAGTTATGCATATATAAGAATGTCAATCAGGAATTAGAGGCTTACGGGATAGGAGAAATCCTACCTCCCGTGCCGGTCACGGACGTCCGATAGGGGGTCGTGACAGTCGAAATATGTTGGCATGGCTTAAGGCTAGTATTTACCTACTGAAAAGCAGTAGATTATAAAAGTAAATTTTTAAAAATATATTCTATATACCATGCGACCGTTTAGTAGTCGAACTTTCAAAGACATGAAATGAAATATAAATCTAAATGTTAATCCATTAAATGCAAATGTTTGAAAGATGTGCAGTGGTGCAGCTTTTTGTTGTCACGTTGATCAAGAAATGAAATGTCTTACTACATTTTGCAATTTTACTTTTCATATATATTTTATAATTTTTCACTTGCTTAATCTTTTCATTTTCTTTCTTCATCATTTCACATATGTACGTCTCCTCTCATCTTCTTTTTCCATCTTAGCTTCTTCCTTTTTCTATCTTCATCATACATTTTCAACAACTTCTCTCTTTCTTGTCTCCTCCTCCTCCATCATTTTCTCTCATCCTCCTCCTTCTTCTAGGTTCACATGAGAGAACGTTGAAATCATGAGGTTGTGCTTGTTACTGGCTAGGTTTCTAATGTTTTTTTCCCTGTTTTTCTTGCTTTAATTTTGTGTTAATGTTACTTCACATGTATCAAAAGCTTTCAACTTTCTAAACTCACACCCATGGCAGCATGTCCATTTGCTAATAAATTAGCCTCTTTTGGAGTCCACACAAATCTAACAGATCTGAAGGCTTCACTCACCGATTTGATGTTGGCAAACACAATACCCCCATTAAGGATCTCGGCGTCAACTCGAGGATGAGGTTGTTCATCACCACCAACGAATCTCCTTCAACCACCACATTGAGAATACATAGATCGCGAGCCATCTCCAGGGCAGGATTAATTACTTCGCTATTTTCATTCATTTTTATTAGCATTTTCTTTTTATTTGATTTGTTTATATTTTAGGTTTACTAATTCTTTTCATAATCTCTTTTTTTTTAAGGTTTTTCTGGAAAGAAGGCGGCCAAAAATCTCTGATTTGTTGATTTCAATCCTTGACATGGAAACAAACATAAAAGGAAGAAATATTTCCAGAGAAACAAGATTGAACTGAAAATAGAGAATAATTAATGAAAAATAATGAAATAACAAAATATTAATAAATTAAAAACAAAAACATTTTATATTATATTTTATAAATTAAATGGGTACTATCACTACAAGAAAAAACAGGATTAGCTAGGAAAAAATCCGTAGCTAAATTCCCTAGCTAATCTGTAGCTATTCCCTAGCTAAATTTCCTAGCTAACTCACCCCCTCCAAAAATTGTCGCCGGCGACCTCCTCCACCGACCTCCGGTGGCCCCTCCGGCGACGGTCACCAGTGACCTCCTCCACCACCGGTCGGCGGCCCCCTCCGGCAACCACTTTATATTTTTGAAAAATGGTCCTAGGAGGCCTCGAAGACGGGACATCATGGATGGTAACATTTAGACCAACCACTAGGCCATTTATCACTTTTTGATTTATTAATGTAAAACATTTTATATATACACATATAATAAATTAGCTAGGGATTTTTTCCCTAGCAAATTAGCTAGGGAAATTCGTAGCAAATCCCTAGCTAATTAGCTACGGTTTTTTTTCCCTAGCTAATTAGCTACGGTGTTTTTTCCCTAGCTAAATTTTCTAGCTAATCCGTAGCAAATCCCTAGCTAAATTTTCCCGCCTTTTCGCGCCAAATTTTTTTACCAAATTAACTAGGGATTTTATCCTTAGCTAATCCATAGCTAATTAGCTAGGGATTTTTTTCCCTAGCTAATCCGTAGCTAATTAGCTAGGGAAATTTTCCCTAGCTAATTTCCGTAGCTAAATCAGTTTTTTCTTGTAATGTATTCATGCACAAGCAATCTGACGCACTAGGACAGTGGCACAATCTACAATCTGTTAAAAGTTCATTTTTTCCTACTACTTTTCGGTCGAAATATATTTTAAATTTCCTACCGCCATTTAGTAGCAAGATGACAGTAGGACATATTTTTTAGTAGGTAATCGGTCGTATATCATTTTGCGACGAGCAAAATTACTACTGATTGCTTCAGTAGTAAATCAGTCGAAAAAGTTCTGATTTCCTACTGATTTTATTGAATTTCCTACTACTTATATACCCATTTTTGGAGTTTGAACAGATCTAATCTTCTGTTTATCCATCCCGCAATTGTTGTTTTTTGCCAACACTGTAGCAATTGGCCGGTCTTTTTCCGAAGGACTATTTTCCTGGAATTTGTGTGTAGTATGCCTGTTTGATAAGCTTATTGATATTTCCATGGTTTTAAATTGCGGTGTGATGCGGTTTTATATAGAAATGCGGCTAATTGTATGAGTTTGTGACTGTTTTAAATACAAAATATAAAATACAAAATATAAAATATCTATTATACCATTTAATTTGACACAATCATAACCTTTTTTTTATTATTATTTTAATATAAAGGACAAAATGGTAATTTTAATACATTCACATTTAATTTTTATTCTCAAATTTTTACTGCCAAACACAACAAACGCATTTTCATTCTGTTTCTCCATAAACAACGTACCCTTAGTTCTTTCTCTCTCCTCTACTATCATGCACATGCCATTCGGAGAAGGATGAACCTAATGGGCTTGGTATCATTTCTGTGGACAAAAGAAATGATGTTGAATAACACTGAAGTTTCAATTCTTACATAAAAATATATTGATGTTCTGTTTTGTGTGATTTTTGGCTCTAATGTAGATGTCCAGGGATGGTAATGGGTAGAGTCTGGGTAGGATACTGTATTTTCCGTCCCCGGCCCCGGTAGTCAATATTTTTCCCTTTCCCGGATCCGTCCTCGGCCGGGTATGAAATTTGATACCCGTCCCCGAACCCGAAAAATTTACTATTTTTTCTACAAAATTTACTACTTTCATCACAAGTATTAAACACACATTCATAAATTTAATTATTTCCAAATTTAAGAAAAACAAACTTCAAACACACAATTTGATATGATATATAATATATTTTTTATATAAAACATTTACATATATTATATCACCGGATACGAGTCCGGGATGAATACACCCTTACCCGTCCCCGGACCCGGACTTTTACCCGTTAAAATCCCCAGACCCATTTTTTCAATACGCAGACTCAGACCCAACGGATAAATTTTCCTGGTACCCGTTGAGTCCGGGCAAAATTGACATCCCTATAGATGTCCTTGCCTTATGAATTTGTTTGAAACTTATAAGTTTTTAGATGTTGAAGCGTTGATCAATGAAGCATGTACAAATGAATGTGTACATCTGAAAGATCACATCGAAGATTTGATATAAGGCAGGGGAAGCAAGGGAAATATGAGAAGAACAACACTTAGATAACCACATAATGTCGCCACAAGAGAACTTACCCAATTGGCAGCCACCAACACTTTTAGTACTCAAAACTGAACTAGAATGTGTGCGTTGAGACTCCCAAAACTTAGCTAAATTAATCAAGTAGCAACAAGTATTCCTAGGCTACAGTAGAATCCATGTATTCTCACGTTTTTACAAAAAATTTATATCATATTTTTTACATACTAAATATACTTTTCATCATATTTTTTTTTCTATCTCTCTCCTCACTTTTTTTTTACAGTACTTTAAATTCCTTCTCTTTTTTTCTATGCATTTATACCAAACGTAACCTTAGCATGCTTAAAACATGCCCAATCACTACAAAAAAGTAGATTTTTAACTGCGGTTGTTTAACTACGGTTATTATAACCGTAGTTAAATGGTGAGAAAGCCTAAACCCACTGACGGTTTTGTTTAACTGTAGTTAGAAAGCAGCAAAGTGAAAAAAAAAATCCCTAAATTTCGCAGAAGCACGTCTCTTCATCTTCTTCTCTTCTATCTCTCGTCTTTTTTCTCTCTTTCTCGCCTTCTCTCTCATTTCTTTAATGGTGCCAACGCCGATTTAGATGCTGCTTTCGGTTTCCCTTCGGAGTTCCCCTACGCTTTCGATCTGTTTGGGGGTTCCTCCTCCTTGGCTCTGGCCTCGCCGATGGACTCGGTGGCTGGTTCGACCACGACAGAGAGCACCAATGACGTCGACGAGGAATTCTTCGTTGAATTGACTCACCGTTGAATGGATAAATGGATAAGCAAATTAATATATATAAAACGAATTGTTTGCACCAAATGAATTCATATATATATATATATATATATATATATATATATATATATATATATATATATTAAATAACCAATACAAAGTTTGCCTTCTTCCTAATCTAATTTGAAATTTTGCAATAAATAAATTCAATTCTTACAGGAGGACCAATAGGAATTCCATCTTTTTCCGCTGCAAAAGAAAAAAATAAAAACATGAGTATATATAATTCAATGAATTCATGTATAAGTACTTTTATATATTAAATAATGTTTACTTTGTTCTAGTGCTAAACTATCATTCATGTAGTGTGGTGGTGCATTTGGATTGGGTGGGACACTTTGAACATATCTTGCTGTATAATAATTGATTCCAATGAAATCAAAGGATCCCTTCATCAAATTTTTTTCTTCTTGGGTGAAACAGGGCAGTCTCCCCCTCACCAAATCTTTCATGCTTTTTGGATAATCTCCAAACACTAGAGGTTCCTATCAATTTTCCTCTGACTCTACTGTTCACCACACATGTGACATGACAATACTACTTATATATATATATGTACATTAATTATATTTACATACATTGATGAAATGAAATAATTGGGGTTTTGAAGGAAGAGGAAGAGGATGAAACAAAAACAAAGGTGTGTTCTATTTGCTCACATATGAGACCTATCACATATAATTAGGCAATGTGGTTTCCTTTCATGTGTTTGTAGTCCTTTAAGAACAATTCAATTAGTTGTGTGTGAATTTTCATTTAGTACTAAATTTTTTTCTGTTTATTAATTAGTTTTTCTTTTTCATTGGGTTATATTGAGAACAGTTATGCAGTTTGGCAGGAAGCATCATGGTGGTATAGGAGTTCCAGTTTTTCTTAAATGGGATGGTACAAATAAATAAATAAATAAATATATGCTTTATTCTATATTACATGGCTAATTGGTTAATGCTATTGCCTTTGGTTTTCTTTAAAAATGCTACAAGCTTTTTCTTGGGGTTATTCTAGTTCCAATGTATGATATATACTGTTGTATGATATCTTGGCATGAATTACTTTGCTGAGAATAGTGGTGTATTTTACTATGCATTTTTCCTTGTATTCCGACCAATGAATGCATATCAGACACTTTTAATATGGTGTTTGCATTTATACTTTCCATTACTCATTTCTTTTAGTTAAAATGGTTGCCATACTTTTTCTTTTTGGGTGTGAAAACAGAGCGTTCCATTACTCTTGATATTCTTGATAAATTTTTTTTCCATAAATCTTTTTCATAATGACGTTTTAAGAAAAAGTACTATAAAATGAAATAATATGATAAAAGGAAATTTATCATTAGAACTAATGTTGAGTATTTGTAATTTTGACTACTTATAAAATCTTTTATTTTGGGGTTAAGTTTTCTATTCCTTTCTACATTTAAAAAAGAAAAATTTGCATTTTCTTTTACTGTCCGTACAAAGATTATTGCTCTGTGCTATTGATTGATGATGAAGGAGGGGATATCAAAGAGTCAGAGAGTCCCAATTGTAAGAGATGGTTCTGTGCACAGTGTAAGGTTCCATGGCATTCTGGAATTAAATGTGAAGAGTTTCAGAAGTTGAATAAGAACGAGAGAGAGAAAGAAGATATCATGCTGATGCAGCTTGCTCAGAACAAGGGGTGCAGGGGTGTCTTAAGTGCAAATTCTACATTGAGAAATCAATTGGTTGTATCATGCATGTACATGAAATGCAGGTAAGCTTTTGAAAACATCCAAAGAAAGTTCTCATTTAGATTTATGGTTAATTGTCCCACATTTCTGATCACAAATTAAAGAGAGAAAGGATATAATTTAGGATGGGTGATTTTTTATGAGTTTTGACTTTGGAAAATGAAAGTGCGTCCCACGATGAAGAATATATATATCATATACAAAAATGCTTATTAATCTTGATCATTACCAACTTCTAGATTCACTTTTCAGTTTTCAACTACCTCCTTTAATAATTTATTCTTTTTGTGTTTCTTATTATAAAGATATTAACACACATTAGTTTTTCAAATATGTTAAATTAACTGATGTGATAAAAATGCATTGAGGTTCATGGGTTTAGAAGTGACTTGTTTGAAGCTACCTAGAAGCATCAATCTGTACTACTCTTCTCTTCCTCCAATTACTCCATCTCTATAACCCCATCTTCTCCTCCTTCTAATCATAAATTTTCCATCTCAAATCTCTCCTACACTCTTCACCCTCATACATCCATACCCATAATTAGGAGAAATGCATTGAGGTTCATGAGTTATAAGTTATTATTATCCACTTTTTCCTTTCAGCTGAAAATAAAGCCCATATTGTCTCTCTCTGTCATATATGATATATTTGAAAATCTAATGTTAGTATATAATTATAATAATTATGGAAAGTTTGAGAATTTATGCATTATATATTATTTTAAATGATATAAAGATGATCATATGTATAATATTTGAACAATTAAATATTTATTTTTTTAACTAAAATATTCTTTACATACATTTTTTGTCCTTTCAGTTTTATAGAAGTTTTAATTAGTTTATTTAGTTTAAAAATAAACAATGTTCAAGAGCGTTTTAAACATGAATATTTTTCATAAAAGGATACCTATGGGACCAAAAAAAAAATCCATGTTACTTTATAACATAATTTAGTTTTGTCTCTCTATTGCATACTACATTTTTCAAATATCAGTGCCGAGAGCAAATTAAATTTCATGAGTAAATCATAAATATCCTCACTTCCTGCAAATAGAGACAAAGTTTGTGATGTATCTAGTCTTTTTAAATTATAACTCTTACCAACTAAACTAGAATGGGTATGCTAGAGCATCTTAAAAATAAAATGTTTAGTACTGCAGTTATAATCTCCTAATTAACGTAGATCAAATATAGAGTGAATTAATGATTTGATACACACTTTCATTTTGCCATGGCACCTAGTAATGTCATTTGATGTGAGTTGTGCTTTTGTGAATGTGTGCAGAGTAAACACGAATATATTTGTTCAGTCTTCATAAAGCTAATTAATTACATATTGCACTATAATTTTGGTATTGGCATCACTGGTTATAGTAATTTTCTGCTATTACTATAACCGACTATTTTTTTTTGGCTTTTTGTAAAGTTTTAGACTTTTCGTGACTTTTATTATATTGATATTTCTGCTTCACCTTTTAATAACTGATTTGGTTGCTCTGTTGATTTCCAGGTCATGAAGTTTGAGGATAGTCAGTTGTAAAGGTGAGTGCTTCATCTTAAGCTGTAATTATTTTTGTCAACTGAGGGAGACCCAGCTGAGAAAGTGTTCTTTAACGATTTACTTGAAATGAGGAAGACCCAACTATAGCCAAAATTGAAGCCCTCACAAAGATAATGTATAACAAACAGATTATATATATAATTTACTAGTTTAATAATGTTGTTTAATTAAATTAAAGTTGCGCAGTAAATTAAAAGAGGTGGTTGAAATTTGAAAACTGAAAAGTGGGTTTGTTTGGAAGGACAAAGCTGGTAAGATGATCGATGGGTATTGTGGAAGAGATATGACATATATTCCATTTATTATTTAATTTTCAGGTGTAGCCTCTAGGCATTATGTGATGAAGGAAGCGTTCAACCATCTACTCTTGGTCCCACTCATTGCACATGCATGATGGATGCCATTGTCTATGTTTTCTTGTTGAATTGATACACTCGCGTTTTTCTTCTGTTCTGCTTTATTTTTTAATTTGAGTACTCATGAACTCGACATTTATATGGGTTTTTTCTCAATGAGATTTAGATTCCTTAATTTATGAAATGACATGTGTCATTACTCCCTGCAGGCAATGCAAGTTCATCCTGATAAAAATCCAAATGATCCTCGGCTACAGAAAATTTTCAAGCAAGTTCACTATATCAAACTTCTAGTCTCATCATTTTTCTCTGCTTTGTCTGTGATAAATTTAATTGTCTTATGCCTTTTCCCATCATTTTTCCAATGATAAAAGTTACTGAAGGGGAATGATTTTCCAATAAAGTTACTGATAAAAGTTACTATATCAAACTTCTAGTCTCATCATTTAATTGTCTTATGCCTTTTCCCATCATTTCCCATCTTTTTTTTTGTAAAGGGAATATTATTTTGGATTTTGACTTTCATTGGTTTGTTTCTTCTATGGGCAATTTTATTGTTTCATCTATTACTAAAGGTTTCTAGCAATGCAGAAGCCAGAAGGTACGTGGTGACTTTTCCTAACATATGGATTTCAATTGTTTCATAAATATGTGTATTTGTTAAGCACCATCCATATTATGGAAGAAGAAATTGAATTATTGATAGTAGCACACTGTCTCTATGAGTAGATAAAATGAATAATGATAATCTCTTTAAAATCATATGAATTTTTTAACTGTAATTGCACAGTTAAATTAATTGAACTTCTTATGATTCTCTTGGTCTAAGCAAACTCATGCTGGAATAAGTGGGCAAGCCTTCAGGCATGGACCCCAGATCAATAATATCTTACAGCTCCAAGTAGTCACAGGTATATATATATATATATATATATATATATTCATTCATTGATCAAGTAGAATCAATGCATGTAAATTTTCAAAGATTTGTTCGAAGAGATAAGAAACATATTTAGTATTCCTTTCATTCATTACTTGTCATATGATAATAATAATAGGGAGGTATCTGGAATGGATTAGGGAGCGTATTTATATTTAATAGTGACAAATGACAAGTAACGAATGAAGGGAGTATTCTCGTAATCCAACTTATGTTTTTATTGAAAAATATAATGATATATGGATACATAAAATTTTGGGTGCTTAAGTTTTCTCCAAAATATCTATTTCTTTCCCTCTAAGGAGGGATTTTTAATACGGTTCTGGCCAAATCCAGAGCATCGTTTTAAATTATTTATATCACTTCAAGTTAATTAATTAATTAAGATGCATGTTCATTAGCTGCCTAGCTTTTGGATAATTAAGTAGCTAGCTATCTAGGCTTTTAATTAACTTTAATGTCTGACTCATTAATTTACTGCTGCAATTGTTTGTTTGTTGTTTGTGTGAGAACTGATGACAAGTAGCAGTACTAAGTAGTATGTATATGGAATCAACACTTGGAAACTGGGAACATGAATTTGCAACTTGGGCGCCACAAATGAATGTTGTATGTATATGGAATTGTTGGCTGTATCTTTATTTAATGATGTTGTTCTTTTAACTTGTTCCTTGCTTCAGGTTATGTATGTTGGATTTGCCCAAGCTCGCACCATTATAAAGAAATCTAGTAAAAAAAAGTTGTTGAAAGCAAGCAGGACATGATCAAATTTGATGTCCTTTTGACATCATATGAAATGATCAACTTGGACGGGAACCTGGTAATATTCTACCTACCATTCTAGTAAGGAAACAAGAAAAAAATAATTTGCCAATATTATTTACTACCGTTATAACCTTAATGCTTTTTGCAGACTTCCTGACATCTATATTCATATACATATAGTAGATGAAGGTCACCGTCTCAAAAGTAAGAATTCAAAATTATTTTCTACATTGAAACAATATTCAAAAGTAAGCATATTGTAAATTAAAAGAATTTTGCACTATTTATTATGTAGTCGTTATTTATATATTTTTAATTTTTACAGCCACCTGATATGGAAAGCACAGAGGCATCACCTCTAACATGTCAAAGATTATCAGAAGCAAGTCATGATCCTTAAAACTAAATATTTGTTTCATTTTGGTTATTGAACTTGTATACATATATGACTAGTGTTGCTATATTGTAAAACTTTTGAGGATTAACATTTGTTTAGTGTTGACTTGGTGATTATAGATTTGGATCTAAAACTTTAAGTATATTGCTTGGATACAAAGAAAATTATTTTGATTGAATAAGTATGTTTTTCTAGAGAAATTAAAAGTATCAATAATTTGAAATAAATGTTCAAAAAAAAAAGTGATCTAGCGACGGTTTAAACCGTTGCCAAAATTCATACAATAAACCATTGTTGGCTTAACGACGGTTATATAAATAACTACAGTCTATTTAGAAAGCTTTAGCGACGGTTTCGACCGTCGTTATATTTAGCAATGGTTAGTGACGACGCTTCTGCGAAGCGTCGTTAAAGTTACTCTCGACGCTGACTTTAACAACGGTCAGCAAAACCGTCGTTAAAAATTTAGCGACGGTTATCAAAAAATAACCATCGCTAAAAATATATTTTTTTGTAGTGAATGCCCAAGACTAAAGTGGATGACACCTAAACTGTTGTAAATATAAGTGCACATGTGTGTGCAAGTGTGTGTCAAATAAAGTTTTACATTATTTAAAATAAAGGAGACCCAAATCTGAAATGTGTATATTTATTAATTTATAATAATAATAACAATAAATTATTAAATTATTATTATTACTATAAATTAAATAAATGTTCATATATATATATATATATATATATTAATTGTGGTAAAATGTGTATGCATATAATTTAATATATATATATATTAATAGGTGAAAACGTGTGCACTTGCTGCAACCTCATCTTTGACAATTTCAAAGATTATATTGTTATATTGTTGCAATTTTGATGGAAGAAAAGGTTGCCAATTTTCTGAACATTGTGTGCCGTTGAGTCACGTTTCACATATTTTAATATTAATATATATATAAATTAATAATATACACAGAAATATATATGGGGTGTACATCACGAGTAAATATACAATTTTTAGTGTTCTAATTTTTGAGTCTCTAAAAAAATTTTTTGCTATTCTTGTTTCCTCCGGTATGCGACATCGGGGACGAGTTTGTTTAATCCTGTGAGAGTGCTGCTATCTAATTATTGAGAGATAGCGGAACATCTCTTAAAGAAAATGTCCTAATCGACACGACTCGAACTTAATTTTGAGAGAATCTCCAACATTTAAAAACCACATTTAAGCACACAAATAATAGATTTCAAGTGGGGAAAGTACACCAGCAACTAACTCCATGTTTTTTAAAAGCATCATTTAAGCACTTAGAGAAGAGATTTCAAGTAGAAAAAAAATAAACCAGCAACTACAACCTTCTTTGCACATTTCAAAAGCATCAATTAAACACTTAAAGAAGATATTTCAAGTGGGAAAATAAGCCAGCAGCTGCACCCTTCTCTGCACACTTTAAAAAAACATCCTTAAGCACTTAGAAAAGAGATTTCAAGTGAAATGAAACTAGGCAGCCATTAACATCTGCACCACACTTGAAATACAAGAAAGAAGTTTCCCAAATGTCTAGAGCATGGTTCTAAAACAATATGAACCACATTTAAAAATCATTTGCCACTTGAACACATGAAAGAATGCCCTTAACTACTTAAAACATTGGCTCAAAGAAACATGATCAACATTTAAACACCCTTCATCACTTGAAACCGTTAAAGAATGCTCTCTACTAATTGGAGCTTGATTCCCAAAAAAATGGACAACACATGATACACTAACAAAAAAGAGAATCACCGTACCAATTGGCACTAGTCACCACACATAGATGACTCGAATGAAAATGAACAAACCAAACATGGAAATAGAAAAAACTTAAGACAAAACATAAACAACTTAAAATAAGAATCAAAGATAGACGCAAAATAACCATTACAACCACTCATACTAGAACCCAAAAAACATAACAAACATGTATTTATCAGTGAATGGGAAAGATAGAACCGTATATCTCATAACACACATCCACATGCCCAAAAGCAAACAATCCAAAGAATGGCACAAAAATTATTAAAATAGAAACTCATAACCAAACTGAAATAGCAAGCCGAAAGGAAGTTAAGAGCTTAAAGTCTGCGAAAAACGAACACCGGACGAAAAAAGGTTATGAAAGATTGAAGTTTGTCTGCAAAAATTACCCCTCACGTTAAAAGTAACTAAAAATATCAAAAAGAATAAAAAAAATATCGACAAAATCTCTATTTTGGTTTCTAATATTTATTTAGCATCTTTCACAATTTTGGTCCTTAGTGTTTGGTCAGTGTCAATTTACTCTCCCACGTTTGTGAGTAGTACCAATTTGGTCCTTAACGTTTGTTTAGTTTCAATTTAATCCTCCACGTTAGCAATTGGTACTAATTTGGCCCATCCATTAACTAAGTGTTAAAATTACTTAACAAAATTGAGGGATTAAGAAGGAAATGTGAGTGACCAAATTATATTGAAATTGAAACTAACCAAATGTTAGGGACTAAATTGGTACGAGTTACAAATATGAGAGACCAAATTGAAACTTAGCAAACGTTATGGACCAGATTGAAAACAATGCTAACCTTTAGGGACCAAAATAGGATTTTTGAAAAAAATATCAAATCAATACAAACTAACAAGTTCTCAGGTCAAATGAAATCTGAATATATAGGTTAACTAATAGCGTATTTGGCTGCACAATTTTGCAACCAAGAAGCACTTTCAAGTCAGAAAGGATTTTTTTAATTTGTAAAAGTACTTTTCCTGCCCTCAACGTTTGGGGGTCTTGTCAGTTTTGCCCTTAACGTTTTTTTATTGTCAATTGTACCCTTAACGTTTTACGTTTCTGTCACTGTCCCCCTTTTCACTAACACCGTTAAATATTTAATAGTTTTTGTTGACGTGGCATCTTATGTGATAAAAATATCTGACTGGGCATAATTTTTTTTCCATATCAGATTTCTTAAGGTTTTTTTGCTGTTATTTGTACCCCTAACGTTTTATGTTTTTGCCAATGTCACCCTTTTCTTTTCACCAACACCATCAAATATTTAACAGTTTTTGCTTACGTGGCATCCTATGTGGCAAAAACATCTGACTTGGTTTTTTTTCACATCAGATTTCCTACTCATCTTTTCCCATCAAAGTTGTGTCGTTTTGGCTTCACCCTATTCCTTCTAATTAAAATATAATTCAAACGCACGCGCTATTTTGCTCACAAAAACATTGGAGACGTTATCCATTCTCTATTTTAGAAAGACATCTTCGACTTTCGGTTACTGAGAAAATGCGAGAGCTTCCAAGCACTAGTTCCGACTTCTCTCCGACAACATCTTCCCAGAATAAAGAATGGGTACGTCTCCGATGTTTTTGTTAGCGAAATGGCACATACGTTTGAGTTCTATTTTAAAACGAATATGGTGAGGCCAAAATGACACGATTTTGATAGGGAAAAGATGAGTAAAAAATTTGATGTGAAAAAAAAATATGTCAAGTCAGATATTTTTACCACTTAATTAGGATGTCACGAAAGCAAAAGTATTAAATATTTGATGGTGTTAGTGAAAAGAGTGACATTAGCAGAAATGTAAAACGTTAGGGGTACAATTGACAGAAAAAAAAATGTTAGAAAATCTGATGTGGAAAAAAAATGGCCAGTTAGATAAATTTGCCACATAGGATGCCACATCAGCAAAAATTGTTAAATATTTAACGGTGTTAGTGAAAAGGGTGACATTGACAGAAACGTAAAACGTTAGGGGTATAATTGACAGTGAAAAAACATTAGGAGCAAAACTGATAGGACTCCCAAACGTTGGGGGCATGAAAGATACTTTTGCCTTTGAAATTTGTGGGTATTGGTGATGACCTTCATATTTATTTTTCATCTTCAAGATTATTTGTAATATGTGGATCCTATATGTTCCTATATATATATCCTAGAGGCTTCGCATGCACGTACCGTGCATGTAATTTGTTTTTATTTTTTAAAAAAAAATATATAAGAGAAAATTATTATTATGATTTAAAATAATAAAATATTAAATATTTGATAATTTTTTAAATTTTAAAATATAATATAGTAATTATATTTTAAATAATATATTAAATCATGGGAAGATATTTATTGAGAAGTTATTTATTGATTAATTTTTTTTATTGGGAAAGTTATTTTTTTGGTATCACACTTTGCTTGTGTGACACTAAAAACTCCAAAGCCATATATATATATATAGAAGATATATGTATTATATTCATATACTAGAATTTGTACCCGTGCCCTGCACGGAATATGTTTGCAGTTATGTCAAATATAAATAAGAATAATATAATAATTTCTTAATAGCATAGGTTTATGTTAAATTATTTTTTAATTGCATCAATTTTAATTTGAAAGTGATATAATAGCACTGACCTTTGTTAATCATATGTTTTATAAACTTGTTTTCAAATGGATATCTTATGGTTTAAATAATGAGACTGTTAACAGTTAATGCATATGTCAAAAGCCATAAATCTACATTTGGATATACATAGAATTATATTATAGAAGCACACTAATGAAGAATAGAACTTGATACAAAACAGCAATACTTCAAAGAACTAAGACGAATATTCATGGATATGAGTAATGAAAGATCATGGAACAGTACTATTAATAATATTGATGAAGAATCTAACTTGAAAAGAAGGAGTAAATTGATGGAGAATAATGGAGGAGAAAATAGTCAAACACTGAAGCTGAGAATATAAAAATAAGTTGAGTAGAGTACATTAAAAGGATAATATGTTAAGACTAAAATGTTAAAATTGAATATATGGAATTAATATTAGTTCTATTTGACATTTTGGAATATCTCTTTGAAGACAACATTTGTAGTAGTTTTCATCTGACGACGGTTGGCATTGGTCACAAGAATCTTCAAACCTAATCGTTTTGTAACACGCGATACAGCAACATAAAGCTGGTCATGGCTAAAAATAGGGCGAGGAAGATATATACCAACGTTAGACAATGTTTGTCCTTGACTCTTGTTAATTGTCATAGCAAATGAGAGGACAACAGGAAATTGGCGGCGTTGAAACTTGAAAGGCAATTTATAATCGGAAGGACTTATTAACATACGTGCTATAAGGACCTTCTCCCGTGCAAATTTACCTGACATGATAGATGCTTCAATCACGTGTTCACACATCCTAGTTAATATCAGTCGTGTTTCGTTGCATAAACCCATTGAACGGTCAATATTACGGAGAAGCATTATTGGTGCACCAACCTTAAGTTTAAGCTGATGATATGGTAGACCTGAACCGCATATTGTGTTGAGGAATTTAGTTGTGTATACTTCAGCGATTTGATCTTGTGGATCTTGATTACAAATTTGGTCCCTATTGGTATTTTTCTCATTTTAGTTCATAACATTTGCTTAGAACCCATTTGGATAGACTTTTTTTTATTAAAAAAGTACTTTTTTAATTAAAAAAAAAAGACCTTTTATAAACATCAAATCTTGTTTGTGTAAATTTTTTAGAAAAATTATAAGTTAAAATATGTCTTTTTTAAGAAGTTGAAGAATGAAGCTTCAACTTAAAGCATTTGTAAAAACTATTCACTTTAAATAGAAGTTTGATAAATAAAGTTCTTTTTTCACAAGCTTATCCAAACGGGCTCTTAGTCTCAATTATTCGGTCTCCACGTTTTCAATTTGTATCAATTTAGTTCCAAACGTTTGCTTAGTCTCAATTTAGTTCCCCACATTTACAATTAGTATTAATTTAGTCCCTCCATTATCCGAGTGACCAAAATGAAATTTTTGTCATTATTACTATTAACTTAATTATAATTTTATTAATTTTTTTAGAATCTCAAACTTTTCTAAATTTCCAAAATCATAATCAACTTTAACAAATATATATATATACATATATGTATATATATATATATGTATACATATATATATATATATATATGTATATTCAATGTTGTTGTGATTCTACAAAATTTTTCACCTTCTTGTTCTTACTCCGTCTTCTAAAAATAACAAAAACATAGAAACATACAACAAAGAGCAAAAAATACGTATAAAAATTATAAAAGAAATAAGGAAAACCTATTTAAATTTTATAGAACTCTTTTGGCCTTAACAATTAATAATTATGAATTATAATCATTTACAATTCAACCCTAAACCCTACTACAAAAAAAAAGGGCAGCCGTCAATAGAAATAGAAAAAACTTTCATTGCTTATGTTTTTTCACCATCTTTGTAGAAGCCATTTATAAAAAATAATAGATATGAAATTCATAATACAATATAAAATATAAATTATATTTCAAATAATAAAAAATTAAATAATAGGAAGTTAAAATAATTATATGTTTAAAAGTTTGTGCAAAGAAAAAATGTTAAAAAAATTAATCAACTATGAATTGAATACATTAAAATATTAAGAATAAATACATTAGTAATTGGTTTGAATATGTTAGTTGGTTTTAATATGACTCCAATTTTTTAAATATGTTAATGAATTAATTAAATTAATTGCAATTAAAATATTAATAAGTATATTATTTAATAATGAGCAAAGGTCAACCACCAAAAAATTTTAAAATCAAAATCTTTTTTTTTTTTAGAATTTAAAATCAAATTCTTAGTTGAATTAGTATCTTAATTAATTAAGGAGATTCTTAATCTTCGGCATAATAAGTCATTAATATTAAATTTATTTCATTGAATAATATTTTTTTTCAAACAATACCATTATATTATAATAATTGATATTTTTGATCTAATTGAAAGATATGATTTATACTCAAAGGAAAAAAAGGAATAAAATTATACAAAATTTCTATAGGTTGACTTACCAATTTGGATAACAAATATATATAGTAAAAAGGTACCCCAAAAAAAGATGTAATGAATCTTCAATAACAAAACAAAGATTAAGAATGATCTACGTCAATTTTAAGATCATTCCAATTTAAAGTCAGAATATTATGCTATTAATAATAGATTAATGTCATTAAAGTATAATAGTTAGTAATTAGAATGTAACTAAAAGTAATGATTTTCTTTAAGAGGCAAAATACTATTTAGTCCTTAAATTGTTGGTCAAACTATTATTTAGTCCCTGAATTTATCAAAAATACTATTTAGTCCCTGAAATTTTTAATTGTCAACTATTTAGTCCCCGAATTTGTAACGATGTCAACTATTTAGTCACTGAATTTGTAACTATGTCAACTATTTAGTCCCCAAACTTGGCAAAAATACTATTTAATCATCAAATTTGCAACTCTATCAACTATAACGGGTAACAGTCAGTAAACTAAATAGTTGACAGAGTTGCAAATTCGGTGATTAAATAGTATTTTTGCCAAGTTTGAGGACTAAATAGTTGACGTAGTTACAAATTTGGGGACTAAATAGTATTTTGTCAAATACAGAAACTAAAGAGTTGACATAGTTAAAAATTCTAGGGACTAAATAGTAATTTGACCAACAATTTAGGGACTAAATAATATTTTGCCTATTTCTTTAATTTATCTCATGCGTTGGTTGTTTGAAATTAAATCTCTTAATGAGATAAAGTATCTTTTTTTTGGGTAAAGAGATAAAGTATCTATTAATTCAATATATTTTTACTTTTGAAATATTGGTTTAATTTGAAATTAAATCTCTTATTTTCAAATGCATTGTGTGCAACTTTTAATTTATTTCTTACATTTAAATTATAAAATATTTGGTAGCAACAAAAGATAACACATATTAATAAAATGGTTTCCTTGTCAATATTTTAATAATTAACGAAAATTCTAAATTAGGTTTTGTAATCAAATTTCAAATAGATGATAAATCCAATTTCTATATTATGTTAGATTAATATAACCTCAAGTTGGTGTTGCCATATATTCCATATGAATAAATCATGATAAGTTAAACTACATAAAGAATGTTAATAGAAAACATTTGCTAATATGATATTTATCATATGTATTTTTAATTCACATATCAATTAATTTTTATATTCATAAATGATGAGCTGATTTTCAAATTTATATTAATCAATAATCCTAAATCTAATCAATTATGTCATATGATATTTATGTAAAATCAAATTTCTATAATTAACTTTTAAATCTAATTCTCGATTCAAACACATAAATCATGCTAATATCAGTTATGATTTTCATATTCCTTAAAAATCAGCCAATTTTCAAATTCCTTTATCAAATCTCAATAAATCATTCTAAAATCAACAATTTAATTAGAAAAGTAAAAACGGAATCAATTTATTCAAGATACTCATGTTGGGCATTTAATTATAGTACGTCTCACTCTCAAATATACCATCATATTTTTTTAATGAACTAATTTTTTAATAAATACATATGATAAATTTGAATTTTAGAAAATTAAAGTAAATCCCAGTCACGTGTATCCTTCCTATTTTGAAATCAAATTTTTTCTAACAAATTACATATGACATGAGAAGATAATGGGAGAAAGACAATAATTAAAGATATTCTTCCATATCCTAAATTAAGTTATTGGGAGTTGGTTGTTTGACTTGGTTCTGAGTCACCTTCAAAAAATTTGACATCATGTGTATTTATGCATATATAAATAATTGGAAATACCTCTATATTTTTTAATTTAGAGTTACATTATAGAATTTTGAAAATAATTATAGAATAAATATAATAGTTTATTTGCTTAAATTTAAAATTTAAAATTTAAAATTTGGAAAATACAAATCTCTCCAACTAACAATTTACTGAGACATAAATCAAGGGATATATATAATTAAGTCAACATTATTTAATTATTATAATGCCATTAGTAGTCAAAAATCAAATAAAGTCTCCAATCATATTTCCCTTGATTTTGGAAACTAAAATCAAGGGAAATATGATTTAAGTTTTTATTATTTATGTACGTAAATTCCAATTATTCAATGTAAATTCCAATTATTCTGTATTTTCAAAATTAATGCCAATTATAATTAAAATTATAAGATTATTCTCAGTAACTAAATTATGACACCAAAAAAATAACTACATAACCCCACTTTTTTCCACTAAAATAAAATATTAAAAAAAAATCTATATCTATATATATATGACTTTGGAGTTTTTGGTGTCACACAAGCAAAGTGTAATAATAATCCTATTTGTTTGGTCTAAAAAATTCAATTAAAATAAATCTCTCCAACTAACAATTTACTGAGACATAAATCAAGGGATATATATAATTAAGTCAACATTATTTAATTATTATAATGCCATTAGTAGTCAAAAATCAAATAAAGTCCCCAATCATATTTCCCTTGATTTTGGAAACGAAAATCAAGGGAAATATGATTTAAGTTTTTATTATTTATGTACGTAAATTCCAATTATTCAATGTAAATTCCAATTATTCTGTATTTTCAAAATTAATGCCAATTATAATTAAAATTGTAAGATTATTCTCAGTAACTAAATTATGACACCAAAAAAATAACTACATAACCCCACTTTTTTCCACTAAAATAAAATATTAAAAAAAATATTTATATATATATATGGCTTTGGAGTTTTTGGTGTCACACAAGCAAAGTGTAATACCAAAAAAATAACTGTCACGACCCCATTTCTAGGAGTCCGTGACCGGCACGGGAGTAGGATTTCACCCCTAAACCCGTAAGCCTTCCCTATTACCATTTAAAATAATTACCCTGCTATACAGACAACGTACAATATTCACATAATAAATATTGGCCACGTCATTCATGGTGGCCTAAATAACCTGCAATCCACGGCGCTCATTGCCGCTTCAGCCCAATTCAAGTATATATATACATCCATTCACATAAGCAATCACACATAAATATGTATATACGTAGTGATCAAACCACAAGGGAATGACCTATCCTATTCACACACAATATATATAACCTGTTCGATCACCTGTATATAAGCATCCACACTCGCATTTAACTTTACATATTGATCACACGCCTCAATGCGTGTAATCTATCTTATTCACATGCAGGTTCATATATTTGCAACCAATCACATACCAACCACACATATATATATATATAATTTACATATTGATCACACCCCATAGGGTGTGACCTATCCTATTCACATGCGGAAGCAATTCATACTCATCATAATATTCATATATCCTATATTCCCATCCATGACCTAATCTTTAAACAGTATGAAGTCGACAAGTCTAGATTTGTACATATATTTATACATATAGCAATTGCCTATACATCAAAGGCTATACTCAAAATAATGTATACATCAATGAAATATAACAAAAGAATGTATACATCAAAAGATAAACCTCTCACGCGAACAATGCGTGAGGTCTCTAGGAATGTCCGCCTCCTTGAGAGGAAGTAGACACGTGTCCGGTGCCCGCTACACCTGTATCTGTAACATGTAAAATTGGGGGGTGAGTCAAACGGACTCAGTGAGAGGCTCTCCCATCCTTGGTGTAGTAGCGGGTACCACTACAACTGGGGAAAGGGAGCCAATCTCATCCACATGCACATATAATATTCCTTTTAACCTTTCATGTTTAAGTGATCATGCATTTAGCATATATAACACATATATTGACAAAATTAGGCATATATATCACATGTTCAATATCATCAAACACTTTCCAATATCATATATCGTTTTAAAATAACATAAACTGGCCCGAAGGCATATCTCCCTTTGGGGAGAGAACTGGCCCGAAGGCATATCTCTGTTAGGAGAGAATCTGGCCCGAAGGTATAACTCACGTGAGTGGCATCCGTTATGAGGTAAACTGGCCCGAAGGCATAGCTCACGTGAGCGGTTAGGAACCTAGTTGATCATTCTAGGAACCCCTGGCCCCAAGACTTTACTTGAGACATATCTGGCACCAAGACTTTACTTGGTACATAGCCGGCGACTCGTGTGACTTTGGCCTAACCAAAGCTTTAACCACAAAGTGGCAAACTCATAGACTTTGGACTCTTGGGTGTCCGACTTCACGAGGACATACTCGATCTACCCGGTTTATTTAAAATGGACACCTCTTTTATCATAGACTCTACATGACTCCTATGAACCCCTACTAGTTCGGTTTTACTTTTCTTGGAAAAAAAAAAAAACTTATAAGTTTATACCCTTTCCCAAGTTCGAAAATAATTTCAAGGAAGAACATCCTAAGTTCGATTATTTCAAAAATTTCAAGATCAAACAATAGGTTTCCAACTTCATTTAACTTGTGAGTTTCTAGGACCATGGAATTTAGACACCGAAAGTAGACTCGATCCTACCCCCGATATCGTTCTAGGTTCCAAGAACCCTTTTTCCATATAAGGCTTCCCAAGCCATCATGATATTTCACATGTATCAAATACACATATAACATGTAATTTCATATAATAACATTTAGGAATAACAATAGCATGTTTCTAACATACATGTTCTAACAAAGAGGCAAATAATACAAACCATATCTTTTTCCACATCCTCATACAACCCGCAAGAGGGCAAGGATGGGAAAGCCCCTCACCTGGTTGGCACTTCGGATCAGCTCTCGGTGTGCCCGAAGGTCCACTCACAGTATGGTGCCCTATACACATATATATTTAGGAAATTTAGAACGCGTAATTAAACATCTAAAAATGCGTGTGTCGTACTAATACTCATGTACCGTTTAGATATTTCTAAGAACTAATTATTTAATTCGTTACGTCGTCTAAATTTCTCTTTTTGAAAGTCCAGAATGCCCCATATTTGACTTTCACACTTTCGAGCCATTTAGAACATCTAATTGCTTAGGTTAGAGATTTCCACTTGTCTAAATTCCCCTTCATGTGTTCATGTGAAGTTCCCATTACCCAAGTCTTGAATTTATGTCTCAAGAGTCATAAATTCTACTTGTCCAAAATTTCCATTTATCAAAATAACCCTTAACACTTCACCTACACATGAATACGTATACCCGAATACGCGTAAAATTAGAAGATTGTCTCTTTTTCCCCAAACGGGGTTCCGGGTGAGACGGAAATTACTCGGGTTTTAATCCCTCGTACATTCCAATAATTTTTTTAATAATTATATAATTATTATTCAACCTTTCAGTGCACCCCAAGTCATTCCGCAACACCCTTAAACCTTAACAATCACATTTTCCTACACTTTTTCGAACCCAGATAAATTCCATCAATTTGGTTCCGGTCCCTAAGCTTCCAACTCACTTCCTAGCATGCAAATACTTCAATTTAGGATCCAAAATACTCATATTGAATCAATTGGGGTCTTTCTAAAAATCCCTAAAATTGATAAAATTGGGGTTGGAGAGATTCGGGACTTTTTACCTCGATTCAATCGGTTAAGATGATGGAATGGGGTATAGGAAACCCCCGGTCACCTTCCTCGAGCTCGGAACGGCCAAAATCCGGCGAGATTCCGGCGAAAAACACTATTCTCATTTGTTTCTCTCTCTAACCAAGCTTTCTGTCTCTCCTCCGTGAAGACCGGCGTCGGCCCACCTTCCTCCGGCGTCAGAGTCGCCGTCGACGACGGCGTAGCAGCTCGGTCTAGCTCCTCCCGCACACCACACGCGCGTCCTCTCTTCTCCTTGGCCCTAGCGTCGTGCGTCTCCAATCCTTCATTTTTTTTTTCTGCTTTAGCTTCTCGGGTGCTTCTCTGGAGGCAAGGCAAATGGGGACCAATTATTAATTAAGGGGGGAGGGGGGGGTCACGTGACCCCCCCTTCCTCCTCCCTATACATGTATATTTCTTTTATTAAGGGGGGTCACGTGTGTGACCCCCCATTTCCGCCATATACATCCATATTTATTTTATTTTATTTATTTTTTTTCTATTATTTTCTTTTAAAAAAAAAGAAAAAAAAAACTGCATATATATATATATTTGTATATTTATTTAATGTATTATTTATTGTTAAAATTGACTTTGGGGTTAATAAACTTACACCCAATATTTTCCGTTAAGTCCTAATTTTGGTCCAAATAAAATTTCATTTATTTAAAATTTTCTCCTTTTCCTTCCAAATTAAAATAAAAATTAAATTAGGACCTTAACGTAAATTGGAAAATTTTCGGGTATTACAATAACTTCCCCACTAAAAATAACTAATCAATAATTAACTTCTCAATAAATAATTTCCCATAATTTAAACTATTATTTAAAATATTATTATTATATTATATTTTGAAAGTTAAAAAATTATCAAATATTTATTATTTTATTATTTTAAATCATAATAATAATTTTATCTTATATTTGTTAAAAAAATAAAAACAAATTATATGCAGGGTACGTGCATGCGAAACCTCTAGTATATATATGGCTTTGGACCCTTCTGGTCACTCACAAAATAGTTATATTTTATATTTAAAAAATATAAAATAAAAAATGATTGGAGGATATGTGAGAGAGAAAGAGATCGTGGGTAAGGTAGTTAATAATAGTAGTGAGAGAGGAGTTAGCAATATAAATATATATATATATAGTTATTAAATTATTTATTATTTTAAATATAAAAATAATACTTCTATTTTAAATTTCAAAAATCGAGAAAAAAAGATAGCCTCTAGTGTGTGTGTATATATATATATTTCATAATTCTTAAACATGATTGCATACACCAAGGTGCATGTGAAGCCTCTAATAATGAATATTTTTATGCGAGAAATTAGGAAACATGATTACCATATAACAAAATAAACCTTTCCAAATGTTCAAATTTGTTAAAAATGCACTAAAACCGCAATGCATGTGGAATTTTAAAATAAGAAGTAAAAAAAAAAAATCCTCAAAGTAAAACCAAGGTTAATTGATTACTAATCAAAACATAATCAGAATATTCATATTTTAATAAAGATATGAAATCGAATAAAAAAATCAATTGATTGTGCCATAAAGGCTTGAATTCAAAGTTCATAATTTACATAATATCAAATTAATTCAATACCTTAATTATTTATATTATGGAATTAATGTTTGACAAAATTTCAGATAAGCGTAAAATATATATTTTAGCTATAGAAGCTGACTTATATAAAGCAAGATTTAAGGGATAGTGTAAATTTGAATCAAGGACATTTATTAATAAAGAATATCCATCCAAATTCACAGTTGAATGAATCGTAACAGATTACAGGATCAGAAAATGGAAAATGAACTAACTTTTATAGATATATATATATGTATATTCAATGTTGTTGTGATTCTATAAAATTTTTCACCTTCTTGTTCTTACTCCGTCTTCTAAAAATAATAAAAACATAGAAGCATACAACAAAGAGCAAAAAATACGTATAAAAATTATAAAAGAAATTAAAAAAAATAGATAAAAGAAATAAGGAAAACCTATTTAAATTTTATAGAACTCTTTTGGCCTTAACAATTAATAATTATGAATTATAATCATTTACAATTCAACCCTAAACCCTACTACAAAAAAAAAAAGGGCAGCCGTCGATAGAAATAGAAAAAACTTTTATTGCTTATGTTTTTCCACCATCTTTGTAGAAGCCATTTATAAAAAATAATAGATATGAAATTCATAATACAATATAAAATAAAAATTATATTTCAAATAATAGAAAATTAAATAATAGGAAGTTAAATAATTATATGTTTAAAAGTTTGTGCAAAGAAAAAAATGTTAAAAAAATTAATCAACTATGAATTGAATACATTAAATTATTAAGAATGAAAACATTAGTAATTGGTTTGAATATGTTAGTTGGTGTTAATATGACTCCAATTTTTTAAATATGTTAATGAATTAATTAAATTAATTTCAATTAAAATATTAATAAGTGTATTATTTAATAATGAGCAAAGGTCAACCACCAAAAAATTTTAAAATCAAAATCTTTTTTTTTTAAGAATTTAAAATCAAATTCTTAGTTGAATTTGTATCTTAATTAATTAAGGAGATTCTTAATCTTCCGCATAATAAGTCATTAATATTAAATTTATTTCATTGAATAATATTTTTTTTTCAAACAATACCATTATATTATAATAATTGATATTTTTGACCTAATTGAAAGATATGATTTATACTCAAATGAAAAAAAAAATAAAATAAAATTATACAAAATCTCTATAGATTGACTTACCATTTTGGATAACAAATATATATAGTAAAAATGTACCAAAAAAAATAATGTAATGAATCTTCAGTAACAAAACAAAGATTAAGAATGATCTACGTCAATTTTAAGATCATTCCAATTTAAAGTCAGAATATTATGCTATTAATAATAGATTAATGTCATTAAAGTATAATAGTTAGTAATTAGAATGTAACTAAAAGTAATGATTTTCTTTAAGAGGCAAAATACTATTTAGTCCCTAAATTGTTGGTCAAACTATTATTTAGTCCCTGAATTTATCAAAAATACTATTTAGTCCCTAAAATTTTTAACTGTCAACTATTTAGTCCCCGAATTTGTAACGATGTCAACTATTTAGTCACTGAATTTGTAACTATGTCAACTATTTAGTCCCCAAACTTGGCAAAAATACTATTTAATCATCAAATTTGCAACTCTGTCAACTATAACGGGTAACAGTCAGTAAACTAAATAGTTGACAGAGTTACAAATTCGGTGATTAAATAGTATTTTTGCCAAGATTGAGGACTAAATAGTTGACGTAGTTACAAATTTGGGGACTAAATAGTATTTTGTCAAATACAGGAACTAAAGAGTTGACAAAGTTAAAAATTTCAGGGACTAAATAGTATTTTTGATAAATTCAGGGACTAAATAGTAATTTGACCAACAATTTAGGGACTAAATAATATTTTGCTTATTTCTTTAATTTATCTCATGTGTTGGTTGTTTGAAATTAAATCTCTTAATGAGATAAAGTATCTTTTTTTTGGGTAAAGAGATAAAGTATCTATTAATTCCATATATTTTTACTTTTGAAATATTGGTTTAATTTGAAATTAAATCTCTTATTTTCAAATGCATTTTGCGTAACTTTCAATTTATTTCTTACATTTAAATTATAAAATATTTGGTAGCAACAAAAGATAACACATAGGAAAAAACTTAGGTCCATTTCCTTATGTCCATTTCATCCAATTCCCGAATATAATTATGACACGTGGCAAAAAGTGTTTAAATGACCAATCACAGTAGAGAGAGAATATAGAAGACCACCTTTTATATGACCAATCATAGAAGAAAGAGAGTGTAAATACAATATATGATTGGTGGAATTGGATAAAATGAACATAAGGAAATGGACCTAAGTTTTTTCCTAACACATATTAATAAAATGGTTTCCTTGTCAATATTTTAATAATTAACGAAAATTCTAAATTAGGTTTTGTTATCAAATTTCAAATAGATGATAAATCCAAAATCTATATTATGTCAGATTAATATAACCTCAAGTTGGTGTTGCCATATATTCCATATGAATAAATCATGATAAGTTAAACTACATAAAGAATGTTAATAGAAAACATTTGCTAATATGATATTTATCATATGTATTTTTAATTCACATATCAATTAATTTTTATATTCATAAATGATGAGCTGATTTTCAAATTTATATTAATCAAAAATCCTAAATCTAATAAATTATGTCATATGATATTTATGTAAAATCAAATTTCTATAATTAACTTTTAAATCTAATTCTCGATTCAAACACATAAATCATGCTAATATCAGTTATAATTTTCATATTCCTTAAAAATCAGCCAATTTTTAAATTCCTTTATCAAATCTCAATAAATCATTCTAAAATCAACAATTTAATTAGAAAAGTAAAAACGGAATCAATTTATTCAAAATACTCATGTTCGGCATTTAATTATAGTACGTCTCACTCTCAAATATATCATCATATTTTTTTAATGAACTAATTTTTTAATAAATACATATGATAAATTTGAATTTTAGAAAATTAAAGTAAATCCCAGTCACGTGTATCCTTCCTATTTTGAAATCAAATTTTTTCTAACAAATTATATATGACATGAGAAGATAATGGGAGAAAGATAATAATTAAAGATATTCTTCCATATCCTAAATTAAGTTATTGGGAGTTGGTTGTTTGACTTGGTTCTGAGTCACCTTCAAAAAATTTGACATCATGTGTATTTATGCATATATAAATAATTGGAAATACCTCTATATTTTTTAATTTAGAGTTACATTATAGAATTTTGAAAATAATTATAGAATAAATATAATAGTTTATTTGCTTAAATTTAAAATTTAAAATTTAAAATTTGGAAAATACAAATCTCTCCAACTAACAATTTAATGAGACATAAATCAAGGGATATATATAATTAAGTCAATATTATTTAATTATTATAATGCCATTAGTAGTCAAAAATCAAATAAAGTCTCCAATCATATTTCCCTTGATTTTGGAAACTAAAATCAAGAGAAATATGATTTAAGTTTTTATTATTTATGCACGTAAATTCCAATTATTCAATGTAAATTCGAATTATTCTATATTTCCAAAATTAATGCCAATTATAATTAAAATTATAAGATTATTCTCAGTAACTAAATTATGACACCAAAAAATAACTACATAACCCCACTTTTTTCCACTAAAATAAAATATTAAAAAAAAAATCTATATATATATGCCTTTGGAATTTTTGGTGTCACACAAGCAAAGTGTAATAATAATCCTATTTGTTTGGTCTAAAAAATTCAATTAAAATAAATCTCTCCAACTAACAATTTACTGAGACATAAATCAAGGGATATATATAATTAAGTCAACATTATTTAATTATTATAATGCCATTAATAGTCAAAAATCAAATAAAGTCTCCAATCATATTTCCCTTGATTTTGGAAACTAAAATGAAGGGAAATATGATTTAAGTTTTTATTATTTATGTACGTAAATTCCAATTATTCAATGTAAAACCAAGGTTAATTGATTACTAATCAAAACATAATCAGAATATTCATATTTTAATAAAGATATGAAATCGAATAAAAAAATCAATGGATTGTGCCATAAAGGCTGGAATTCAAATTTCATAATTTACATAATATCAAATTAATTCAATACCTTAATTATTTATATTATGGAATTAATGTTTGACAAAAAATTTCAGATAAGCGTAAAATATATATTTTAGCTATAGAAGCTGACTTATATAAAGCAAGATTTAAGGGATAGTGTAAATTTGAATCAAGGACATTTATTAGTAAAGAATATCCATCCAGATTCACAATTGAATGAATCGTAATAGATTACAGGATCAGAAAATGGAAAATGAACTTACTTTTATAGTATTTTTTTTCTCTTTTCTGGGCTGAAAGCAAACTAAGGTCTCATTCTCATCCTTTACTATTTGTATAATAAATCATAATCCTTCATATTTGTTTTTGCTATGCCGAATATATGGACCATACAACACTCATGGACAGAGCAAACGACGCCATTAACACAGTCATCGGCAACCGCGAACTTAATTACATAAATTAGAATGAATAAGCATCATTTGAGTTTGCAAATATGATGTACAAAGCAAGAAGTGAAAAAATTTACATTAGAATTAAAATTCAATATATTCAACATTGTATCATTCACTCCATACCAACTCTCAAAGACTCCAACCAAGCCAAAGCAATTGCATTGCATACAAAGTATGATCCTTACAGAATAAATTTCTAACAATTCAGGTTTAAGTTATTCCCAACGCCAACTTATTGATAGATCAATCCCCATCTTCATTAACCTCTTCTTGATGTGTGTATTCCAATAGTTCTTGATCTCGTCCTTTGTTCTTCCCAGCAAGCTAGCATCAATTGTAGACCACCTAACCAATTATATATATATATATACATACATATTGCATTTAATTAATGTTATATATATATATATATATATATATATATATATATATATATATATATATATATATATATATATATCATTTACTTGCAAATTCAGGAAATCAATTAAATTAAGATCAAAAGTATTTACCTGTTCCCCAAAATATTGTGTAATCGGATGTCTACAGGAATTGTAGTAGAGGCCTTCGAATGAAACTGATGTGTAGCAGACTTAGAATATGAATAGGATTAACATAAAATTAAATTCAAATAGCAGTAATATTTGTAAAAAGCAGACAATACGATGAAATACAATCCCTCAGAGTCACATAAAACCATTTGAATTGCAACAGCACCTGGATTAGGTTTGCTTGTATTGGAGGAGTAAGGCGGAACACACAACAAACGAACAACACGAACTTTGATGGTTGTGTCTCGGTGCTGCATAGGGTTCATGGAAGAAATAGGTTGATTCCTGGACGCCATGTTATTGTGAATCACGAATTCAAATGAACGTGAGAAGATCATGCTTAGAAGATGAAGAGGATTGTCTGGAATATATATTGAATTGCTGGGAAGATTTGAATTTGAATTATGGATATGATTTTGGTTTTCAAAGAATCAAATTTTAAATATAATTGATACATATGGATTGATCATGATCTTCGGAAATCAAGGGATTACAAAAATGAATTTTAAATGTAATTGATACAGTTGGATGGTCCACGTATGCTGCGACATGGCGCCCAGTCAGCTGCCACGTGTAGCCTCCTCCTTGAGCGCCTCTTTGTTTTATATATATAATAGATATGATATGCCATTTTCTTCCTTTTTCAAGCTCTAAAATCACATTAAATATATACAGGTGCATATTATAGAAAGATGTGTATAATAAGTTAGTTTGTATATCTATATATATACATATACATATACACATTAGAGGTTTAACATGTACGTGCCAAAATTTTTTTAAATTTATAAAATCTAAATTAATTATAATTAATTGTAAAATAATAAATTAAAGATTTAAAAATTATTTTTTTTATAACTACCATAATCATTATTTTTTAAAAACAAAATTACCACTACCATTATTATCCTATTTTGTCTCTCCCATGATCTTCTCACATCATCTTTTTATTTATTTTAATTAATTGAATGACTATTTTAAGAGACCATTGACGGGAAGAGTCCACAGCCATATAAATATACTAGGCTTTGCATGCACGTATGTGCATGCAATTTATTCTTAATTTTTTAAAATATAATTATGATATTTTAAAGTAATACCCAATTAAATTAGATATTTAATAGTTTTTAAAATTATAGATTAGAATTATTATCATAATTTAAAATAATTAACTAAATGAAGAGAAGTTATTTACTTATCCAATTTTCTAGTAACTATCCATCATATATTTTTTTCTCTCTCCCACTACCTCCCATTATATATTTTTCTTATATTTTTTAATTAAAAAATATCTATTTTGTGACACCAATGACCAAAAGGACCCAAAGTCATATATATAGATACTATAGAGACTTCCCATGCACCTAATTAAGTGCATGCAATCTATTCTTAATTTTTTAAAATATAATTATTATATTTTAAAATCATTAAAAATTAAATATTGTTGTAAATGTATTGTGCTTATGTGGATGTCTTTAGCACTCCCAAAACCTCCAAAAATAAATGAAGCTATAACCCCAAATTCATTAGGATTTATGCCAATATTGATTATGTATTGTATGCCTCCCTTAATGTTTGTAACTTATGAATTGAAGGTTACTTTTGTAGCCCTATAAATAGAGAGTGTGTATGCAATGGTTAAATACACCTAAAAGTTGATCATTGAGTATTATACTTCTTCTTCTCTTGTCTTCTTCTTTTCTCCTTCACTCTTGTTATATAGTTTTATAACACGTTATAAACACGAAGTTTTACCGATCGATTTGAGTTTTGGGAAATTGAACATGATGATCACATTAAGGTAAGTAAACAACATCAAATCAAGGTAAGAAAACATATTTGATTATTGTTGTTCTAAATTTTTATTCATGTTAATTTTACATAAAGGGAATATATATATGTATATGCATATCTTATTTATTTCAATTCTTATTTCTTATTTACAATATCGAATTTCTCAAAGCTTGATAAATTTGTTGCACTTGATATTTCAAGAGGAATTATTATCATGGGTTCTTGATGACATAATTCATTTTAGTGCAATGAATCTTGGAGATACTATCAATGATAAAATCAGGCATCCCTGAAGGATTGCACAAGACAATAATTTTCTTTGTCATTATTATTTGTATCATCAAGAATTGAAAATATGGTATCTCATTTACAAAAGCTTTGTTTAAAATTAGATCTCTATTGAATTTATGTTAATATGAAATTAATGATGAAGGTATGGTAAAGACATTCTACTTGTATGCCTCGAATGTGCTCCTGAAGCAGCAATATCGAGATCATAGATTTACCAAATAATTTGAGCTAATTTCTTATCTGCTTATTGTTAAGCAAAAGTTCTAAACTATTGATAAAAAAATTATTAGGCATGTCCAATTGAATCAACTCCATTTCCTGGAGCAAAGTATAATAATTTTTGTAAAAGTATTCCTTAAGTGAATGCAGCAAATAAAGTATGATGAGTTTAGTAAATGACTCTAGTCATAGCCATGGTGTTGGACATGGACATGTTAAAAGACTAAAAATTTACTATCATCATGATTGACGTTATAATAATCAAGAGAACTATTGGGGTTCTCAATTGAATTCTTATAAGAATAAAGATAATATATGTCATTCATATGACATAAAAGATCATTGGTCACGTGTTTGTCGTACACCTGAATATCTTGTCAAGCTTTACAAGCTATAATAAAGAAAGAAAAGAATGTTGACGTCAATTTGATTTTTCAAAATTGATGATATATTAAGGCCAATTTTGCTAATAAAGATGATAAAAAATAAGCATAATAATAATGAATAAATTGTTAACAATCATAGATGATAAATAATTTTGTTAACAACATTTGAATATAAATTATTAACAGAAATTGGTACTGCGCTTATTTAAACATAAATTGTTAGCAATATCATACATATTTTGTGTTTGTATAATGTCTTTATATCTTGGCCACAAATATCTATCACATTTTATTGTGGTATATATAATATAATTAATTTGTTTTGTAAATCAAAGCATCTCTTAAATTATTAAGGTGAAGAAATGATATATTTAAGAACATGTTGTGCCCTTTGAGTGCTAGTATTTTTTCTTAGCACCTTGACAATGACGTTATTAAATTATTGTGTTTTCTACTTGTTCTTACAATTATAATGAGATATATATTTTATGGATTATTGTACTACACTGCATACTATATTAAGAGAAAACAATATATTTCTTATTATCTCAAGGAAACTTATTAAGTTTCAAAGACATATATTGTAAGTATCATATTGAGACTACAAATGATGAAAAGATGGAATATCTTTATATTACTGCAATTGTGATGGGTAAGGAATGTATCTTAGAAAAATTACTCACATTTTCCTTTGGTTTGTACTAAACAAATATTAGCATGGTTGAGATGCATCTAATAGTAAACCAGAAGCTTACATAGTTGAGACACATGCTCTATAATAAACCACTACAAGAAAACACGCTATTTGTGACGGAATTTTTGTGACGGCCATTTAATTTTCCTGTCACCAGATCGTCACTAATCTGTCCCAAGACCGTCGCAAGAGGACAAAAGAAAAGGTGGGGGTAGACATATGTATTTGTGACGGGCTTTTGTGACAGTGTACGTGTTGGTCACAAGAATTCTGTCACAGTCTTGAGACGGACGTGTCATTCGTCTCAAATTCGTCACAAATTTACGACAGAGTTTATTCCAACACCAATCCGTCCCAAATCTGAGATGGATTAGCATCCGTCGTCACAAACAAGTACGTCACCGATTTTATGACAAGATGATAACCCGTTGTAAATCCATCACATTTTTTGACGGATTTTTTACCCAAATCTGTCACAAATCGGAGATGGATAATCATGCGTCACAAACATGTCGGTCACTGATTGCTAATCTGTCGTAAATCCGTCACTTTTTTGACTGATTTCTTCTTGACACTAATTCGTACAAAATATGTGACGGATAATCATCAGTCACAAAATGTATCCGTCACCAATTTTAGACAGGATGCTAACTCGTCTTGAATCCGTCACAAAGATGTGACAAATCTTTATTGTGTCACAAATGCGTCACAAAAACTTATATAGGTGTGTTTCTATGAATGTTTTGAAAATTGGACCGGTAATAAAATCGAGAAAACATTCAACGTTACAAGCTTACTAGTTCAATCGGTTGAATCAATAGTCGAACCAGATAATGTCATAAACAATATAAAAATATTATTAATTAAAAAATTTTATTGTTAATGTCATGCTCCTAAATGGCGACCATAGAATACTAATAACTACAAAATATTTAAAGACAAAATATGCCAAATATAGAAAATTATAAAAATTATAATATGTAATAAATGAGATGCTTTATTTTTCTTAAAGACATAAGTGCCCTTAATCTATTTTTTAATAAACGTTTGTAATTACTTCTCAATTTCTTTTTTTCCAGTTTATTATAATACTTATTATTTATTTATTTTATTCAAATTTATTTATCTAATTTATTGTTTATTTAATGCTTTTATTTTCAATTTTCTATTACCATCAGACGCTACAATTTACTATTACCTGTCACAATTTCACTACATGAAAATGTTGATTTAGCTACGAAAAATACCTAGGAAAAAATTCCCTACCTAATTTCGTAAAAAAGTTTGGCCGCGAAAAGACGAGAAAATTTTGCTATGAAATAGCTACGGAATAGCTACGGATTTTTCCGTAGCAAATGTTTCTCAAATTTAGCTACGGATTTCCCTAGCTAATTTGGTAAAAAAGTTTGGCTCGAAAAGGCGGGAAAATTTTGCAATGGAATATCTACGGATTTTTTCTGTAGCAAAAGTTTCTCAAATTTAACTGCGAATTTCCCTAGTTAATCCCTGGCTAATTAGCTAGGGAAAAAAATCCATATCTAATCCCTAGCTAATTAGCTACGAATTAGCTGGGGAAAAAATCCCGAGCTAATTTATTAAATGTATATATAAAGATATAAAATGTTTTACATTAATAAATCAAAAAAGTGATAAAAGGCCTAGTGGTTGGTGCAAATGTTATCATCCTTGATGTTCTATCTTCGAGTCCTCTTAGGGCCATTTTTTAAAAATATAAAGTGGTCGCCGGCGACGATCATCAAAGGGGCTGCTGGAGGTCAGTGGAGAAGGTCGCCGGCGGCCGTTGTCGAAGGGGTTGCCGGAGGCCGGTGGAGGAGGTGACCGGCGGTCGTCGTCGGATGGGGCGATTTGGCTACCATCGGTGGAGGTCCCCGGAGGGGGCCGCCGGTGGAGGAGGTCGCTGCCGGCGGTCGTCGAAGGGGCTACCAGATGCCGGGGGAGGAGGTCGCCGACAATGGTCGTCAAAGGGGCAACCAGAGACCGGTGGAGGAGGTCGCCGACAGTCGTCGTCGGAGGGGGCGATTTCGGTAGGGAATAGCTGCGACTTAGCTATGATTTTTTCCGTAGCTAATCCTATTTTTTCTTGCACTGTTTTTGTGACGGAATGTCGGCCGTTGCCAAAGATGCTGGCACAGGTTTGTGACAGAATTCATAGACCGTCACAACTTTGTGACAGCCAATTGTCAAAAATTGGTGATGCCAAATAAACTTTCACAGAAGTCTGCCACCAATGTGTGACAAACACACCGTCACGAACTTGTGATGAAAAAATTTCATCACAAACCCGCCATAAGTTTGTGACGATTCTTCAATTATATATGATGCGAAAAATTATTGAAAATTTAAATGAGGAGAACCAGAAGATTCTTCAATTTAAAGAGTTCTCTTGTGCAGTTTGTTTTTAAGATAAATCAATTACAAAGACATCACTAGATAAAGTTTGGATTGTGTCCCCTGCATTTCTGGAATATATGAAAAGTGATATATATGGGCTCATTCACCCACCATTCAGATCATTCAATTATTTTATGATTTTAATAGATGCATCTATAAAATGGTCGCATGTGTGCTTACTATGAACTCGCAATATGGTATCTGCGAGATAATTTGATCAATAGCGCAATTTCCAGATTATACAAATAAAACAAATTGTCTTGATAATTCTAGTGAGTTTCTCTTAAACTGTAATGACAGTTGAACATCCTAAAGTTTATGTTCACACCTAGAATATTAGTCTAGTATAATCATTTATTAAATGCCTCCAGTTAATAGATAGACCAATATTTATGAGAACAACTTCCCATGTTATAGCATGGGGATATACTATTGTATGCATCATGCCAACAAATTATCATAAATTCTCCTTTTTATTATTGGTTTTTGGTCAGAAGCTAAATATTTCCCATCTTAGAATTTTTGGTTGTGCAGTATATATGTTTCAATTGCTCCACCAGAACACACAAAGATGGGTACTCAAAGGAGGTTATGAATTAAATATATGTTAAATATTAATCTCCTACTATGATTAAGTATCTTGAACCAATGACAGGATGTTTATTTCCAGCAAAAATTGCTGATTGTGATATTGATGAATCAATATTTCCAATATCAAGGGAGAAAATAAATAACTAGAAAATGAGATTGATTGAAAAGAAATTATCTTTTAGATCCTCACATAAAGTAATGTGAACCAAAAGTTCAAAAGACATTTCAAAAAATTGTCAGACGCATTTACTGACCTTAAAAGAGTTAAAAAAAAATCTCATATACTAGTTCAAAATGCTCCAATTCAAATTGATGTCCCAGAAAGACAATTTATTAGTGACAATGAATAAAAATCACGTGGTAGATGATCGGTTCCAAAGATAAAAGTCCTTGAAAAAGGAAAGGAGAAAATAATTAAGATGATTATATTATGGAGGCGGGCTCTTCTGAAGAAGCCCAAGACATAACTAATCATGAATTCTCGAAAGAGGATCAGGTACCTGAGAATGATAATGAAGAGATCTCGATAAGTTATGTCAACACTGAAAAAGGTAGAACCGAAAGAATATTGTTGTCGACAACACTTTGCATTTTAAACATAAGAGGATCTTGAAAATAAATCTATCAATGAATGTAGACAGAAAAATGATTGGTCAAATTGGAAACATGCAATTCAAGCAGAATTGACTTCACTTGTGAGTAATGTGAAGTTCTTTTAACTTGTAGTCCAAATGACCGAAAGTGTATATAAAGTTAGTTGGGTACAAATGAATACTTTTGTACGGAAAAATAAAATGAGAAAAATGAAGTCATAAGGTATAAAGCGCGACTTGCTGCACATGGTTTTTCTCAAAGACCTGATATTGATAAATTTATGGAGATATATTCTCTTGTGGTGGATGCAATCACCTTCAGATATCATATTGTCTGGCAGTACATAAAAAGCTTGATATATGTCTAATGAATGTAACTACAACCTATCTATATGGCTCATTGGATAATGAAATTTTCATGGAAATCCCTGAAGGATTTAAATTGCCAGAAGCAATTAAGATTCCTGGGAAAATTGTTCAATAAAATTAAATAAATCCTTCTATGGATTGAATTAAACTGGACGTATGTGGTACTATCGTCTTAGTGAATATTTGTTGAAAGAAAAATATAAAAATGATCTAATTAGTCCATGTGTTTAAATAAAATGATGGATTAAAGCTATTTACTGTGTATGTTGATTATTTAAATATTATTGGAACATTCGAAGAGCTCCAAAACTCAGTAAATTTTACTTGAAGAAAGAGTATAGGATGAAAGATCATGAAACAAATCTCGGCCTGAAGATCGAGCATATTATTAGTAGAGTTATTATTTATCAATCATCTTATATTAAAAATGTGTTAATCCAATTTTTCATGGACAAAGTACATCCATTGAGTACCCAATCATTGTAAGATCATTAGATATAAATAAGGATTTTTTTTTGTCCTTGTGAGAATAATGAAGAACTTCATGATCCAGAAGTACCATATTTTAATGTTATAAGAGCTCTAATTTGCTAACAATGATCGACCTAATATAACATTTAGTGTAAGTTTATTAGAAAGATTAAGTTCTTCTCCAAATAAAAGGCATTGGAATGGGGTTAAACATATCTCCGAGAGGCACTTGACTTGACATGAGATTATTTTATGAATCAAAGTCTCTAAGAGTTGGATATGTGTTTGAATATTTATCAAATCCCCATATAGGTTGATCTCAAATTGACTATTTATTTGCATGACATGAAACAACTATATTATGGCATTCATCAAGGCAAACATTGTCTGTTGTTTCTTCTGTAAATCATGCATAAATTATTGCAATGCATGAGATCAGTCGAAAGTATGTTTGGTTGGGACGATTAAATCAACATATCTATAAGATATGTATTTTGCCTTCACAAAAGAATATGTCAACCATATTATATAAAGATAATATGACATGTATAGCTCAATTAAAAAGGAGAATGTATCAAATGATACATGACTATATCTCACCAAAGTTATTCATTATCTTCATAAAGATGGTGAGATTAATGTCCAACAAATTTGTTCAAACTAATAATCTACCAGATTTTTACTAAGGCATTGTCAACCATAACTTTCGAGAAGTTGGTTCACAAAATGGAAATACGCCGATTAAGAGATCTTGAATGATGCTATAATCACGGGGAGATATGCGCTGTACTCTTTTTCCCTTTATCAAGGTTTTGTCCCACTGGATTTTCCTAGTAAAGATTTTTAATGAGGCAGCTTATGATGGGAGCATTATCATAATTCTGTACTCTTTTTCCTTCACTAGATTTTTGTCCCACTGGATTTTTCCTAGTAAGGTTTTAATGAGGCACAATTTTAGACATACAAGGGGGAGTATTGTAAATGTATTGTGCTTATGTGGATGTCTTTAGCACTCCCAAAACCTTCAAAAATCAATGAGGCTATAACCCCAAATTAATTAGGATTTATGCCAATATTGATTATGTATTATATGGCTCATTTAATGTTTGTAACTTATGAATTGAAGGTTACTTTTGTAGCCCTATAAATAGAGGGTGTGTATGCAATGGTTAGATACACCTAAAAGTTGATCATTGAGTACTATACTTCTTCTCTTGTCTTCTTCTTTTCTCCTTAACTCTTGTCATATAGTTTTATAACAAATATTTGATAGTCTTTTAATTTTTAAATAGACTTTTTATGTTATTCACTTCTCCAACTTTTTAGTAACTACCCATCAGACATGTTTTCTCTCTCCCACATCATCCAATCATATAATTTCTTTGTATTTTTTAATTACAAAATATAGCTATTTTGTGACCCAGTGACCAGAAGGATGCATAGCCATATAAATATAAACTAGAGACTTCGCATGCATCAAGGTGCATGCAATCATTTTTTTAAATTTAGTATAAGAATAATTTTATTATTATTATTTTTAATATAATAAATAATTCAATAACTACTTATATTTCTAATTTCTCTCTCACCACTTTTATTAACTACTTTATACCCATGATCTCTTTTTCTCTCCTATCTCCTCCAATCATGTTTTATTTCATATTTTTTTAATTATAAAATATAACTATTTTGTGACACCAATGACCAGAAGGATCCAAAGGCATATATTTATACTAGAGGCTTCGCATGCACCAAGGTGCATGCAATTTTTTTTTTAATTTAGTATAAAAATATTTTTATTATTAATAAATAATTCAATAACAACTTATATTTCTAACTTCTCTCTCACCACTTTTATTAACTACCTTACCCATGTTCTCCTTTTGTCTCATATCTCCTCCAATCATGTTTTATTTCATATTTTTTAATTATCAAATATAATTATTTTGTGACCCCAATGACCATAAGGACCCAAAGCCATATATATATATATATATATATTAGAGGCTTCGCATGCACATTCGTGCATGCGATCTATCATTAATTTTTAAAAATATAATTATTATATTTTAAAATATTACATTTCATACTTTTTAAAATTTTAAATTAGAATTATTAACATAATTTAAAATAATATATTAAATGATGGGAAGTTATTCAATTTCCCACCTTTTTGGTAATAACCATCATATATGTTTTCTCTCTCCCACTACCTTCCATTTTATATTTTTTTGTATTTTTTAATTATAAAAATATCTATTTTGTGACCCCAATGACCAGAAGGGTCCAAAGCCATATATATATATATATATATATCTATATCTATATTTATATGGTTGTGCAGCCTTCTGGTCATTGGGATCACAAACTAAAATAGCTATATTTTATAATTAAAAAATACAAAGAAATTATATGATTGGAGGATGTGGGAGAGGGAAAACATGTATGATGGGTTGTTAGTAAAAAGGTGGAGAAGTGAATAACATAAAAAATCTATTTAATTGATTAAAAAATCTATTTAAAAATTAAAAACTATCAAATATTTAATTTTTAATAATTTAAAATATAATAATTATATTTTAAAAAAATTAAGAATATATTTCATGTACGTAAGTGCATGCGAAGCCTCTAGTATATATCTATATATATATATATATGGCTTTGGACACTTCTGGTCATTGATGTCACAAAATATTTATATTTGATAATTAAAAAATATGAAAAAAAACATAATTGAAGGAGATATGAGAGAAAAAGAGATCATGGGTAAGGTAGTTAATAAAAGTAGTGAGAGAAATATAAGTAGCTATTGATTTATTTATTATATTTAAAAAAAAATTTATAGTAAATTTAAAAAAAATGATTTCATGCACCAAGGTGCATGCGAAGCCTCTAGTATATATATATATATATGGCTTTGGACCCTTCTAGTCATTGGTGACACAAAATAGTTATATTTTATAATTAAAAAATATGAAATAAAATATGATTGGAGGAGATATGAGAGAAAAAGAGATCATGGGTATAAGGTGATTAATAAAAGTGGTGAGAGATAAATTAAAAATATAAGTAGTTATTGAATTATTTAATTTAAAAATAATAATAATAAAAATATTTTTATACTAAATTTCAAAAAAAAAATGATTGCATGCACCTTTGTGCATGTGAAGCCTCTAGTAGATATATATGGCTTTGGACCCTTCTGGTCATTGTGTTACAAAATAGATATTCTTAATTTAAAAATACAAGAAAAATATATAATGGGAGGTAGTGGGAGAGAAAAAAAATATATGATAGGTAGTTACTAGAAAAGTGGGCAAATAAATAACTTCTCATTATTTAATTAATTATTTTAAATTATGATAATAATTCTAATCTAAAATTTTAAAAACTATCAAATTCGTAATTATATTTTAAAAAATTAGGAATAAACTACATGCACGTTTAATTTTTAATTTAAAATATTTATAATATAAAATTATTATTATTTAAAATAATTACAAAAACTTAATATTTGATAGTTTTTAAAATAAAATAATTATTATTATATTTGAAAATAATAAATTAAATTATGGAAAGTTATTTATTTTTCTATTTTTATAGTAACTACCCATCATATCTAGGTTCTCTCTCCCACATTCTCTCATCATATATTTTAATTGTATTTTTAATTATAAAATGGCTATTTTGTGAGTCCAATGACCAGAAGGGTCTAAAGCCATAGATATATACTAGCATCCAACACGCACGGGCAGTGCGTGTTGTTTGCTTTTCCTATGTGTGTAATCTACTTCTTTAAATATGTGCGCGTATAAAAAATATATTTTTACCGTGCGTGATGTCTACTTTTCATATGTGTTTAATATTAATAAAAAATTATAAATTACTAAATTAATAAAAAATTAAATATTAAATTATTTCAAAATTTTAAAATATAAAATAAAATATTTATTATATTTAAAATAATAAATGAAATTCTGGAAAGTTATCACTATTCTTATTTTCTTTCACACATGATCTTCTCACATCATATTTTTATTTTGTTTTTTAATTAACTAATTGACTATTTTAGGACACCGTTGACGGGAAGACCCCACAACCATATCTATTATATCTATTATATATACTTAAAGGTAGAGGCGCTAATGCAATTACTGCCAAATCAGCGTGTAAACATCTTTAATCATCTGACATATATTGCTGACGTGTTGTTGACATGTGCTATAAATTTTCTGATGTAATCAACTTTATATAAATGCAAAATTAAATTTAGCTTAGAGATTTGATAATATATTAATAATGTATCTTAACTGAAATATTTTGTAAACTGAAAATATCAAAATAAAATATAAAATAATGGTAATAGAGAAATATTATCATTTACTTATAGTTAATTTCTTTTTTTTCAATAACCTTATAATTAATTTCAAAATATATTAATAATAGATATTTTATTCTTTGGACTGTATATAAAAGAATATTCTAACTGCAAAATTAAATTTAGCTTAGAGATTTGATAATATATTAATAATGTATCTTAATTGAAATGTTTTCTAAACTGAAAATATCAAAATAAAATATCAAAATCTATCTGTTGTTGACATGTGCTATAAATTTTCTGGTGTAATTAACTTTATATAAATGCAAAATTAAATTTAGCTTAGAGATTTAATAATATATTAATAATATATCTTAACTGAAATATTTTGTAAACTGAAAATATCAAAATAAACTATAAAATAATGGTGACATGATTGTTGAATCCACATCATCATTTTTTTTACCGTTCATGGAATATCTTCAACTATATAATTTGTTTTTATACACAATTCCTTAATGAATGCCGTTTGAATATTTTATCAACCAATCAATACCATTCTCCTAATTAATTCATATCTAAAATCATTTAATTCAATTATTCAATGGTACTAACTACGATCTTCCACGATATCAGGTCTTATATCTTTTAATTGTTAATTAAAATCTCAATCAATCATGTATATAATTAATTTATATTTATAAATCACAAAATCTGTATAATCTTTTTAAATGTACGAAATTAATGTTAAACTCAAATCATACAACACCAATCATATCACATTTTTGAAATTTGAATTTCCAATTGTTAATATGTTTAACTATATTAAATTATTGATTCCGCAAATTTTGTCAAAATATTCATATATAAGATGTGTTGCTAGCTCATTTTTTTCATTCTCAAAATTCAATACCTATCATTGACTTGGTGTCTACTTTTTCCATGGCTCATGTGTAAGTGCTATTTCTATCATTCCTCTCATTACTCTGCGCTTCTGCAATTCATTTTATTAGTGGGAGACATATAATAAATCTTTTTCACATTACTTGGTAACATATTTTTCATGCACCACTAACTCTGTGTCATTGCATGTATACGTTGGATCGTGGGTGACATTGATCAAAATTTTGAGTATTATAGTTTATTTGGGTAGGTGCTTATCTTGTGATTTCTTTTTCTTTCTTTTTTTATTAATATAGGAAAAATAGTTTTTTTGTTCTCATTTCTATAGTTGAATTTGGAGGGCACTTCACTACTTATGATGCAATGTGAAGGTACCATTTTCATTCATTCTTCCCTTATAAGAATACTCAGAATTTAATCTCGAGGCTATTATATTTTTTAATACAACCTTTGTTATTAAAAACGTGTATTTTTTAAATAAGTAATTTTACTTGATATCGTTAGTGTTCTCCGTTAAATAATGATGTAAGCAGCTGATGTGGACAAAATCTCTCTTCTATCTGCTTCTGTTTTAGTTTATTTTGAGTTCTTGTGTATTTGGCCTTTCTTTTTAGTAACTATAGGAACACATATGATCTTTGTTTTAGTTTATTTTGAGTTCTACGTGGCTCAATATTATTCACACCAGTTTAAAATTATACATAGGAGAAAAGTTGTGTACATTAGCTGTTCACATCATCATTTAACAGAGAACACTAACGGTGCCAAGCAAAAGAGCTTATTTGGAACAACTTGCAAACATATATGACTTATTTGAAATTTTTTGTCACGACCTCCTATCGGACGTCCGTGACCGACACGGGAGGTAGGATTTCTCCTATCCCGTAAGCCTCTAATCCCTTATTGACATTTTTATATATTCATAACCACCCATTACTAATACAAACAATATATAGTATATATGGTCATCCCTATCCGGTGACCCTAGTAGCACGCAATCCACGGCTCGCTCAACGCCGCTTCAGTCTATACATATACACAAAATTAATCACACATACATATAGTATACATATTGATCAAGCGTCTTAAGGCGGGTGATCTATCCTATTCACATGTAGAGTCCCTGTATACAATCAAGTATATATATTCAACCACACACCTGCATATAATTTACATATTGATCACACGCCTCAATGCGTGTGACCTATCCTATTCACATGCGGAAGCCGTATTTTCACACAATCAAGTATTCAGTCACATATACATATAAGTTTACATATTGATCACACGCTCAGTGCGTGTGATCTATCCTATTCACATGCGGAAGTCACATTAATATATATATACACACATGATATTCAGCATATCATAACCTATGTTCCCAACCACAAGATCAATCTTTAACCTGTATGAAGCCGACAGTTCTAGAGTATGACATATACATATATGCATATAGCAATTGTACAAAACAATGCTATACCAAAAGAATCATATACATATACATCCTGACAAAATACATATATCAATACTACCCACGCGAACAATGCGTGCGGTCTCTAAGTCTATCCGCCTCCCTGAGACAAAGTGAAAGTGCTCCCGATGCCTATACCACCTGTGTTTGTAACATGTAACATTGGGGTGAGTCAAACAGACTCAATGAGAGGCTTTTCCATCCCTAGTGTAGTAGCGGGTACCACTACAACTGGGGAAGAGGAGCCAATCACAAACACATACGCATATAACGGATTAAATTTCCATATATTAAGTTGTCAGGCAATTAGCTTATATCATATTCACAATAAAGAATTTAAAGCATGGATTTACATACATTTAAATTCACACATACATCATATCATGATTTAACATATAATTCCATGTGGTCCTCTATATTCAAGTAATCATAATCATAAACTGGCCCGAAGGCAATATCTCCGTTAGGAGAGAATCTGGCCCGAAGGTAATATCTCACGTGAGCAATATGGGAACCTAGTTGATCATTCTAGGAACCCCTGGTCCCAAGACTATACTTGGAACAATAGTTTGACCCCAAGACTTCACTTGGAGCATAGCCGGCGACTCATCTGACCTCGGTTTATCCAAGGCAATAGTCACAATGTGGTGAACTCATATACTCTGTATTTCTGTAGGTTGACTCAAGACAAGAGACTCAATCTACCCGGACCACCCGTGATAGACTCGGTTCCCGCGTTGTACCATAAATGACCCCTATGGACCACTACTTGTTCATTTTACTTCTTCTTAGGCAAATCTAGATTTCCAAGTGGTTTCTAATTCGGACTCTTGGTTCAGAACAAGTCACCTAGGTTTATTCTCTTTAAGGACTTACATACAAAACCACACCCTTCAGATAATATTTACTCGATCCTACCCCCGATATCGTATAGGTCCCGTGGACCTTCTTTTCATATAAGGCTCCTTGAGCCACAATCGCTTTTACAATTCACAAACACACATATAGCACGTTTTCACATATACTGTAATTTAGGAACAACAATAGCATGTTATCTAACATGTAATTCCTACAAATAGGCAATAAGGCAAACCATATATCCATATCCGCAGTCAACCCTATAGGACAGGGATAGGAAAGCCCCTCACCTGGTTGGCTCCTCTGATCGGCTCTCGGTGCGCCCGAAATTCCACTCACAGTATGGTGCCCTATACACGTATGCTTGAGAGATTCAGAAACTTGCAATTTCAACCACTATCGTGTACATGTAACGCTAATGCTCATGTTCTTTCTATTTAATTCCATAGACTAGTTGTTGGCTTGGAATGCCCTCAACTAGTTTTCGGAACACCTAGCATGCTTCTAATTCGTGTCCAACCCTCTCTTAATCACGCTATTCGGAAACGTTGAATTTGGGAATGCAAGGTTACCCAATTTCACCTCTATGTGTCCATGTGAAGTTCCCATTACCCAAGTCTTGAATTTATGGCTCAAGAGTCATAAATTCTACTTGTCCAAAATTTCCATTTACCAAAATAACCTTGAACACTTCACCTACACATGAATACACATACCTGAATACGCGTAAAATTAGAAAATTGTCTCTTTTTCCCCAAACGGGGTTCCGGGTGAGACGGGAATTACTCGGGTTTTAATCCCTCGTACATTCCAATAATTTTTAATAATTATATAATTATCATTCAACCTTTCAATGCACCCCAAATCATTCCACAACACCCTTAAACCTTAACAACCACATTTTCCTACACTTTTTCCAACCCGGATAAATTTCATCAATTTGGTTCCGGTTCCTAAGCTTTCAACTCACTTCCTAACATGCATATACTTCAATTTAGGACCCAAAACACTCAGATTGAATCAATTGGGGTCTTTCCAAAAATCTCTAAAATTGATAAAATTGGGGTTTGAGAGTTTCAGGACTTCTCACCTCGATTCAACCGGTTAGAAGGACGATACGGAGTAGAGGAGACTCCCAGCTACCTTCCCCGGTGAAGAAACGGCGTTTTCCGACGAGAAATCCTCTCCCTCTTGGTTTCTCTCTCTAGCCCGCGACTCTCTCTCCTCCAGCACAACGATGGCGTTTTCCGGCGACAGCATCTCACTCCGGCACCAGCTGGCACGTCCAGCCACCCACGCGTGCTCCTTCCGTGCGTTCCGTTCAGCTCTCTCTCTGCCCGACGTTGATGCCCAGCCCTCTCCCTCTCGTGTTTCTCTTCCCTTTCACGCTCTGTTTCTTTTCCTTATTTCTCTTTTATTCCTTCTCTTCTCTTTTTCTTTTTAAGTCCTCCCTTAAGTTAATTGAAGGGGGTCACGGGTTGTGGCCCCTCCCTCTGATCCCTTCTCTCTTTTTGTTTTATATCACACACACACACACACACACACACACACACACACACACACATATATATATAACAAAAAAAATCTGAAATAATTATAATAATAAAAATTTAAAATAGTTAAGATTTAAAATAATTATTGTTTACAAAATAGTAAGTAGTAGGATAATGTTTTCTTCTATCCCATTTTCAACTTTAATTAAATTAATTTGATTTAATTAATGATGTTAGTCAAAATATTCTCGGGTATTACATTTTTGAAACGTAAATGACTATTTCTATATAATTTTATAACTTTCAAGATAATTTTTATGTATTTTATACAAAATGTATACTTTATTTAATTTCTTAGAGTGAGGTACCGTGAAATCATGATCACTTTTTCGTACATATGGTATTTTGATTGCTTATATGATATATAATTGTGAGATTATTTTTGGAGATGCTATTGAGAGTTGACATATGACGAGTTCATATAAAAAATATATGAACTCAAGCCCCTATGATCTCCGCTCATAAAAAATGGAAAACTATTTTATCTTTAATTTATTTTTCATTTTTTTTATTTACTTGTAATTTGTTGGTTCTTCATGGATATGTATACAAATGAGAGATTCATTAACTGTAATAAATTAATGGACATTACTACTATGTAAAATTTTATCTATTTCAAAAAGAAAACAATTTTTTAAAATTTTGCTGTTTGGACAAGATTTTTTTTCTACTCGAAACAATATTATTATTTTTGAATCAGCTAAAAAATTACTAAAAATGAATAAAATGCATATACTAAAGAAAAATAAGGCTAAACTATATATGTATATATATATATATATATAAATAATATTTTTTAAGTAGTAGATTATGGAACACATTTTAAGAAAAAATATAGATAATCATAAATTTTTTCGATTTGTTATGGAGGGTAGTTATATTCGGGTATTTTATGGGTTCAGTTATATATATCCATTGTGAGTTATAATCAATGAGTTCTTTCGTATTATGATCACTTTAGATATGCAATTATGTAAATAGTTTTTCAGGTGAACTTATTTTTAATCTTTTTTATTTGATTACAGGTGTGAATGATAATTGACCTTGAAATTGATTCCAAAAGCAACACATCTATAAGCTTCAACCTTAGATGTTATATTATCAATAGAATTTTAACAACAAAGCTATACTTTATTTATGAGTTTTTTTTATTATTGTATCTTTAATTGGTTAGTTTCTTTATTTATTTTAAAATAATATACATATATTTATAGATATATTCTGTGCATCGCACGGGTCAAAATGGTGACATGATTGTTGACTGTAAAATTACAAAGAATGACATGTATAGATTATGACGTTATTAATATTATTAAATAAATAATTAGATATCAATATTTAATTTGTTAATTATTATTAAATAAATAAAAAAAATGTTAATTTATTTTTTAATATATTAATTTTTAGTGTGTCCGTCTAAGGCCATGTGGGCCCGCACAGCGAATCTTGGGTCTAAAAAGAGGGGCCTTACCTATGATTAGTTTTTTATTAATTAATATTTATTAATATATTAAAATGTTATTTAATATTTATTATTAGTGAGACGGTAAAGGAAAAAGATGAAGACATGAAGTGAGATGGTGAAGGAAGAGGAGGAACAACGTTGAAAAGACTGATTGTAAATTATAGTTGTATAGGTCTAAATTAGGTTTAAAATAATAAAGGGTATAATGGAAAATATTAAATTTTATTGAGGGTATTTTTGTCATAAATTATTTAAATTTCAGCTTCTGCTACTAGCTAGAAAAAGAAGCTCCAATTTCTAGCTTCTGCTTAAAGCTAAAATTTCAACACACTTTTTTAAAATAAGTGATTATTAAAAAAATAAGTGCTTCTTTTTAAAAAATAAGCATGCACAAATAGGCTCTTACCTGCACTTGATAAACTAAGAAGCCGAGACATATGGATTTTATTTTGAGGCTGAAATTTGAATTTTGCACTAATTCATATGATTGTTAATTAAATAGTTATTTGTGCCTCTAAGTTTTGTCTTTTTTCATAATTTTTTTATTATAAAAGTTGCTTAAATTTTCTGAGTAATTAGTTGCGTCGTTGATGTCTTGCATTTTTTTTCATAATTTTTAGTCATGGTCAACTGTATGTTGCTCTCTCACGTGTACGATCACGGTCCGGCATAAAGATATTGGTCAAAAATCGGCATGGTGCATCAATTAATACAACTACAAACGTTGTATACAAAGAAATATTTCAGAATGTTAAATAGAATTTTTAGACTCTATAAATTAGCTTCTTCTTTGTATTTCTTTCTTTTTGTTTGAATTTGTAACAATTTCTTCACATTATAATTGCAGTGGTGTTTGAGATTGAATTTTGAAATAATGTTTCATTTGTATTGATCTAATGTTAATTATTTCAATTGATATAGGTTATCATCTTTTTCTCTTAGTGTATTGATTATGTTGACATCTTCTTCTTTCATAATTAATAATATCTGAACAAAAGTACGTAAATAATTAAGTTTTAATTGAATATTATTACAAATTGTATGCATCCAAGACATCTAAAAAATGTAAAGAGGTAGTTATTTGTAGAGATGGAGTAATTAGTGAAAAATGAGGTTTTTAAAAAAACATATTCTATGAAATCTATACCTATTCTATTATATAAAGTAAGAGGCATGAAACTTCTTAAAGCCACATCAGCATTTTTAGCATATCCTCTCCTGTCATGTGTGTCCTACTAGGCGCCAACTCATGTCCAACCTGGTCAATAACGTGGAAATCCGTTGAGATATCATGCAACCCTTGCAAAACAAGATTTTCAGTTTCTTAAATGCACCATTCAAATAATGACGTGATCCCTTTATTAGTGGAGCTCCATTCAAAAACATTTTTTTTTTTGGTTACATAATGAAACTAGCATAAGCTAGCTACCAACCCAACGGGGCAAAGACAAGTTACTGCAATCATTTTGAAACGCAAAAATACAAACACTAGGGATGCTCTCAGAAATTCTAATGTCCAATAACTGGTCATGTCCAGCATTAGCTAATGCGTCTGCCACCATATTGCCTTCCCGATACGTGTGCACCAATTTAACTTGCCAATCCATGGAGAGGAGCTCTCTGATTCTTGCTCTTATGCCTCCAAGAGGATGTTGAATATCAGTATTAGACTGAACAAAGTTGAGGGCCATGATTGAGTCAGTTTCAATTATAACTTTGGGAAAGCCTTTGTCATGAGAAAATCTTAACCCCAGAAGAATAGCCCAGATTTCAGCTTGAAACGCAGAGCCATGCCCAAGTCTCTTGGTGAAACCTGTTATCCATCTTCCACTGTTATCTCTCACCACCCCACCACAGCAGATACTATTATCATCTTTACGGTGTGATCCGTCCACGTTGATCTTCATCCAGTCCTGCTTAGGAGGCTTCCAGCTTATGAATTCCAAGTGCTTCTGAAAATTAGAATCACAACATATGGAATTATTAGCAGCAGTAAAATTCCTCATATGAATATAAATAATAGGAATAAGAGAATCAGCCCGGTTGTGTTTATTGTTAAACACCCAATCGTTCCTTTGCTTCCAAATATACCAACAAGTGACGCCAAACATTGAATTCCAGACATCAACATGGTTTTTGCTGCAGTTGTTATCAAGATTATACTTGATCCAATCCTTCTCATTTAGGGAGAAGAACTTGCTCCAATATTCTTGCTTGACTAAGGTCTTCCATAACGGCATCACTGTTTCACAGTCCCGAATGGCATGCAAGGTTGATTCACTATATTTGCCACAACGCTTGCAAATGTCAGTGTCAGAGAATTTCCTAGTAGCTCTTTGACTTTCAGTCATGATGCTATTGTGGGCCATGGACCAAAGAAATACTTTAATCCTTTGAGTGGTATTGCATTTCCAAATCTTCTCCCATAGTCCCTTTCGCGGATGAGAAGTTTTATCAAACACATCCGAATAAGCTGATTTACCTGAAAATTTTCCATCTGTAGTAGCACTCCAAGCGAAAGAATCCTTTCCTAGATTCGGGGAAGGAGGAAGGACTGCTTCAATGTTTAAGAGAACTTCAGGCGGCAACAAGTGGCTAAACAAGGCCCAATTCCAAGCACCCTCAGGAGTGCAAAATTCCCTAACGGACCTGCTACTTTCTTCTTGAGGAATGGCCCCAACTGCAACAGCACTTAAATTGGGAAAACCTGGAACCCAAAAATCATTCCAGAACTTCGTGTTGTCACCATTATTGATGATTTTCATCACATGGCTTCTCATATCATGCCAAACCTTGCAAATGCCAGCCCATAAGTTGGAATAGGACCCAACTTTCTTAACTATAAACTCATCATTTTTACAACACTTGTATTTGGATCTTAAAATCTGCACCCAAAGCTTGTCATTCTCAGTTAGAAGTTGCCACGCCACTTTAGCAAGGAAGGAGAGGTTAAACTCTCTCATCTTACGGATACCCAAACCTCCATTCTTCTTTGGGAGGGTCACGGTTTCCCAATTAACCAGATGCACTTTAGACTTGCCATTGTCTTCTCCCCAAATGAACCTTCTCTCAGTTTTTTCAATTCTGTCCAGCACAACAGCCGGAAGAAGAGAGACCTGCATTGAATAAGCAGGTATAGAAGAAAGAACAGCTTTTGAAAGGGTAATGCGACCGGCTTTAGACAATGTTTGCTTTTTCCAGGTAGAAAGCTTAGATTCAACTTTGTCATTGAGGAATGCATAGACATCTTTGTTAACCCTTTCATGATGCAACGACACTCCTAAGTATTTCCCCAGGTCACTAGTAATAGTGAATCCAATAATATTGCAGATCTGAGTTTTCCTGTTGTGGTTAGTATTTTTTGAGAAGAAGATTTTGGTCTTCTCTTTATTCACTCTCTGTCCAGACATACTACAGAAGAAATCCAGCACTCGTTTTATGATCACTGCTTGTTCAAAGCCTGTATTAGCAAACAAAAACAAATCATCAGCGAAAAAAAGATGAGATATTTTGGGGCCATCCTTACTTAATCTTATCGGCTTCCACAACTTTAAATTGACAGCCTCTAAGATTAGGTGAGCAAGCCTTTCAATACAAAAGACAAAAAGATAGGGTGAAATTGGGTCCCCCTGTCTAATTCCTCTTGTTGGCTTGAATTCCTCCATCTTCCCTCCATTCCAAAGAATCTGAAAGGTACTAGTGGAAACACAGTACATAATAAGGTTAATCAAATTTTCTGGTATTCCCGCAGCTCTAAGAGAATCTTCAAGAAAATCCCATTCAACTCGGTCATAAGCTTTTTCAAGGTCAACTTTTATAGCCATCATGCTAGAATTTCCTTTCAAGTTCTTCATGGTATGAATCACCTCTTGAGCTATAATTATATTGTCGGTTCCGTGCCTCCCAGGAACAAAACTACATTGAAAAGGAGAAATTAGATTATTCATGTAAGGTTTAATACGATTAGCAATCACTTTAGTAATTGCCTTATAGACAACATTGCAAAGGCTTATTGGCCTTAATTGTTTCACATGTTCCGGGTCTTCCACTTTTGGTATTAGAACCAAAAGGGTTTGATTGATTTTCTCCACCTCCTTCGGATCCTTGAATATGGATTTGATTAAATTAATAACTGAAGGCCCTACTATTCCCCAATAATTTTGGAAGAAGCAAGCATGAAGCCCGTCAACTCCCGGGGCTTTGTGAGGACTCATTTGGAAAAACGCTTCTCTGATTTCATCGTCACTAATTTCTGCAGCAAGTTGATTTTTAGCTTGGGATTCAAGTGCAGGAAAGCTGTAATTAATGTTCCATGGTTCAGAATTAACTCCTTCTTTCTTGTACAGCTCTGAGAAAAACTTTTGAACCATATTTTTCAGGGTTGATTCCTCCCAAACCCAGTTGCCCGTGTCATCCTTCAAAGCTTCAATTCTATTTTTCTTCCTCCGAATAATAGTGGAGGTGTGAAAAAACTTAGTATTTTTATCTCCGAACTTAAGCCAGTTGCTTCTTGATTTTTGGAACCAAAGTATTTCTTCTTGAAGGAGAATGTTTTCGTAGTCTTTCCAAAGATTCCACTTGAGCTCTGAGAGTTTCGGGTCCTTGTTGAAAGCAAGTTTTCTTTCTATCCCTTCCAACCTCTGAATAAGCTTCTTTTTTTTCTGAAAAATATTGCCAAAGATATTGCGATTCCAAGAAGTGACAGAAGGAATGAATTCATTGATAGCATCACTCCACTTGTCATGTTTCCCCCAAATCTGCTCAATCATACTTTTAAACTCTGAATCTGTTGCCCATGCCAGCTGAAAACGGAAAGGCTTATCATTTCTATTCTGAGGAGCGGAGCCATTCATTTTTAGGAGAATAGGATTGTGATCGCTTTTAAAAGAAGGAAGCACGATCACAGAGGAGTCGGGGAAGTTGTTCCTCCATTGGAGATTTCCTAAAGCCCGGTCAAGCCTCTCCATTAAGTCATTTCTCTTCCAAGTAAATAAGGGGCCTTTGTAGCCTAAATCGATCATACCACAGTGGTTCATGCATTCTGAGAACCTCCTCATGCTTCTAGCATTAGGTCTCCCTCCTCCCTTTTTTTCATGAGGATGAAGGTAGCAATTAAAATCACCTAAGATGACCCACGGATCATTATTTCTGTTTGCAAGAGCTTTCAAGTTCTTCCAACAAACCTCTCTCGCCTGTTCACATGGGTTAGCGTAGACGAAAGTAGTATAGAAATAATCTAAAGAATTAGCACAAGAAATTTTACAGTGAAGAAACTGAAAATTCGAAGCTAGTATGTCAATGCCCAAGTCATCGTCCTGCCATAGCATCCAAATACCCCCGAATACCCATTTGCCTCAATCCTAGCAAAATGACGAATACCACAATTTTTTATGATTTTATCAGCTTTATCCCCTGCGGTTCTTGTTTCCAACAGAACTAGAATTTTTAAACTATAGATTCTAAACAAGTCCTTGACCAACCAAGGGAAAGATTTAGAGGATGCCCCCCTACAGTTCCAACTAATTATGTTCATGAATGTAAGAAATGAGAGAGTAAATAAACTAACTACAAGTTGTTAGTGTACACCTGAACAGCCCCAAGGTCGGAGAGCAATGTATCTGGGTCAGCAAGATTTCTCTCAGCCATTTTGATCAAGCGAAGAGATTCCTCATATTCTGGAGGCTTCCTTTGTTTGTACTTGGGAGGATCCTGGCCATTATTTGTTTTGCTGGGATCCTCTCTATTTTTCAAGGGGGATTTGGCATTATGTTGAACGGTTAAATTTCTGGTTCCTTGAGCTTGTGAAGTGACTAACGTGTGCTCTTGAACTTTTTCTAATGGCTTCTTTGATTGTCTCTTGAGTTGTTGCACAGCCTGGGAGTTAGGTCCTTGCCTTTTCTGATTTGAAATATTGATTTCAACCTTCTTTTGCCTTGGTTTGAGGTTGGATGTTCCTGTCTCGTTTTTTGCCTCAGACAATTTCATTGTGGTCTTTTCCATATCTTTTGTTGGAGGAGTATTTAATTCAATGATTGGCTCCATTTTAGCATCCTCTTGGGCTTGTTCCTGTTCAAGGTTAGCAAGGCTTCCAAATCTAGAAACAGTTATAATAGAAGAATTACCCTTGGGATTATTGTTATTTGATTTGCTCTGATTGGGTCTAGGCATGCGTCTTTGTCTTCTGGGAATCATCCAAGGTCCAAATGCTTCTGAGCCAACTTCAACGTTTCTGTTTGCCAGGGGATTGTACCCTGTAGTAGTAGTGGTTGAAGGAACACCTTGTTCTTCCTCTGTTTTTTTTATCTCGGGACAAAATTCCTTACCATGACCAAAAGTACCACAATGGAAGCAAATTAGTCTAATTCCTTCATACTCCACATGATGGATTCTTCCCATGAGTCTAAACTTGGACAACAACTTTTTCCTCAAATCAATCTCTATGCAAATTCTTGCGAAATTTGCTCTTTCTACTTCCATGAAACCATTTTTTTCTTGAAGTGTGTGTTCATCAATCTTCAAGGTTTTTCCAAATAAGTCCCCCAGACGCCATAAGATATGTTTTTCATAGTACTCAATTGGAAGGCTCGGCACTCTAATCCAGACAGGAATGCGTTTATACTCTATGTTGATAGGATCAAAGTTCGGACGCCAGCGTTGAACCAGGAGCTGGTGCTCGGCAATGATCCACGGTCCCTCATGGAGGGCAAAACGATAGTCTGCAATATCCGTAAATACCACGGAGTTAAAACCATTTCCAATGTCTATGACCTTAATAGTACCTGTTCTCTGCCAGAGTCTCTCAAGGCGTCCTTTGAGAAACTTAAAAGCTAGGGATTTCCCCAACACTTTTACAATTAGCGACTGCTTCCATTCTTTATACAGGTTTGCTCTTTCATCCGATGTTACTCTAAGGATTGGGCAAAAGAGATCATCTTCTGATTCCTCCAGGTCCTCTATTTCTTCCTCAAGCTCCTCCATTTGTGTATCTTCTTCTTCACCGCTACAGTCATCATTGCCTCTTCCATTTATACCAAGAAGCCTATCTTTATACGAAATTGTGACCGGGGTCTCTCCAAGATTTAACGCCCTTTTGGCCTTGGGTGAGACATCCTCCAAATCTGGAATTTCTTCATCCTCTCGAGTATTCTCTTTCGATTGAGGGCTTTCCTCCATAGCATCTCCAACAATATTTTCCTCAACTGGTTTACCATCACTGTCATTAGGCTTCTGCTTCTTCGTTGATCTTTTCCGCTGATCTTGTTCCTCCGGAGAAAGAGGGGGTTCAGGGTCTTGAACCATTCTTGGAGAATCTACATTCCCCAGATGGCCATTCAAAAACATTTGAAGTAAACTATAATTAAAAAAAAAATTGTGATCACATAATTACTACACTTTCGAATATTGGATAAAACGCCAGTGGCATGTTTATTGAATATTTTATAAATTAAGTAAGTTAATTAATTATATATATATATATATATATATATATATATATATATATATATATATATATATATATATATATATATGTTTCATTACTTATTAAAGTCAAAACGGTTGCAGGATTATTCAATGATTTTTAAAAAATTGGTAACATTGGTTTTTATGTTACTTATGTATTAGCCGTTTGATTTTAATTATTTGTAACAAATGCATTTAAATATATAAATATTAATTGATTTATATATATATGTGTGTGTGGGTTGAGAGAAGATGACATAGACGTATGAGAAAAAAACACATATGTAAAACTTATGTTATGTGTGTTATTTGGGTAGAAAAAGGTATGGGAATTGAGAGTCTTGTCTACCTCCTACGTGCAGAGGTTGTAGACAAACAGACGAGTATTGGACTGTTGTATTTTGGAGGTAACGCGTCTGATTATCCAGTATGATATAGCAAAATCAAACTGTGAGAGGCGTGAAATACCTTAAAGAGAGCGAGATATCTGTGCTACTGCGCATTTTGTTATTTCCCTAACAATTTCTCTTTTCTCTATTTTTCAATGTTTGAAAATCCGGATCGGTCATTAACCCGGCTAAGGACTCGGGTCATTGATTCACTGGTTCAACCGCGGGGTCACTAAAAAACCGGTTAGCCCGGTCAAATTTTAAAAAAATTAAAAAAGTATATATATGTATCTATACATACATCAATCAAATAAATATGAAAAACACATAATAAATTATTATAATTCAAATTCAAAGCTGAAATTGAATATAATTAGTCTAAAATACACATATAATAACACATAATAAGTCTTAAATACTTAAATTTTGATCACACGCTACATGATATTTAAATAAAAAATCAACACATCAAATAAATCGTAACTCAAACAACTCCAACCAAAAGGGGGGCCAAAATTTTTTAAATTTATAAATGCAATATTATATTATATAATATATATATATATATATTATAATTATACGAGAGAGTTAATATTTAATATAATATAAGATAAAGAAATACACAAAAGATAATATATAACCAATATCATCAGTTGACATGGTCTACCACATCATCATCTTAAACCTAAGGTGGGTGCACATATAATTCTTCTTCGTAATATTTGACCATTCAATGAGATTGTTTAATGGAACAAGACTAATCATGTCCGAAAAATTCGCAGGTGAATAGGTTCTTATAACACGTATGTTAATAAGTCCTTATGATCGATTTTGAATTGCCTTTCAAGTTTCAATGCTGCCAATTTACCTATTGTTCTCTCATTTGCAATGACAATCAACAAAAGTCAGGGGCAGACATTGTCTAATGTTGGTATATATCTTCCTCGACCTATGTTCAGTCATGGCCAACTATATGTTGCTGTCTCAAGTGTTCGTAAACGCTCTGGTTTGAAGATTTTGATGTCCGATGCGGATTGTCATCAGCTGAAAACTACTACAAATGTCGTCTTCAAAAAAGTGTTCCAAAATGTCAAATAGAGCTAATATTAGTAACAAACTTTATATTAATGCGTTGAGTTGGTTTTTGTTTGAATATATTAGAATTTTCACTTTCTAAATTCTTATCAAATTTTGCCTATAAATTTATTGTATTCATATTGTTTGCGGATTTTGAGTTCAAGCGTTTTAATTTTGCCTAAACACAATGTTTAGAATAATATGTACATACCTGTAGATATAACCCGTGCAGGACACGGGTACAAAGACTAGTTAATATAGATACTAGAGGCCTCGCATGCACCAAGGTACATGCAATCATTTTTAAAAAAATTTAGTATAAAAATATTATTATTATTTTTTTAATATAATAAATAATTCAATAATTACTTATATTTCTAATTTCTTTATCACCACTTTTATTAACTACCTTAACCATGATCTCTTTTTCTCTCATATCTCCTTCAATTATGTTTTATTTCATATTTTTTAATTATAAAATATAACTATTTTGTGACAACGACCAGAAGGGTCCAAAACCATATATATATACTAGAGGCTTCGCATGCACCTACGTGCATACATGTAATTTATTTTTACATTTTTTAAAAATATAATATAAAATAGTTATTATATTTTAAAATCTTTAAAAATTAAATATTTTAAAATTTCAAAATTTTTAAATAGAATTTTTATCATAATTTAAAAAAAAAAAGAGAAGTTATGCACTTCTGTATTTTTTTAGTAACCACATATCATACTTGATTATTTATTGAGAAGTTGAGGGGGAAGTTATTTTTTTGGTGTCACACTTTAGTTGTGTGACACCAAAAACTCCAAAGCCATATATATATAGATATGGATATATGGATATAGATATATTAAATTGGAGATTTTAATTTAAGAATGTTTAAAATCAAACAAAACTAATATAATTAAATCAATCAAAACCCAATCAAATTCGTTAGAAACTACTCAACCAAATTCAAAATGATTGGCTTGGTTTGGTTTATAATTTTTTTGTCGATTTTAACGGAATCAAATCGAATTATTTTTTAAAATATATTTCTCAATATTTTTACATCTCAATAATAGAATTACTGATTTGTTTGTTAAGTAAATATTAGAATATATTAATAATTTGATATGATTTTATTAAATATTATCATTAATTGATTATAATACTCTTAATTAGTACTTCTTAATACTTTTATGATCTTAATTAAATAATTTATGATTAGTTATTTAGTATAACGTATATACAAGTCTAAACATTTTTAGACAGTATTTTATTTATGTAATCTAAAGCTAAGGTAAAATCATCTAAATGACATAGAATTTCATTTTGGTTATATGTGAATATGAAATAATCAAGTTAGTATAAATCAAAACCGGTAAAAAAAAGCGCACCAAACCAAAATTATTAAACACATATCAAGAGAAAAGAAGTCTTATAAGACTAATTATAATGAGATATATATTCATCAATATATAAACGATCGTGCGATATAAGGAGCCACAACTACACATGTATATATATTAGAGGCTTCGCATATTTTTTTTTAAATTTTTTTTAAAAATATATAATATAAAATTATTATTATGATTTAAAATAATAAAATATTAAACATTTGATAGTATTTTATCTTTTAAAATATAATATAATAATTATAATAACTATATTTTAAATAATATATTAAATTATGGGAAGTTATTTAGTGAGAAGTTATTCATGAAAAGTTATTTATTGATTAGTTCTTTTTAGTGGCCTAGTGGGGAAGTTATTTTTTTGGTATCACACTTTGCTTGTGTGACACCAAAAACTCCAAAGCCATATATATATAGAAGTTATTTTTTGTGTGTCACACTTTGCTTTTGTGACACCAAAAACTCCAAAGGCATATATATGTAGATATATATATGAGAATGGATCCAGTGCTTGGCTCTTCTATGTATTAGTATGTTAGGTCGACTTTTTTTCATAGTTTTTTTATTTTTTTATTTAAATTTGAGAAATTATACATTTTTTCTAAAGAATATATAAAGTCTGAAAGATATAGATACAAAAAAAATTTAAAACTCCACGTAAATCGAGATTTATTTGAGTGGATTAAGGACTAACTTTTTAGTCCCTAATAAAGATGGTTCCAAAACCATTCACGGTAGGTCCTTATTTATATGGAATTTTTTAATTTTTTGTGTGTCTATAACTCTTATTCTTTAGAGAAAGTTTATAATTTTTCAAATTTCAATAAAAAAAAGTGAAGAAAACTGTAACTACGGAATATTCCACCTTGGGACACGTGGCACTGACTTTCTAAAAGCCCGGCCTCAGCACCCGCTAGAGACACGTGGTACCACTCATCTGCTAGTTACGTGGCCTTACCCACGTCACCTCACGGAGCATCCCCTTAATCGGACGTGGGAACTCCACAAGCTTCGTGGCACGACCCACGTTCCACGACGTCATGGGTCGAGTACGACCTCCCCACACAGTATAAATAGACCCTCACCTGGGGGACTAGAAAAACAAGCATAGGAACGTGATACGCAACACGAAGGATTACAACACCTTATCTCATATCCCTCACATACTCTCAACTACCTGAGTACTCTCAGACCTCTCACACGAGTCCTCTCAGGCTCCGCCGTAGGCACCATCAAGGCCAACCTCTGACGAGCTCACCTCCATCCCGGAGCATACCACTTACTGGGCTTCCAGCAGCCCCCAAAGACTCAAGCTCTCTCCAACTAAGGAAATCTCCCAAGAGTGGCTCACCCGCCCAGAGTTCCTTAGGACACTTCTTAGCCGCACATGGCCCGATACATGTAAACTACCTTGCCTAATGGCTCCTACAGACGTTACCATGACGAACTACGTGGACTTTGATCCCTTCCGAAGGGTATGTAGGTACCTGGGTGCATCACCTAAGGACAAGTCCCCCATGGTTAAGACCCCATGCGGTCCTAATTGCAAATTACAATTGTTTAAGCCAAAAACGGCAGTTACAGTGGCGCCCACCGCGGTCTTATTCAGACCCCAATGCCTTGCGCACTCTGCCGCTAAACGACATTTCTTTTTCGGGGAGTAGGAGTATATACCTAACGACTCAAGAACCCACGCATTTTTTCCATCATGTCTACAGGATACGCAGGATATAATACTCGGATGGCTGGCACAGGCCATTCCTCAAAACCCTTACAGAACCGACCAGATGTCGTTCGAAGCGACCGGTGCAAGCGACAAAAAACACAGTTCGTGATCTTTGACGACGTTGGCAACACAACTGAGACAAACGAGCCGCTGGTCATCACGGCCAACATCTCAGGATTCGACGTCAGACGCGTGCTGATAGATCCTAGGCTGGGGCTGTCACCGATATACTCTTCGCAAAAACTTTGGAAGGAATGACGTACTACAAGGATCAGCCAACATCGGACGAGGAAACTCTTGTTGACTTCTCTGGACAGGTCATTAAGACGCGAGGAACCCTCACGACATGGCTAGCCCTAGGCACACAACCGAGGGTCGTCTGCGCCAGAGTGAGATTCGCCATATCAACGGCACCATCGATATACAATGCAGTCTTGGGCCGACTGACCCTAGGCAAGCTTCGAGTCATCATATCCATAGCTCATATGGTGATGAAATTCCCTACGCTGGCTGGCATCGCGGAAATACGAGCAGATCGGGAAACCCATATATGTTATGCGACTGACCGGCCCACTACAAATAAAGCCCAGAGTAACGCTGAAAGCCCCCCTGAGATAGTGGACCTGCGAGACGAAATCCCCGGAGCTAGGCCACAACCTACGGAGGACCTCATGAGCATCTGCATAGATCAGGCGGATAACCAGGAAATCCGCATGGGAGCTCTCTTCAGCCAGACGGCCCGAAGGAAGTTCCAAGACTTACTCACCCAGTACAGGGACGTATTCCCCTAGAGCGCCGCGGACATGCCAGGGATAGATTCCGCGCTCATATGCCATTCCCTCAACATCAGAGACGGACCAGGCGTAATCCAGAAGAAACGGTATTTCGACGAGGAAAGGCAACAAGCAATCAATGAGGAGGTGCAAAAGCTCCTTGATGCCGGCTTCATACGTAAATCGCAGTACCCCGGCTGGCTGTCGAACGTAGTAATGGTCAAAAAGGCGAATAGGAAGTGGCGAATGTGCGTGGACTTCACCAATCTGAACAGAGCCTATCCGCCCCCAAACATAGACAAGCTGGTCGATGGGACAGCTCGGTACCGGATGCTAAGTTTCCTAGACACCTTCTCATGATACAACCAGATCCAGATGAACCCGAAGGACCAGGAAAAGACCTCCTTTATCACGGATAAAGGCGTCTACTGCTACAAACTCATGCCTTTCAGACTGAAGAACGCATGGGCCACCTATCAAAGGATGATGGACATCATTTTCAGATAGGTCGAAACCTCGAGGTCTACGTTGACGACATGGTAGTCAAATTCATGGAGCTCGAACAACACCTGACACATCTAGAGGAACTCTTCTTGGTTTTGCGAAAACACCAAATGAAGCTGAATTCAACCAAATGCGCTTTCGGCGTGTCGGTTAGAAAGTTCCTAGGATTCATGATCACGCAACGAGGAATCGAAGCCAATCCCAAGAAATGCGCAACCATTCTCAACATGGAACCGCCACAGACGGTGAAAGAGTTGCAAAGGTTGAACGGAAGGTTAGTGGCCCTCAATAGATTCTTATCGAGGATGACCGACCGATGTCTTCCATTCTACAAAATTCTGAAGACAGCACCAGCATTCCAATGGACTGAGCAATGCGAAAAGTCCTTCCAATACCTTAAGGCTTACCTAGCCAAACCTCCAGTGTTAGCCAAAGCGGTGAAAGGAGAAACCCTCATACTTTACCTAGCTACCACCGATCGTGCTGTAAGCTCAGCACTGATAAGGGAAGAAGGAGTCGAGCAATTCCTAGTCTATTACACAAGCCGCGCCTTGTAGGGAGCCCATCTTCGGTACCAATGGGTAGAGAAGCTCGTACTCGCTCTCGTCCACTCAGCCAGAAGACTTCGACCCTACTTCCAACAACACACAATCATGGTCCAAACTGACCAACCCCTGTGGCAAATACTGCAAAAGCCAGACTTAGCAGGGCGAATGACAAACTGGGTGGTCGAGCTATCAGAATTCGACATTCAATACGAGCCCCATCGGGCGATCAAAGCCCAAGCATTCGCAGACTTCATCGCCGAAATGACTCCATCAGAACGCCTTGAGAGGGATGCCCCGGCTTCGAAACACGACGAGACCATTGAGCTACAGCCAGAAAATCCCCAAGGCTAGTCTACGCAGATGGCTCCTCAACCAGGAAATTCGCAGGCCCCGGCATCATCACTAAAAGCCCAGATGAAATCAAAGTGGAACAAGCCCTGCGCTTCACATCGTCAGCCTCCAAAAACCAAGATGAATATGAAGCACTCATAGCCGGACTAGCGCTAGCTCACGACCTAGGCGCCTCAAAGGTCAAGCTATTCAGCGATTCACAATTAGTGGTCGGACAACTAATTGGAGACTTTGAGGCAAAGGACGCCACTATCATCAAATACGTGGAGCGTGCCAAACAAGAAATCAGCAGGTTCAAATCCGTCTTAATCACACGGATCCCCCGGAACCAAAGCACACAAGCTGATGCCCTCTCCAAATTAGCCACCACACCGAGCCAATCGGGACTTAAAACGGTCTTGAGAACCACGCTTCGCACTCCCAGCATAACCCCGGACGTATTGCCAATCACAATCGACAACTCCTGGATGGCCCCCATAAGGGCATACATAATTAACGGCAGGCACCCTGCCAACAGACAAAGAACTCGCTCAGAAAATCAGGAGGCAAGCAGCTCGATACTTTGTTTGGGGAAACAACCTATACAGAAAGGGATTCTCATCTCCGCATCTCCGGTGTATTTCGACCGAAGAAGCAAGCTACGTATGGCAAGAAATCTACGAAGGCATATGCGACACCCACCAGTCTACAGGAGCCCTCCGAAAGCGAGCCCTGCGCTCCGGATTCTACTGGTCGACAATGAGAGCCAACTCAGAGGCCTTAATCGCCCACTGCGACCAATGTCAACGCCACGCTGCGTTCATACACCAGTCGCCCGACGAACTGAAGCCTATCGAATCCACGTGGCCCTTCGATACGTGGGGCATGGACATCCTGGGTCCTCTCCCTCAAGGCACGCTCCAGTGAGAATTTCTCATAGTGGCCATCGACTATTTCACCAAATGGATCGAAGCCAAACCCCTGGCCACCATTGGGTCCCAAAATGTCCAAAACTTCCTTTGGCAGAACATTATCACTCGCTTCGGTCCCCCGCACACGCTGATCAACAATAACGGACGACAATTCATCAGCGAGAAGTTCGAAGATTTTTGAAAAGAGTGGAATATCGACCACAGAACTACTTCAGTTGAATACCCGGCGACCAACGGACAGACGGAGAGAGCAAACTGCATCATCCTCGAAGGGCTGCGGAAGCGATTGGCGGGCGCAAAAGAAGGATGGGTAGACGAACTCCCATTTTGTGGTCGTATAGAACAACAGTACACACGGCCACAGGAGAAACCCCCTTTGCCCTGACATACGGACAAGAGGCAATCGTCCCCGCTAACATCGGCGTCCCCTCGGATCTGGTGCTCAATTACTCCGAATCAAACCCAGAAAGCCTATTGGTCAGCTTGGATGCGGTCGAGGAATGAAGGGAATCAGCGGCACTCAGAAATATCGCCTACAAATAGCTGCTGGCTCAAAAATACCACCAAGGCGTCCGACTTCGTAAGTTCGAAAGAGGTCACTTAGTTATGCGCACATCGATAAACAACTGGCGCGACCACCTACACGGAAAGCTCGCCCCCAATTGGGAAGGCCCGCACAGGGGTATTGGCCTTGCTTCGCACAACGCGTATAAATTAGCGCACCTAATGGGCGAACACGTCCCAAATACTTGGAACGCAAGCAGCCTCAAGAAATATTTTACTATGTCTTAGTTAAATAATGTTTCTTTCTGCCTTCGTCCAAAGGCCAAGCTCGCAGGTACTTCACTGCTTCTTAGTCCTAAGATGAATGCCTCTTGCCTTATCTTAGTCCCAAGACAAATGTACTACTAACTCGCCTCAGTCCCGAGATAGTTACAATTACAGTTACAGTGCCGTTGTTACGCTATGTGTTTAAAGGAATATGAAATCTAATACGATTGATCAACTCGTGCTCAAATTTTCTTTATATTATTCACATAAGGGGACTATCGCTCCAAAATTACAAAACCACAAAAACAGCGGCATACGAATCAAGAGGCATCCTCCCCTGATAAAAGTGGAGGCCCGTCCGATCGAGGCAGCTCCCTTCGAGGATTCGGGGGCACATCATAATCTTCGATCCTCAACGGAGAATCTCCTTGAGCTCGAACACGAAACTCCCTGCCAATGTTCTCCCAGGAAGGATTCATCTTAGCTCTGACCTCTGGAGGAATCGAAATATCCATCAAATTTTCCAGCTGAGCTATGCCATTCTGCATCCCGTGATTAGCGAAACGCAGAAAATCCTGGCGACGGACCCGCAAGGCGTTGGCCTTGCCCTCCAATTCCTCCACCCGCGCAGCCATTCGAGTGTTCTCCTCCAACAATTCCTCGACAACTTCCTGCACAAAGTCACAAAAGGATCAGTCGATGCCTCAAATGGGATCAACTCCCCTTTAAAAGAGATACACTCACCCAGAAGTTGGACGGGCATCTCTTTAGGGGGAATGGGGGTATAAGGAACCCTCCGACGGTTAAGACGACCCAAGCTGGTTTCACCCACCTGATTCGGGGCCCCAACACCTTTTTCCGGAGGATCTCCGCCCACCTCGACATCCTCGTCCGCTCTTGAAGGCAGAACGTAAGCACTCACTAACTCCAGCCGCTCGCGCTTTCAGCTCCGAGAACTCGGCGGAGGATTCAGCCTCCTCTAAATGTCGCCTAGAGTCAGTCTTGCAAAAATGAGACATCCAAAAACTTGGTGAAAAAGCAAGAAAAAAAGGAAAGAACACAAACTCATCAACATGACCTTACCTAACGTTGCGCCCGAAGTCACAGCTCCCTTCAAAAATTGGAAAGCTGTCTCTTCGTACTCCTCTCGGTTGTGCTGAAGCCGGAGAACAGGGTTGGACCACTTGAGAGGAAAGCACGGACGCCAATCGAGCGACTGAATCCAAGGCGGGCAAAAACCCTTCTTGGGCACCACCTTGAAGAAATACGACCGCCAGGCATGGTTGTTACCCGGGAGATCGGTAATGGAAAAACCTTTGGCACGTGACTAAAAACACACCCATCCGTGTGCCTCACAGACGTGATAAAGGGAAAGAAACACATTCGGAAGAACCTCCAGCCTGTGCGACCGACAGTACCTATCAAAGACGCTAAGTATCGACCACGTATTTTGGGTCAGTTGTGCAGGACAAACGTTGAACAGGTTGAGCATGGCCTCCACAAAGCCAGAAAATGGAGGAATAAAGGAAGCATTGTAAGGGACGCAGAGAGGAAGAACAAAGTCGACATCGTCGCTCTAAAGAATTGTCTCCTCCTCTCCCATTGGCTTTATCTCGTAGCCCTCCGGGAATGAGGGAGCAAAGCGTTCCTCCCACACCTTTTCAATGCCGGCTCCCGACAGCACCTGCGAAACCACGTCGGTATCCGCCGCCAATATGTTGACCGTCGAACCTAGTTCTGTCTCAGCAGAATACCAACCCTCGGAGGCAGTCAGAGGAGGTGTCGCCGGCGTCCCGTCCTCCCCAGATAGAACCTCCTGAAGATCCACGGAGTCCTGCGACATGATGAGAGTATCCACTCTCTCCCTGACTCCCTCCGTGGCCACCAGCAAAAGGGACTATTCAAAATCCGGGTCCATGGAGGAGCGCACAGAAACGACGGCACTAGCGGAAGCCATTTTCGAGTAATGAGAGGAAGGAGACTCGCAAGGCAATAGGAATTCTTCCGCCCTCGCAGATGAAAAGGAGGCCCAACAGACGCCTTGCAGCCCAACCAAAGAGGCGCGAAAATGAAACGGCTCTAAAATGGAAGAGAACGACCAAGCGACCCCTGACCTTTGGATTTCTCCCACCAGCCCACAAAGGGTATTTCGGGAAATGCCCCTCTGAGCAATGATGACTCCACCTCGGTAAGTCGCGTACTCTCTGCAGGGACGGTTCGAAAACTTGCTAAGGAAGTCAAATAGCCAACCATCCAAGGCAGGACACGTGTTCTCTCCAAAGCGTCTCCTTTTCCACGGAACGATACGAGGAAACCCACTTCGCGAGTCGGACGACCAGCTCCAATAACCGTGACTTTGCGCAGACGAGCTCTCCCACGAGCAAGGGCAGCAAAAAATTCCTAATTAGCTTGCAGACCAGGGAACTTAAGTCCACGGGCGCCCGACACCCTTAGACTTGGGGGACTTATGTAACTACGGAATATTCCACCTTGGGACACGTGGCACTGTCTTTCTAGAAGCCCGACCTCAGTACCCGCTAGAGACATGTGGCACCACTCATCTGCTACTTATGTGGCCCTTACCCACGTCAGCTCACAGAGCATCCCCTTAACCGGACGTGGGAACTCCACAAGCTTCGTGGCACGACCCACGTTCCACGACGTCATGGGTCGAGCACGACCTCCCCACACTCAGTATAAATAGACCCTCCCCGGAGGACTAGAAAAACAAGCACAGGAACGCGATACGCAACACGAAGGATTACAACACCTTATCTCATATCCCTCACATACTCTCAAGTACCTGAGTACTCTCAAACCTCTCACACAAGTCCTCTCAGGCTTCGTCGTAGGCACTGACAAGGCCAACCTCCGGCGAGCTCACCTCCATCCCGGAGCATACCACTTACAGGGCTTCCAGCAGCCCCCAGAGACTCAAGTTCTCTCCAACTAAGGCAATCTCCCAAGAGTGGCTCGCCCTCCCAGAGTACCTTAGAAACGTCTTAGCCGCACACGGCCCGATACAGGTATACTACCTTACCTAACGGCTCCTACAGATGTCACCATGACGAACTACGTGGACTTTGATCCCTTCCGAATGGTACGTAGGCACCTGGGTGCATCACCTAAGGACAAGTCCACCATGGTTAAGACCCCATGCGGTCCTAATTGCAAATTACAATTGTGTGAGCCAAAAACGATAGTTATAAAAACTATGAAAAAATATTGGTCTAGCATACTAATGCATAAAAAAGTCAAACACTAGATCCATTCTCCATATATATAAATATGTATGTATTCTTTCTAAGCAATTCACAACATAAGATAGACCACACAATATTATACATAACGTGGTCAACTTTTATTCATTATAGAAGATTTATTATATCGATTATATATATATATATATGAGATATTCTGGATCACTTCAACAAAGAGAAAAACCTTACACACAAATAACTAAGTGTATAAGTTTATTCCTATCTGATCTATCTCTTACTTTATCTTGTAAAGTACTTTAGAAGAATCCGTATACCATAATGGATTTGGTCATATCATGCAGCTGAATGGATTTGGTCATATCATGCAGCTTGAGTAATAAGGTGAGCATCAATGTCTTTGCTCAGATCAATGGTCAATTGAAGCATAGTGTGAGGATCAGGAACGTGGTCTTTGAGCTTCTCATACTCCAAAATCCAATGCGCTGTACTTCCTTTGTCCTGTGGGATGACTTGGAGGATGAACTTGAAGCTCTTGTAGTGTTCTAGAAGATCTCCCTCTAACACTTTGAAGGTTATTTTGTTGTTTTCTGTGTCGATGGACTCTACCAGTTCTTTACTTGCACACTTCTTTCCATCTGTTTTGAAAAATTACACGCTTCAATTTGGGCTTGCCTTAAATAATGTTGTTTAGAAGTTTCCATAATTTGACTCGAGCTAATTTTAGAAGTTTTTTTTAAAAAAAATCAGAACCCTTCAAACTTTTAATTTTGTACAATATGTTTCTTTAAATTTGAATAAGATATGTTTTTAATGAGTATTTTGTGAATATATGAATAAACTTAAAATATCAACTATGTAAATGAGAGATACCCTACATATCATCACTGAAATAATAAGTTTTTGTCTCATTTCACAAAATAAACAACAAAATTTGACCTAAATATCATCATTGTGACACACTATTAAAAACACATTTTTAGGTGCTAATATATGCTTTCGTCTATTTTTCTTGTATTAAATTAATTCACCTCTTTCTCTCCGTCACGGGATAAGATCCATTCTTATGGCTCATGACTTAGGCTAATTTATTTGAATATAATTTTTTAAAATATTATTTATTAAATTACTATATTATAAATTTAATTTCCCAACATACTGCACCTATACATTTTTTTAAAAATTTTTATCTATCCTACATGTCAGTGCCTTCGCCATCTAAAATGAAGAAGGCACTGACAAAGTGGGACCTTGGCCATAGTGTAGGGCGAAGGCCCCAGCCATATATATTCAATATATAGGATAGATAAAGTTAAAAAAAATATATTTGTAGGTGTAGTATGTCCCAAATTAAATAAAATAACAAGTGAAATTGTTTTTTATTCAAATTTAAGTAGAGATTGCAAGTGTACTAAGTTTAGAAATGCCAATATTTAGAATCATAATTTGAAAAAAAACCTAAGTTTTTTTCACATAATTAAGTGATTAAAAAATAAAATTAAAACAAAAAGAAAACTAAATGAGCCAACCCACCTAACTCGCGAGTTATGTGGGCTCACCTAATTCGCGGGTTAAGTGATCTCTTAACCCGTCTCACGTAATAAGTGGGTTAAACTTAAATAGACCAACCCATCATATTGGATCCGTTTTCCAACTGCTTAATTTAATTTATGGACATTAATTTGTCCTCTACCTATCAATAATATCATAAACGTTAATAATTAATAATAACCCATAATATTTATTGCAGGAGATAATCCTAATTAATTCCATAAAGAAGTTATTATAAAATTTTGTCATGATACATACCATGAACATAGTTCCAAATGACGATGGATCCCTCAGTGCCCCATTCTCCTTCATGAATATCAACTCCTTGAACCTTTTCAGGACAAACATTGGCAATATGATGAGTCCTATTGCAGAAAACATCATGAAATTGCTTAGCACTAGCCTTCAAGTGCACATCAACTTCCACCCTTGAGACTTGAGGTTGAGTGAGATGAGCATCAAGGTCTTTGTTGATTTCATTGACCAATTCAAGCAAAGTGTGAGGATCAGGAATGTGGTCTTTGAGCTTCTCATACTCCAAAATCCAATGTGCTGTACTTCCCTTCTCCTGTGGGATCACATGGAGGATGAACTTGAAGCTCTTGTAGTGTTCCAGAAGATCTCCCTCTATCACTTTGAATGTGATTGTGTTGTTCTCGCTATCGATGGACTCTATAAGCTCCTTAGCCACACACTTCTTCCCGTCTGTTTTAAAAAATTACAAATTTCAATTTCGGAATTTGTTAATGTTGTCGTTTTAAATATAATTCATATGAACTATTTAGAAGTTTATTATATTGGGCTTGCATAATCTGTCTCAAATAAATTTGATATGATATATTTTTTAAAAAAATAAATAAAAATTTTCTTTTTTAAAGAGGCCTATTACCATTCATAAATTTGTGTTTTTTTGTTGCTTAACAAAGATACAATATGTCCAAATGGGTCCTTAATTAGTACATGGAGATAGAGATGAAGTTCCTGCAATGAGATTAGCACTTGGAGATAGAGGTGAAGTTCCTGCAATGAGAAATAGAGTCCGTTTGGAAGGGGGAGAAGGGAGGAAATGAAAAGGCAATTTAGTTAATTTTATGTTAATCTTTTCAACAAATTACCTTAAATTGAAGGATTTTGAACAATCTAAACAAGAGATTAGAGACCATTACTTACTCCACCAAAAAAAATTAAAGAGACCATTAATTACTTAATTAATATATTTCCTTCCTTCCCTTCCCCTCTTTGTTCCTAAATATACTCTTTCCAAATAGACTCGTAGAAAGACTCCTAAGAATAGGGTGAGGCTAAAACGACACGATTTTAATGGGGAAAAGATGAGTACAAAATTTGATGTGTAAAAAAATATGTCAAGGCAGATATTTTTGCCACATAGAATGTCCCTAAGCAAAAACTATTAAAGATTTGATGGTGTTAGTGAAAAGTGTGTCATTGGCAGAAATATAAAACGTTAGGAGTACAATTGACAGAAAAAAAGTTAGAAAATCTGATGTGGAAAAAAATGCCCAATCAGATATTTTTGCCACATATATAAGATGCAACGTCAATAAAAATTGTTAAATATTTGACGGTGTTAGTGAAAAGGGTGTCATTGACAGAAACGTAAAACATTAGGGGTACAATTGACAGCGAAAAAACGTTAGGGGCGAAACTAACAGAACCCCCAAACGTTGGGGCCAGAAAAGATACTTTTGTCTATTATTTATATCAATAGTACCTATTTCTTGATTTAATTCATGGACAACTTTCTTCGTGAGAATGCATCGTGCCACGGTAATATATATATACTAGAGGCTTTGTATGCACCAAGGCGCATGAAATCTTTTTTTTTTTTGAAATTTACTTTAAAAATATTTTTATTATTATTTTTTAAGTATAATAAATAATTCAATAACTACTTATATTTCTAATTTCTCTCTCACCACTTTTATTAACAACCTTACATATGATCTCTTTTTCTCTCATATCTCCTCCAATCATGTTTTATTCCATATTTTTAATTATTAAATATAATTATTTTGTGACACCAATGACCAGAAGAGTCCAAAGCCATATATATATACTAGAGGTTTCGCATGCACCTACCTGCATGCATGTAATTTATTCTTAAATTTATAAAAAATATAATATAAAATAATGATTATATTTTAAAATCATTAAAAATTAAATATTTGATATTTTTTTAATTTTTATAGAATTGTTATTATAATTTAAAATAATAATTTAAATAATAAAAAGTGATTCACTCCTTTACTTTTTTAGTAACTACCCACACTTATTTTCTCTCTCCTACATCCTCCAATCATATAATTTCTTTATATTTTTTAATTACAAAATATAGCTATTTTGTGACCCCAATGACCAGAAGGGTCCAAAGCCATATATATATAAATATATATATATATATACTGAATTTCAGTACATCTTTTCTTTTCTTTTTTTGGTCAAACAATTTCAGTACATCTTTTCAATCATTTGGTTTCCAATATCTATTTAAAGTGGGTCCTAATTAATATGAATTGTTATTAATATTAACAAATAGCATTACATAATTGGAGAGATGCACTGAAATTCAGTAATACGGTATTAGTAAACTTTTATCCCATAAATAATTACGTACCATGAACATAGTTCCAACAGATGATGGATCCCTCAGTGCCCCATTCTCCTTCATGAATATCAACACCTTGAACCCTTTCAGGACAAGCATTAGCAATATGATGAGTTCTGCTACCAAAAACATCATGAAACTGCTCAGCACTAGCATTCAGGTGTACTTTAGTTTCCAACTTCATAATCTGAGACGCCATAATAACTCACACTTTGTGTCACTTTCACTTACACTGTGAACCGATCTATATATTTATATATGTTTTGTTGTACAAAACTCATAAGTGCTGCAATGGCCCTTTATATAGTAGAAGGCTTGAGGACAAGATTGACATTTCACCGTAAGGTGATTGTCTTGTGAATTATTGAGAATTAATTAAATGTCCATCTACTCAACTACCCCTCTCATTCGCCATTATAATTTTGGTCCTAACTTTTTAAATGTCAATTAATGATTTATAGTTACTGGACACTAAATTATTTCAAGCATTTATGTATAATGATATACTTTAGGTAGAAGTATATTTGATGCCATTAAATTATAGGTTTTATATCAATTCTGGCCATAAATTTTGATTGTTCTCGATCAATTTTGTTCTAAAGCTTTAAATTGGAAGCGATTTCGTTCTTTACCCAAATTTTATATAAATAATTAATGATAAATGTAAATATGATGAATTGATGATTTATCCGTAGTTTCTAATGCTAACGTTGATGTAAGATCATATATATTAAGCTATAACTTTTTGTTAATTTAGTCATGGTTGTAATACCCTTTATTTTGTCGTGGCATAGTATTAATTGTGGTTAAATTGATGAAATAATATTACTGAATATACTATTTGATATCACAATCTGTATTGAAGACCATGAAAGGATTGAATTATTTAATTTACACAAAATTTGAGCGAATTGAAGGACATAATTATTTGCATTCTGAAAATTTAGGAACATGATTGACAATAAATCAAATTTAAAGGTACATTTAATAGAACTCAGCTCTCATAGTACTTTAGGGACATAAAGGTATTTTATTATTTTTTTTATGGAAACATATATAAGCCAAATATATAGCTGGACCATTGCAACGTGCATGGATATCCACCACCTGCGTGGAATATCTAAAGCAAATCAAGAGCTAGTTTTGATTTTTTTTTTTATTAACTTCTGTTGCAAATCAATGTTTTGAGAGGAAAGTAATTTGTAAGTTACTAGTATTGAATCCGATGCACGGAATATATTTAAATATGTTTATATATTATTTTAAAATAAATATAAAAAATAAAGGATTACAAATATAAATTAATTACAAATAAAATATGTGTACACAATAATTATACGCTTTCAAATGTTTATCTATAAACTTTTTATATATATTTACAATAAAGTATGTTTGTATGACATCATATATGTTTGTATGTTATCGTTTTTAACTTTATATTAACTATAAATTATCTCTATTTCGAATGTATTTCTATAGAATATATTGATAAAACCCTCTGAACTATCTTAGAGGAGCTCAGGTAGGAATTTACTATAACCTTCAGGGATTGTAATCTCTTCCTTATTATTGAAAAAGAAATTATCTATTTTCTCTCTCATTGCTTTACTTTTAACTACATATTATATATACTTTTTTCTCACTTCTCATTCAATCATATATGTTATTTATTATTAAATAGATAACTTGTGAGACAAACAATCAATAAAATAATATAATCAAAGTTATAATCAATTATAAAGATATATTTTGATAACTACTCTATTCATTATCTAAATTGTCTCTCTATTTTATATTTTCACATCATGAATTTTGGGCGAAATCAACTTTTATGTCTCCAAACTTTATACAAATTTTCAATTTCGTCCCTAAATTAAACTTTGTTTGCGATCAATTTTATCCCCAAAGTTTCGAATTAAAATTTATTATCAATCTTTTTCTTATACACATTTTAGTAATTTCATATGTTATAATTCTTATATAAAATTATAATTTTAATCCTAAACCTATTATTTTTTTCTCATTCACAATTTCACTCTCTAGTTACAATTTCTTTATTTTCAAAACTTCATCAATGCTTTTCCACTTCTTGACCAATCACTTCAATAGTTACAACCAGTTGTAGACGCTGTCTTAGAATGTTGAAGAAAATTTCATCCCATCGTACGTATAAGCTTATGTACTTAAGGCCAAATGGCAAGATTTGACCTCATGTATGTTCCTTTAGTAATATATATAGATATATAGATATATAGATAAGATGATTATATTAAATTTTTTTTAAGTCAATGCCTATTTTGGTCCGCTATGTTTCATTCAAATTTTAAAGTGGTTCTTCATCTTTCAAAAGTTCTATATTGATCCTTTATGTTTCCCAAAAGTTTTATATTTGTCCTCAGGTTTCATTAAAGTTTTATATTGGTTCTTTATGTTTCATTCAACTTCTATATTGGTCCTTTATGTTTCACTAAAGTTCTATATTGGTCCTTTCTGTTTCATTGAAGTTTTATATTAGTCCTTTATGTTTCATAAGAGTTTTATATTGGTCATCTCAGCATGATTTTATTTTTGGCTTAAACGACATCATTTGGGTGTTTTTGGTGTGTCTAAGGCCACGTTAGCTATCTTATATTAGAGTCGATAGGCATATATGATTTATAGAACATTGAAATAATATCAAGTATGGAAGCAAAACGTGTACCTGATACGCCATGGTCTAATCTGAATAAGAATTAGGTCTTCCTCTCTATTACCCTGGTCATGCAACGGCTACAATGGGGAGGCTCAATGTGTTTTGGGTTAGAGAGGGGACCTAGCCAATATAAACAATTGTGTCTTACTGGGCCCTCCCATTACGGACTTCAGTAAAACCCTAAAAGGCCTACACATAGCCGCCTACCAGAGTTCTAATATAATGTGTGCTAAAGCCCAAGTGATTGCTTTATACTTTAGGCTTTCCTTTTATATTGGACCACCTAGCAACTCGATTTATTTAGAAAACTAAATAAAATATTTTAAGCAATTAATGTGAGCCCAAATATAAAATATTCTTCTAGCATCTTATACACGTAGGAGAGATTATGTGTCCAACTCGGCACGTCACGACAGCAGTTAACTTAAGAAATTGACGGAGTTGGACGAAAGGACTAATTTAGAACTTTTGGGAAAGATAAATGACCAATTTAAAACTTTTGAAACATAAAGGACTCATTTGAAACTTGGATGAAACATAAAAGACCAAAATGAACCTTTAACTTTTTTTATTAATATATTGAAAAGTAACTTGTGTATAAATTTTTTTTATTATCAAATTATAAAAAAAAATTATTTTCATGGATAAAAATTTTATCCTTAGCCTTAAAAAAGACACATCCTGCTTATAATGCATCGTGATCCCTGAATTTTGGGCTAGATGCATATACATTATATTTACTAAGTTTCATTGCAAATCTTGAATAAACTTTACACTTTCAACAATTGCAAACTGACAAAAATCTCTAATAATTGGTCTTAATTATAATATTAGAGGATTAATCATCAAATCTATTTAGATATTATAGTGAGGACAAAAAAAAAATATCGAGACCAATTGATCTCAACACAAATTCTCTGACTTGTTGAAAATTATGTTTATGTGTATGTTTCAAATAAAATCTCACATTGCCTTATAACGAAGAAAAAAATAATTGTATGGGTTAAATAGAATGTGAATCTCACACACAAAATAACATGTCACGAGAAGAAAATGCATTTTAAAACTGGCCATATGAGATAATTATGATGATGGTTTGCTTTGTTTTATCGTTAGGGTAAACGGTAACAGACATAACACGTAGACAAATCCTTTGATCATGTCTATGCCTCTATATATAAAGTGATAGAAATTAATGAAGACTAGATTGTTATCCGTGCGATGCACGGGGTATAATTATAGATTATTTTATTATTAAATTAAAAAGTTATATGCATCTATTAATCTTAGTATATTAATAACAATACATACTATAAAAGAATGCTTTGGAACAACTGATACTTGACAAATGTCATGATATTGATTATTTAGATGTATAACCTTATTGGTTGATGTTATAAATAATTTTTTTAAAAAAAGATATATACAATGTCACGTGAAAAATGTAACAAACATATAATGATTAATATACACGGAATGTATATGATATAGAGTACTTAACATTATGGAAAACTTTCTTGTACACAAAGTTAGATGTTTTGTTGGATGGATGTCCATCATGCTTACACACCGATACTTTTAATTATAAATAATATGTATGAGATATAAATAATATGTATTTTGGACGTATTGTATGTATTTTGATGGCAACTTGACTTTTGAAGTATGGAGGTATGCATTTTGGACGCAAGGAAAGGAAAACAGACCTAAAAAGGAAAAAATGGCAAAACAAGTTTGCCAGGTTGAACCCAAACCAACTTGTTCATTAAAGGGTTGGTTCGGTTCGAGTTCTATAGGATTTTTTTTCAAAATCGACCAAATCTAACCCTCTACCTTTTAATCAGTTCGGTTCCATTTTTCCCTCAAACTTCGAACGGGTTCGGCCCATGACAGCCCCTAATAATGTATGCTCTTTGATCTTAACTTTGTCACCCCACTACTAAAGTTTTTATTTGTATTAAAAGATAACATAATTACATAAAGTAAGTACCTAACGGCCTTCTTGAACTCATTTGTAGGGCTTTGTTTTTTTTTAAGATTTTGCCCTGTTTATCCTCCGCTCTCTTGATTAGGGATAAGTATGAGTAGGGTTTGGATATGATATTATATTCATCATCATTAGACCCGATTTGAGTAGGTATCAAAGTCAATCCCCCATTCTCGAACCATATGAATAGTCAAATCTCCATATTCGGACCTAGACCTGTAACAGTTTTGAAACAAATTATTATTTTATTAATATAAAACTTATTTTTAACAATTTTCATCCATAATCACAAAAACATTATAAATATAAATGTACTATTAAATTAATTTAATAAGTATAAATTATTTAACACTTTTTTACTATTATATATTTTCAAAACAGAAAAAATTTAAAAGTATTATTTTATATATATAAAAATCAATTATTATTATTATTGTTGCGGGTAGGTTACCTCCTTTCTCGTAGGATTTTAATAATTTCGTGAATTATGCGGAATTGAATCATATATTATTCTCGAAATTAATTTTGTTAAGTAACATATTTTTTAAGTTTTGGTAAATACCCTATATTTGTATGTTTAAAGATATTAAAGTTTGTATTTATTTAATAATAAAAATTATGAAAAAATCTGATTCAATTTTGTCATTAATTTGTTAGGTAAGATATTTTTCAAAATTTAATAATTAACATATTTTGGATCATAATATATTATTAAGCCTATATTTAATAAAAAATGGAATTCGATTTTAGTTTAGTTTGGTAGATGAAATTAACATATTTTAATTTGGCCATTATTTTGATTGAAAGAACAAATTAACAAACTCTTTTAAAAAAATAAAAGAAATATTGAAGATTAGTACTAAAGACTCAATTGATAGTTAAATATACTGAAAATCAAAACCGAAGTTCAAACTATATATTAATTAATTTAAAAGATCCTAATACTCCTATTCTTTCACCTTTTTATAATTTTCAAAATGGATGATTTGAATTTCAACGAAAATAACTCTATTATTGTTAAATGTCTATAAATTCAATGTCAACATAAAGGGGTATCGCCAATATATAACTATGTAGAATATGTAAGAATGACACTTTTTTAAATTCTAGAGCTCTCTCAAAAACATTCAAATCAAACATCACAAAATAATGCCACATAAGATTTGTATTTATTTGGTCTCTCATAATTTGATTGACTGCATTAAATATTAGCAATATTCTACATAAAATTTTTAAGGGTTGAATATGTTTTACTTTGGCGAAAGGTTCATTTTGGTCCTCTATGTTTCACTCAAGTTTTAAATTAGTCCTTTATGTTTCCCTGAAGTTCTAAAGTGGTCCTTCCGTCCAAATCCGTCAATTTCTTAAGTTAACTGCTAACGTGGCGTCTCGAGGTGGACACATAATCTCTCCTACGTGTGGCCTTAGACACACCAAAAACACCCAAACGACGTCGTTTAAACCAAAAATAAAATCATGCTGAGAGGATAAATATGAAACTCTAATGAAACATAAAGGACTAATATAAGTAGAAATTTATACTATCAAAAGTAAAACAAGATTGGAAGCAAAACCGTGAATACTCATTCATCTGATGCCCTTATATAGGAATACAGAAAAGAAAGAAAGAGTTTAACCAACTAAAAACAGGAAAGGAAACAAACTGAACTAATCAGTTTAACAACCTAACTAACAAACCAAAAACGCAGCGTTTCATGTTTACAAAAGAATAAATGAAACGCAGCGTTGTGAACGTTGTGAACAAAGAACAGGAACGCAGAACAAATATGTAAAACGATGCCGTTCTGAGCTTCCAATGCTAAGCTTCCAAACTAGCCGTTGCACATGACTAGCCGTTAAACTAAAACTTCAACATCCCCCCTCAAGTTGGAGAGGGCTTAGAGACCATCCCCAACTTGCCCAAAAAATGCTGGAAGTCTGTAGGTGCAAGTGCCTTCGTAAAAAAATCCGCGAGCTGGTATTGGGAGGGCACGAAACAAGGCTTAACAAACCCCTCCTTGGTCTTATTGCGGACAATATGACAGTCTATGTCGAGGTGTTTGGTTCTTTCGTGAAATACGGGGTTCGCGGCGATATGGAGCGCAGACTGATTGTCGCACCATAACGATATAGGCAGAGGTACTTCACAACCCAGATCTTGAAGGGTGTAAACTATCCATTGAATCTCACAGACTGTGCTTGCCATGCTTCTGTATTCTGCCTCGCATGACGACCGAGATACCGTGTTCTGTTTCTTGGTCTTCCATGAAACCAACGAATCTCCAAGGAAGATACAGTAGCCTGTGAGAGACTTCCTGGTGATTGGACACACCGCCCAATCACTATCACAGTGAGCGATCAAGCACACATTGGAGTTGGCCTTGTAAAACAGACCATGTTGAGAAATCCCTTTAAGGTACCTTGCGACTTGAAGAGCAGCATTCCAGTGTGTCTCCAGAGGACTAGAAACGAATTGACTCAACTGCTGAACCGCATGTGAGATGTCGGGGCGAGTCATACTGAGATAGAGAAGGCGTCCTACCAATCTTCTGTATCGATTTACTTCCTGAAACGGAGGGGAAGGATCATCAAATATGTGATTCTTCGGTAGAGGCGTCTTGGCATCACTGGCTTCCATCAAATTAGTGTCTCGAATGATGTCAAGGAGATGCTTTTGCTGAGACAGAAAGAGGCCTCCTGGGGTTCTCAAAATCTCGATGCCCAGAAAGTACTTGGCGTATCCGAGATCCTTTATGGTGAAGGTATGGTGTAGAAAATCCTTCACTTCCTGTATCTTTTGCTCATTATCTCCTGCAATCAAGACGTCATCTACATATACTAATAAGGCTAAAAAATGTAATGAATCCCTTTTTATAAAGAGGCAGTGGTTATGACTTGATTGAAAGAACCCAAATTGTATTATTTGTGCACTAAATTCCGAATTCCATTCTCTGGACGCTTGTTTCAATCCGTATAGTGACTTCTTCAATCTGCATACTTGATTAGGCTTTGCTTTAGCATACCCTTCAGGAGGTACCATAAAAACTTCCTCCTTTAAGTAGCCATGGAGGAATGCATTGTTTACGTCTAACTGGTGGACACTCCACCCTTTCATACAGGATAGGGCAAGGAAAAGTCTGACAATAACCATCTTAGCTACAGGGGAAAAAGACTCAAAATAATCGAGCCCCAAGATCTGGTTATACCCCTTTGCCACAAGCCTTGCCTTATATCTGTCTAGGCTTCCATCAGCATTATATTTGATTTTGTAGACCCATTTGCTCCCTATTGCCTGCTTCCCTTCTGGTAAAGTTGTGATCTCCCAAGTATTATTGTCTTCCAAAGCTTGCAACTCCTGATTCATGGCCTCTACCCATTCTGTATCTTTCACAGCTTGTTGATAAGTATAGGGTTCTCGTATCTTATGTACCTTGCTCATGAAAGCCATGTAGCTATCTGATATGTTAATCCTAGGATTGCCAGTTTCCTTTAACTCTGAAGTTTTGACCACATATACATAGTCTTTGAGCCATGCAGGTGGCCTTCTATTCCTAGTTTCCTTAGTAGGCCGTGGTAATTCTGTCTGATCTTCATGATTTTCATTTTCCTCTAGTTCAGAGGCCACTTCGATTTGGTTATCATTCCCTTGATTCAACTCCTCAAAAGGGTCTGTCCGCTCCTTTTGACCTGTTTCTGTATCAATTGGGACACAAGGCAGAGGTAGGTCTTTCCCTTCCATGGGATTTTGGAAGGGAAATTGATTTTCATGAAATATCACATCCCTAGATACTACAATCTTCCTATTTTGTAGATCATAAACCTTATAGGCCTTTTGTCCTGTGGCATACCCCATAAATACCCCTTTAAAAGCTCTAGGTTCGAATTTGTCTTTGTGGGGTAAAGTGTTGGTTATGTAACATAAGCATCCGAACACCTTGATCCTAGTATACTGAGGTTCCTCATTATGAAGCAACTCATATGGTGATTTCCATCCCAAGAGGGCTGAAGGCATTCTGTTGATTAGATAGGTTGCTGTTAATATGGCCTCCCCCCGAAGACCTTAGGCAGCTGAGATTGAAACATAAGTGCTCTACTTGTCTCTAAGAGATGTCTATGTTTTCGCTCCACTACCCCATTTTGTTGGGGAGTGTAACTGCAGCTTTTTTGATGTTGGATACCCATTTTAGTAAATAGAGTTGTGCATTCATGATTAGTAAACTCTGTCCCATTATCGGTTCTTATTATTTTGATTTTAGCTTCATATTGATTTTGCACATAGTCTATAAAGTTTCTCAGAACATTGGGTACTTGGCTCTTATGCTGTAGTAGGTAAGTCCAGGTAACCCTACTAAAATCATCTACGATAGTTAAAAAATAGTGGGAAAGATTTAGGCTAGGGTGTCTATAGGGCCCCCAAAGATCAACATGTAGAAGATAAAGTTTTTCTTTTGACCTGGTATGACTAATGCTAAAAGGTAGCCTATGCTGCTTAGATTTATGACAAATATCACAGGCATTATCAAAAGAAACTGAGGTATCTAACACAGAAACATGTCTAAGTACTTGAATTGAAGGGTGGCCCATTCTTTTATGCCATAGTTCTACTGAGTCACCTTTCCTTTTATTCATATCAATTGTGGCATTACATTCAATTGGTTTCATCTTGTTACATTTCAAACAATCTACATTATTACATTCAAGAGTGGAGTCTAAATCTAGGTAATAGAGATTTTCCACAGCTACTCCTTTTGCCAGATTATGCCTACTCTTCTGCTCCTGTAGAATACAGTGGGAAGGAGAGAAGAGAAAGTTAACATTAGCATCCCTAGCTAGTCTATTTACTGACAAAAGATTATATCTGAAAGACGGGACATACAAGACATTTTTTAATATCAATTCCTCACTTAATCTTACTTTTCCTATGCTGTGGATTTTCTTAGTACTTTTGTCAGGTAAATGTACAGTTTTAAGATAGTTTATAGTCTGAACATCATGCATAAGAGCTATGTTGGAGCACATATGGGTAGTAGCCCCAGTGTCTATTATCCAATGGTTAAAAGTAAAGTTCTTGGGTTTTCTGATTAGGGTATTACCTGCAAACTCGTACAGATTGGCGAAGTTCACCTGGTCTTCCTTACCTGGCACATTTCTTGCCTTTCCAAGCCTCTGAACTTCCTTCAAAATGTAGGATACAACATTGGAGAGATCTCCTTTTGCTGCTGAATCATCTTCTTGACAGCTGGGAGCCTCGGGCGTTGCAGCATCTTTGGTTGCCATGTTAGCAATCTGCTTCTTCCCTCCTTTCTTTTCTCCAAGTTCTTTAAACCATTCTGGGTAGCCATGGATCTTGAAACAAGTTTCTTTTGTGTGTCCATTCATATTGCAATGGTCACAAAATTTATCTTTCTTGTTCTGATCTTTCCTTTTGAATCCAATGGGATCATTCTTTCCTTGTGAGGATTTGACCATCATGGCATTACTACTTTCTGCTACCCCTGAGTAAGTCATGTTGATTTCTCTTTGTGCTTCATCCGTGACTACCATGGCAAAAGCTTTGTTTACTGTTGGAAGAGGATCCAGATTTAATATCTGTGTCCTCACCACGTCATAGACGGGACTTAGCCCCATCAAGAATTGCAGAAGCTTTATGGAGGCCATCATATCCGTGACCTTCTTCTTCAAGCCACAGGTGCATTTTCCACAGGTACATGTAGGCATTGGCATGATCCTATCAAGCTCATCCCAGCACCTGCGCAATTTATTGTAATATATAGTTATAGTATCATTACCTTGCCTTAGAGAATTAGTTTGTCGTTGGACGTGATAAAGCTGAGGCGCATTGCTCACTCCAAAACGTTCCTCCAACACATTCCAGAGATCCTTGGCAGTGAGGCAGTAAACGAACGTGTCAGAGAAAGTCTTGGATATGGAATTAACTATCCAAGACTTAATCATCGAATCCACCGCCTTCCATTTCTTGTACTCGGCTGGATCTTCTGGTATGTCAATGCTTCCATCTACAAATCCAATTTTATCTTTGGCTTCAAGAGCCGTTTTCACAGCTATGCTCCATGAGAGGTAGTTCCTCCCATCAAGAGGGGTTGTAACGAGAGACATGCCTGGATTATCTGAATTGTGCAGCGAATAAGCATGTTCATCACTCTTCGACCCCTTGGTGTTCTCTGGTACTGCAGCCATTGTCTCTGGTTGCGAAAGAAGGTTTCTTGATCTATAAATCTCGAGAAAACAAGAAACCGATCGAAGAAGAATATTAATGGATCGTTCGCTCTGATACCATGTAAAAATTTATACTATCAAAAGTAAAACAAGATTGGAAGCAAAACCGTGAATACTCATTCATCTGATGCCCTTATATAGGAATACAGAAAAGAAAGAAAGAGTTTAACCAACTAAAAACAGGAAAGGAAACAAACTGAACTAATCAGTTTAACAACCTAACTAACAAACCAAAAACGCAGCGTTTCATGTTTACAAAAGAATAAATGAAACGCAGCGTTGTGAACGTTGTGAACAAAGAACAGGAACGCAGAACAAATATGTAAAACGATGCCGTTCTGAGCTTCCAAACTAGCCGTTGCACATGACTAGCCGTTAAACTAAAACTTCAACAATATAAAACTTCAATGAAATATAAATGACCAATATAGAACTTCAATGAAACATAAAGGACCAATATAGAACTTGAATGAAATATAAAAGACCAATATAAAACTTTAATGAAACCTGAAGGACAAATATAAAACTTTTAAAAACATAAAGGACCAATATAAAACTTTGAAAGATAAATGACCAATTTAAAACTTGAGTGACTGAGCAGAGATTGCATCATTATGTCAACTCGAGCTTATTCGTTTTACTATAGAATCAACAACAGAAAAAAAAGAAATTAATACAAAACACAATAGAAATGAAGAAGAAAAAAAAAGAAAGCCTTCTTGATCAAATAATAATAATAATAAATACATTGCAGTTGTTCCATCAGATATCTCAAGTTTCAACCTTCTTGTTCTTCCATCATATTCAAAAAAAAAGGTCATTTGGAAAAAGAGATGAGAAGTTCTAATGGAAGATACTTGGATTCTTGCTGAGTTTGTGCATGTGCAGCTGCCTTTGGGAATTAAAAGGTGGAGAAGATAGAGAGTTTTCAAAGAATTTATGAAAATATACATTTTAATTTTGAATTAAAATATTCTAAATCACAATCCCATCAATAGCATTAAATCAACATTAAAAATATAATATTGTAAAAGATGGCAATGAAGGAAATCAATTTGAATTTGTTTGTAATATTGTGCTCCATTCAAGATGAGATGGAAAATTATACAGCCACAAATCAAAGGCATGATGAATGGCGTAGTTTTTTATAATGCAGGTGTTATGAATGTGTTTTAAAAAAATTGGAGAATAAAATTAATTGCTTAAGATATAATTCTATATATAGACCTAAATGATTCTGGTGCTTCTTTCACTAATTTTGTTTCATTATGCTGACATGGCAATATTACAATAAATGTTGAATATTGGCATCACAAAACTTATGACAGATAAATGTTACAGGTAATAAAAGCCCATTAATCTATATTATATTAGTCTTAAAAATGCAGAATGAAAATTACAATAATTAGTGAAAATAAACATTTGGCATTGCATAGCTAGAATTGCATCTTGGTGCTGACATGGCAACATTGCAAAGCATATACTTAAGGCCAAATGGCAAGATTTTACCCCATGTATGTTCCTTTAGTAATATATATAGATATATAGATATAGATATATAGATATAGATATATAGATAAGATGATTATATTAAATTTTTTAAGTCAATGCCTATTTTGGTCCGCTATGTTTCATTCAAATTTTAAAGTGGTTCTTCATCTTTCAAAAGTTCTATATTGATTCTTTATGTTTCCCAAAAGTTTTATATTTGTCCTCAGGTTTCATTAAAGTTTTATATTGGTCCTTTATGTTTCATTCAAGTTCTATATTGGTCCTTTATGTTTCACTAAAGTTCTATATTGGTCCTTTGTGTTTCATTGAAGTTTTATATTAGTCCTTTATGTTTCATTAGAGTTTTATATTGGTCACCTGAGCATGGTTTTATTTTTGGCTTAAACGACATCATTTAGGTGTTTTTGGTGTGTCTATATCTTATGTTAGAGTCGATAGGCATATATGATTTATAGAACATTGAAATAATATCAAGTATAGAAGCAAAACGTGTACCTGATATGCCATGGTCTAATCTAAATAAGAATTAGGTCTTTCTCTCTATTACCCTGGTCGTGCAACGGCTACAATGGGGAGGCTCAATGTGTTTTGGGTTAGAGAGGGGACCTAGCCAATATAAACAATTGTGTCTTACTGGGCCCTCCCATTACGGACTTCAGTAAAACCCTAAAAGGCCTACACATAGCCGCCTACCAGAGTTCTAATATAATGTGTGCTAAAGCCCAAGTGATTGCTTTATACTTTAGGCTTTCCTTTTATATTGGACCACCTAGCAACCCGATTTATTTAGAAAACTAAATAAAATATTTTAAGCAATTAATGTGAGCGCAAATATAAAATATTTTTCTAGCATCTTATACACGTAGGAGAGATTATGTGTCCAACTCGGCACGTCACGACAGCAGTTAACTTAAGAAATTGACGGAGTTGGACGAAAGGACCAATTTAGAACTTTTGGGAAAGATAAATGACCAATTTAAAACTTTTAAAACATAAAGGACTCATTTGAAACTTGGTTGAAACATAGAGGACCAAAATGAACCTTTAACTTTTTTTATTAATATATTGAAAAGTAACTTGTGTATAAATTTTTTTTATTATCAAATTATAAAAAAAAATTATTTTCATGGATAAAACTTTTATCCTTAGCCTTAAAAAAGACACATCCTGCTCATAAATATATGTACAAATTTCTTCTATATGATTTTAATTGGCTAGAATGCATCGTGATCCCTGAATTTTGGACTAGATGCATATACATTTACTAAGTTTCATTGCAAATCTTGAATAAACTTTACACTTTTAACAATTGCAAACTGACAAAGATCTCTAATAATTGGTCTTAATTATAATATTAGAGGATTAATCATCAAATCTATTTAGATATTATAGTGAGGACAAAAAAATTATCGAGACCAATTCTCAACACAGATTCTCTGACTTGTTGAAAATTATGTTTATGTGTATGTTTTAAATAAAATCTCACATTGCCTTATAACGAAGAAAAAAATAAGTGTATGGGTTAAATAGAATGTGAATCTCACACACAAAATAACATGTCACGAGAAGAAAATGCATTTTAAAACTCTGCCATATGAGATAATTATGATGATGGTTTGCTTTGTTTTATCGTTAGGGTAAATGGTAACAGACATAACACGTAGGCAAATCCTTTGATCATGTCTATGCTTCTATATATAAAGTGATAGAAATTAACGAAGACTAGATTGTTACCCGTGCGATGCACGGGATATAATTATAGATTATTTTATTATTAAATTAAAAAGTTATATGCATCTATTAATCTTAGCATATTAATAACAATACATACTATAAAAGAATGCTTTGGAACAACTGATACTTGACAAATATCATGATATTGATTATTTAGATGTATAACCTTATTGGTTGATGTTATAAATAAATTTTAAAAAAAGATATATACAATGTCACGTGAAAAAAATGTAACAAACATATAATGATTAATATACACGGAATGTACATGATATAAAGTACTTAACATTATGAAAAACTTTCTTGTACACAATGTTAGATGTTTTGTTGGATGGATGTCCATCATGCTTACACACCGATACTTTCAATTATAAATAATATGTATGAGATATAAATAATATGTATTTTGGACGTATTGTATGTATTTTGATGGCAACTTGACTTTTGAAGTATGGAGGTATGCATTTTGGACGCAAGGGAAGGAAAACAGACCTAGAAAGGAAAAAAATGGCAAAACAAATTTGCCAGGTTGAACCCAAACCAACTTGTTCATTAAAGGGTTGGTTCAGTTCGAGTTCTATAGGATTTTTTTTCAAAATCGACCAAATCTAACCCTCTACCTTTTAATCATTTCGGTTCTATTTTTCCCTCAAACTTCGAACGGGCCCGGCCCATGACAACCCCTAATAATGTATGTTCTTTGATCTTAACTTTGTCACCCCCACTACTAAAGTTTTTATTTGTATTAAAAGATAACATAATTACATAAAGTAAGTACCTAACGGCCCTCTTAAACTCATTTGTAGGGCTTTTTTTTTTTTTTAAAGATTTTGCCCTGTTTATCCTCCACTCTCTTGATTAGGGATGATTATGGGTAGGGTTTGGATATGATATTATATTCATCATCATCAGACCCGATTTGAGTAGGTATCAAAGTCAATCCCCCATTCTTGAACCATATGAATAGTCAAATCTCCATATTCGGACCTAGACTCGTAAAAATTTTGAAACAAATTATTATTTTATTAATATAAAACTTATTTTTAACAATTTTCATCCATAATCACAAAAACATTATAAATATAAATGTACTATTAAATTAATTTAATAAGTATAAATTATTTAACATTTTTTTACTATTATATATTTTCTCAACAGAAAAAATTTAAAAGTATTATTTTTTTTATATATAAAAATCAATTATTATTATTATTGTGGGTAGGTTACCTCCTTTCTCGTAGGATTTTAATAATTTCGTGAATTATGCGGAATTGAATCATTATTCTCGAAATTGATTTTGTTAACTAACATATTTTTTAAGTTTTGGTAAATATCCTATATTTGTATGTTTAAAGATATTAAAGTTTGTATTTATTTAATAATAAAAATTATGAAAAAATCTGATTCAATTTGGTCATTAATTTGTTAGGTAAGATATTTTTCAAAATTTAATAATTAACATATATTTGGATCATAATATATATTTAAGCCTATATTTAATAAAAAATGGAATTCGATTTTAGTTTGGTAGATGAAATTATCAATTTGATTTTAGTTTATTTTGGTAGATGAAATTAACATATTTTAATTTGGCCATTATTTTGATTGAAAGAACAAATTAACAAACTCTTTTAAATTAAAAAAATTAAAAGAAATATTGAAGATTAGTACTAAAGACTCAATTGATAGTTAAATATACTAAAAATCAAAACCGAAGTTCAAACTATATATTAATTAATTTAAAAGATCCTAATACTCCTATTCTTTCACTTTTTTATAATTTTCAAAATGGATGATTTGAATTTCAACGAAAATAACTCTGTTATTGTCAAATATCTATAAATTCAATGGTCAACATAAAGGGGCATCACCAATATATAGCTATGTAGAATATATATATATATATATACCTCAAATGTGTCCTTTCTACATTATTTGTAACTTTTTCACGTAAATGCACCTTAGAATGACACTCTTTTAAATTCTAGAGCTCTCTCAAAAACATTCAAATCAAACATCACAAAATAATGCCACATATGATTTGTATTTATTTGGTCTCTCATAATTTGAATGACTGCATTAAATATTAGCAATATTCTACATAAAATTTTTAAGGGTTGAATATGTTTTACTTTGGTGAAAGGTTCATTTTGGTCCTCTATATTTCACTCAAGTTTTAAATTAGTCATTTATATATGTTTTAAAAGTTTTAAATTAGTCCTTTATGTTTCCCAGAAATTCTAAATTGGTCCTTCCGTCCAAATCCGTCAATTTCTTAAGTTAACTGCTAACGTGGCGTCTAAAAGTGGACACATAATCTCTCCTACGTGTATCAGATAGCTGACGTGGCCTTAGACGACACACCAAAAACACCCAAACGGCGTCGTTTAAGCCAAAAATAAAATCATGCTGAGAGGACCAATATGAAACTCTAATGAAACATAAATGACTAATATAAAACTTCAATGAAATATAAAGGACCAATATAGAACTTCAATGAAACATAAAGGACCAATATAGAACTTCAATGAAACATAAAAGACCAATATAAAACTTTAATGAAACCTGAAGGACAAATCTAAAACTTTTGAAAACATAAAGGACCAATATAAAACTTTGAAAGATAAAGGACCAATTTAAAACTTGAGTGAAACATAGAGGACCAAAATGGACATTTGACCATTTTACTTTTGTATCACCCAATCACTCCAATCTCAAATTTTAGAGCTCATGTTATAAATGTCACTCAACCCCATTTCAACACTCACCCTAATTTACCACATAGGATTGGTTTGACAGGTATACACACTAAAATTTCATTGAGATAATTAATTTAGTCCCTAAAACATTTTTTGTCCCAATTTAAACCTTTTAGTCCTTAAAAAAGCCACAAATACATTGACAAAAAAAATTAAAAGACTAAATTGGGACAAAAATGTATCTTTCAGAGACTAAATTAGACATTTGCATCTTTCAGTATAGATGATCAAAATACTCATACCCAACGGGTACCCTAAAATTTTACGCTGTGGGTTTAGGTTTGGGTTTGGGTACAACGTCAATGGATCCGAGGGCGGATAAAGAGGTATACCCTGTCCACAATAATAATAATTTATTTTTATATATACAAAAAATATTTTTAAACTTTTTGATTGACAAAATATATAATGATAATAAAAAATGTTTAATATTTTGTACTTATAAAATAAAATAATTTAAAAGTACATTTATATTTATTATTATTTTTTGTGGTTATAGATAAAAATTTGATAAAAATAAATTTTATATTAATAAAATAATAATTTATTTTAAAAGTTTTACGGGTCTGAGTCTGGGTATGGGGATTTGATTATTCGTATAGTCCGGGGATGGGGATTAACTTTGATACCCGCTAAATCTGGATCCGGGGACGGGGAATATAGTACCCTACCCATGATCATCCCAATCTTTCAGAGACTAAATTGAAATAATCTGTATCTTTTAGGGATCAAATTAATAATTCTTCATAACAAATATATCATAACCTTCGAAATCATCAGCATTAATGTGTCCCATGATTCCTTCCTAATTTACTATCCAAATACCCCACCATATACACGCTCTAATCTTGATTATTGACCATAAAATCAAAAAATAATTGTAATTAATTGTGTTTTGGTCAAAAGCATAAAATCAAATATTGATACTAACTTTAATGGGTTGATTTATTACTACCTTCATATAAGGGATAACAGGCAAAATTAATTAATTAAGCTGTAAATTCCAATTTGCACTGTAGACAAAGTAAAAAAAAAGGATAACATAAATCATCACCAGTATATCATTTGGCATGTAATTTGAAAAGCACATAAACAGAAGTTGCCATCCTCGCATTGCCATCCTCGGTCTCTCTATTACAACAATATATCTTTCTTACCAATTTCAAAAATTAGCTTCAGTTCATCACTATATCCAATCCTTTCATTCCACTCCCACATTACCAAATCATGTTTTGGAAATGGTGAGGTTCTCACAATAGTCAAGATGGAGGATTTGGTGGGGGTACATGTTTGAAGTTTTGTTTGGTCGATAGATTAATTAATTATATAGATAGATAGATAAATAGATTTAGTCTTTGATTCAACACATAGAACCATTTCAAGACCATTATGAGGATAGGTTCTTGGATAGGGAGGCGTCTCCCACATACGTACAACGCGAACCTTTATGGTCCAATTATTTTTTGATCTATCAATGCCACCGACGGCATCAAACATTAATTCCATGTCAATAGAAGGAATTTCTCGAAGTGTAGATATAAAGTTTCTGTTTTAATAAAATAAAATTAATAAACATTTGTCAGATTCCTATCACAGAAAAGAAAGAAAAGTATTCCATGTGAATGTGTAAAATAGAAAAATGTTAAGAGAAGCAAATAAAAACACAACAGTAATATAGAAAAGAAATGAGTCTTATAATTCCAAAATAATTAAAAAATATAGACCCAAGATGCAGAATAAGAATGGCACAAGATGCAGAATAAGAACGGCAGCCAAAATTGAAAATTGGATATCTTTGTATTAGACCCAAATTTCCGAGCACAGTAGTCAGTGAAGGAAAATAAAGCTACATATTTATATGATAATGCAAACAATGGGGCACACTTCAAATAATGGATCTGCATTAATAACGGATTGATCAATTTATGCATGATTTCGGTGCAAATTAATTGATAATCCTATTGACCAATTTTTGCCATTAAAGCATGGGTGATTTTTCCAATATTTAATTGCATTGAATTAAAAAAAATCAATTGAAATTGGTCTACATGGAAGATAGAAAATTAAAGTTGGATTATTATAAAGGAAAAAACTTAGGTCCATTTTCTTATATCCATTACATCAAGTTCCACCAATCATATATTGTATTTACACTCTCTTTCTTCTATGATTGGTCGTATAAAAGGTGGTCTTCTATATTCTCTCTCTACTGTGATTGGACATTTAAACACTTTTTGCCACGTGTCATATTTATATTGGGGAACTTGATGTAATGGACATAAGGAAATGGAGCTAAGTTTTTTCCTATTATAAATTATGTGGACCAATAAAAATTTAGCATTTAAAACATGGCTTGACATGTGAACTAAATGCATGAGATTAAAAGTTGAGTTGATGATGTGTCAAATGAGAAAATGTGTCTTCAATCCTATTTGTCAAGCAAATGTTCTAGGAGGATTCCTTTATATATATATATATATATATATATATATATATATATATATATATATATATATGTCATTTTTTATTAAACTTTAGAATATATATATTTAGAATATATATATTAATGGAAAAAGTACTTTCCTGCTCCCAACGTTTGGGGTCCTGTCACTTTCGCTTTTAACGTATTTTTGCTGTCAATTGTACCCCTAATGTTTTATATTTCTCCCAATGTCAGGCTTTTGGCTAACACCGCCAATTTTTGGACGGTTTTTGATGACGTGGCATCCTATATGGCCAACAGTTCTAACTGGACTTCATTTTTTCACATCAGCAATATATTTTAGGCGTACAATGGACCCCAAAAACTCAGTATATCAATAAATCCAGTACACCAAAATACTCATTACATCAGTAAAATGAACCCCAAAAACTCAGTACTATTGACTGCTGATGTGGAAAAAATTAAGTCCAATCAGAATTGTTGGCCACATAGGATGTCACGTCATCAAAAACCGTTCAAAAATTGACGGTGTTAGCCAAAAGCCTGATATTGGGAGAAACACAAAACGTTAGGGGTACAATTGACAGTAAAAATACGTTAGGGACGAAAATGATAGGATTCCCAAACGTTGAGGGCAAGAAAAATACTTTTGCCTATATATATTAATTAGGTTATTATAGCTAAAAAACATTTGGAATAGTAAAAGATGTGGAGGTGAATAGTACACGTGTTATAGATTTTACATATACTAGTGAGGCCCCACGATATTATTTATTGGCAAAAAAGAACAAATTATTTAGTTATATATAAAAAAAAATCTTTAGCGGGGAACACTATATAGATGGAAAAGTGATTCTTACCCACAATTTATATATATAGATTATCTAAGACTTTAGAGGGATACTTTTTTTTTATATAAAAAAATAAAATAAAAAAATTCATATAAGCCTAAGTTATCAAATACATAAACAGAACACATAAGGTTTGTAGAGATTAAAAAATTTTTTTGTTCGACAAACATGACTCTTTCCTCCTTACTTCTTGTCCTGCCATATTCTTTATTTAAAAAAAAAAAAACTTAGGTCCATTTCCTTAAGTCCATTTCATCCAATTCCACCAATCATATATTGTATTTACACTCTCTTTTTTCTATGATTGGTCATATAAAAGGTGGTCTTCTATATTCTCTCTCTATTGTGATTGGTCATTTAAACACATTTTGCCACATGTCATAATTATATTGGGGAATTGGATGAAATGAACATAAGGAAATGGACATAAGTTTTTTCCTTAAAAAAACCCAATTTTGATTACATAACAAAAGTATTGGCTAATTTTTAGAAAGCATGTTTTCATGCTAACTATGTTGGAGTTAGATTTCCAAGAGAAATCAGTAATTGTTGACAAGTAGTTATAGGATTTGATTTGGCAAAAGTACCTTTCCTACCCCAACGTTTGGGGGTCCTGTCAGTTTCGCCCCTAACGTTTTTTCACTGTCAATTGTACCCCTAACGTTTTACGTTTCTGCCAATGTCACCTTTTTCACTAACACCGTCAAATATTTAACAGTTTTTGCTGACGTGGCATCCTATGCGACTAAACGTTCTTTTTCTGTCAATTGTACCCCTAACGTTTTACATTTATGCCAATGTCACCCTTTTCACTAGCACCATCCAATATTTAATAGTTTTTGCTTACGTGGCATCCTATGTGGCAAAAATATTTGACTTGGTATATTTTTTTCCACATCAGATTTCCTACTCATCTTTTCCCCATCAAAGTTGTGTCGTTTTGATCTCGGCCTATTCCTTCTAAAATATAACTCAAACGCACACGCTATTTTGCTCATAAAAACATCGGAGACGTTATCCATTCTCTATTTTAGGATAACGTCTCCGACAAAGTAGAGAATGGGTAACGTCACCGATGTTTTTTCTGCAAAATGGCACGTGCGTTTGAGTTATATTTTAAAAGGAATATGGTGAGGCTAAAACGACACGGTTTTGATGGGAAAAAGATGAATAAAAAATCTGGTGTGAAAAAAAAATATGCCAAGTCAGATATTTTTGCCACCTAGGATGCCACGTAAGCAAAAACTATTAAATATTTGATGGTGCTAGTTAAAAGGGTGACATTGGTAGAAATGTAAAATGTTAGGGGTACAATTGACAGAAAAGAAAAACGTTTTGCCACATAGGATGCCACGTCAGCAAAAACTGTTAAATATTTGACGGTGTTAGTGAAAAGGGTGACATTGGCAGAAACGTAAAACATTAGGGGTACAATTGACAGCGAAAAAACGTTAGGGGCGAAACTGACAGGACCCCCAAACGTTGGGGGTAGGAAAGGTACTTTTGCCAATTTGATTTTTATTATTTCCTATGTCTGGTGGAGAATTATATCAGTGTTGAAATTTATACTCTTTGTTTAGTGGATTTGTTTTTTATTATCTTTATTGATATAAACATAAAGTAGAATGATTGGTAGGCCAAATAAATTAAAATAAATCAAATAAAATAACAAAAGAAAAATTAATGGGTTGTGTGGGTTTGACCCATAATTAATGGGTCATAACTCATTACAACCCATTTAAAATTTGACTCATTTATAACCCAACCCATTTATGATCCAACCCAAACTCACCCATTTTGCCACCCTAAGAAATAGTACCAAAACAACCAAAGTATGTACCAATAATTGAATAATTGAAGCGAAGAAACAAAACCAAGATAAAGAAAGAAACTATCTTAGTATTATTTTATTTAGGGTGTAAAAAGATGTGGTATTATTTTATTTAAAAAAATTGAGTAGTGGTTGAAAATGGGATAATTTTTCTTTTTTGAAAAAAAAGTGGGCAGTTATTTATCAAGTTTTTGTACTTGCTTAACTTTTTTTTGTATGTACTAGTATTTTTCCTAAAAAATCATATAAAAATTGAATATAAGGAAAATAATTAAAATTGTTAAAAAAATTAAAAGAATAAAAATGAATATAAAGAATGAAATTATTTCATATAAATTAATTTTTTTTAATTATAATTGTAGTATATTTTTGTAACTGCCGTTTTTTGTTCAGACAATTTTATTTTGTAAACAAGGACCGCAATGGGTCGTAACCTTGGGGGACTTGTCCTTAGGTGAAGACCTAGGTGCCTACGTACCCTTGGGAAGGAATCAAAGTCCACGTAGTTCGTTATGGTGGGGACTTAGGTGCCTACGTACCCTTGCGGGTAGGCTGGTAAGGTCGCTGGAGGGCCCTGCGGTCGCGCTGTGTGGGGCCGCCGGTAGTTGGACGCCTACGTTTGCTTGAGGGCGATTCCTGTCCTATTCCCATTGCTGTTGGCATATAGCTGCTATTTTTGCTTCAAGTCGAGCCAGCTCCGTTTCTCGTGAAATCCTCGCCAGCTCCATTGTGTCTTGGTTGCCGGTTGAAGTGCAAGGGTTGTGCGACATGCCATAGGGATGCTAGGGGCATGCTTCCTCCCTAGGTGCTGGTGTCTGGACCACAGTCTCTGCAACAGCTACATGCGTTGTTGAGGTGTTATGGGGTTGAGTTGTACTCAAACCACCTACCTCGGTTGTGACTGTTTCAGCCGCTCCCTGCCTATTCCTTGTGCTACGTCTTGGAGCGCTTGCGTCGGTCATGGCTGTGGGGGCGTTTGAGTCGGTCATCTTCTAATATATCCTGTATTGAAAAAGTAAAAACGCGGGTTTCTGAGTGTTAGGTGGATACTCCTACTCCCCGAAAAGAAAATGTCGTTCAGCGGCAGAGTGCACAAGGCATTGTGGTCTGAGAAGATTGCGGTGGGCGCCAATGTAATTGTCGTTTTTGGTTTAAACAATTTTACTTTTTAAATAAGGACCGCAAGGGGTCGTAACCTTGGGGGACTTGTCCTTAGGTGAGGACCTAAGTGCCTATGTAGCCTTGGGAAGGGATCAAAGTCCACGTAATTTGACATGGTAACGTCTATCGGAGCCGTTGGGCTAGGTGGTTACCTGTATTGGGCCGTGTGCGGCTAAGACGTGCGTAAGGTACTCAGGGCGGGCGAGTCACTCGTAGGAGAGAGAAAGGGTCTTTTAGAGCGGTCGGACGCTCTACCTGTGGGAATCTCCGAGATGGAGATGTGCCGAGAGTTGGCCTCAAGGTCACCGGAGCTTGGTGCTGTCGTGGACCAAGCTTCGGGGTCGCGAGGTGTGAGTTTGGGCAAGAATATGCTGGGATGTATTCAGAGTGTTTTCTTGCCAATTATGATGTTCCTTTGATCCATGTTCTGATGATCCTTGTTGTTATCCTGCCTTTCCAGTCCCCCGGGTGAGGGCCTTTATATACTGTGTGTGGGAAGGTCGTGCTCGACCCACGTTCTTGCGGGACGTGGGTCGTCCCACGACGCCAAGGGGGCTTCCCCCGTCTCTTGGACGGGAGCTTTTCAGGAGAGACGTGGGTAACGGTCACGTAAGGGGCAGGTGAGTAGTGCCGCGTGTCATTGGTGTAGGCTGCCGTAGAGCTTTTGGAAGCTTGTTGCTACGTATCCTTAGGCAGAATAATCCGTAGTTACAATTTTATACTTTAAATAGTTGTTAAAGAATGTTACCTATTTTATTAGATAAAAATATAATTATGTACTTCAAACGGAGAAATAATTGTGACCTTAGAAACTCTTGATTCAATAGTAGATGGGAGATAATGGGCAATATTTAAAAGAGTGGGGTAGTCATAACTGAAAAATTGGACAGTTATTTATATGAATTGTTTTTTGATTGAAAAAGTGGAGCAGTTTTTTTTTAATAAATAATTCTGGAAATTGCTTCGTTTTTAGGTGTATAATACTAACTTATATCAGGCAAAAAATAAATTCTAACTTATCTCTTTAGTTTCCAAAATTGAAAATGAATTTTTTTTAAAAAAAAAAATCTTTACGGATTTTTTTAATTGTAAAAATAACTGTTGGTTTTAATAATTATAACCATCCATTATCTCATCTATGATGATAACTACCCATTATATCTCATCTCTCATCCAATCAATGAATTTTGTTGTATTTTTTTAATTAGAAAATATCTATATTTTTAGAGATAGTTATTTATAGAAATGAAGTAGTAGGTGGAGAATTGGGTATTTTTTTTTAAAAAAATAGAAATAAAGTAGTAGCTGATTTTTTTTGAAAAATAATAACAGTTATTATTTGTCAAGTTGTAGTATTGACTTAACTTCTTTTATATATAGTGTATATATATATATATATATATATATTTGGTTGAAAATGGGGTAATTTTTTTTGAAAAGCAGTTATTTATCAAGTTTTAGTACTGGCTTAACTTTTTTTGTATATAGTACTAGTTTTTGTACCCGTGCCTTGCACGATTCATTTTTACAGGTATTTATATAATTTTTTGAACAATATGTTTAATAATCAATATATTACGTTGATAGGACATTGTTATACAAAAGCTTCACTCGTACCTTCAGAACGATATAATACCATTGACCGTAGTAAAGTATATAATCAATAATTTTGCTGTGCAATGCAAATGTTCGGGTTACAAATTTTCACTGTCTAAAAGTGCTCACCATTGAAGAATGACGGATGTGTAATTTGCACAACATATCAACTAACATAACTATTATACTAAATATTTATATAACTTCTTGACCACGCTTATTACTTGTAGCTACAGAATATTCCGCCTAGGGATACGTGGCACTAAGCTTCCAGAAGCTCCACGACAGCCTACACCAACGACACGTGACACCACTTGTTTGCCCCTTACGTGGCCGGTACCAACGTCTCTCCTCGAAAGCTCTCGTCCAAGAGACGTGGGAAGCCCCCCAAGCATCGTGGGACGACCCACGTCCCACGAGAACGTGGGTTGAGCACGTCCTCCACACACTCAGTATAAAAAGACCTTCACCCAGGGGACTTAGGGAGATCAGAACATCAGGAGAACACACATAAGCATTTGAGCCAGAGGCAAACACTCTGAATACATCCAGGCATATCCTTGCCCAACTTACACGTCGCGACCCCAAAGCTTGGTCCACGGCACCACCAAGCTCCGGCGACCCTCCGATCAACACCCGGCACATCTCCATCTCGGAGATCCCTACAAGTAGAACGTCCGACCGCTTTAAGAGACATGCTCTCTCACGACCTAAGGCAACCTCCCACGAGTGGCTCGCCCGCCCGGAGTACCTTACACACGTCTTAGCCGCACACGGCCCAATACAGGTAACTACCTCGCCTAACGGTTCCTATAGACGTCACCATGCCGAACTACATAGACTTTGATCCCTTCACAAGGGTATGTAGGCACCTAGGTTCTCACCTAAGGACAAGTCCCCCAAGGTTACAACCCCTTGCGGTCCTCATTTACAAATTGAAATTGTCTGAACCAAAAACGACAGTTATATTGGCACCCACCGCGGTCTTCTCAGACCACAAAGCCTTGTGCACTTTGCCGCTAAACGATAGTTCTTTTTTCGGGGAGTAGCAGTATCCACCTAACACTCAGAAACCCACGTTTTTTACTTTTTCCAATAGAGGAAATATTAGAAGATGACCGACTCAAACGCCCCCACAGCCACAACCGACGCAAGTGCTTTGAGAAGCAGCACGAGAAACAGGAAAGGGACAGCCGAAGTCTTCACAACAAAAGCAGGGGCTCGAACACAACCAAGCCACAGGGCACCTCAACGACACAGGTGGCTGTTACAGAAACTGTGGTCCAAGCACCAGCAACCAGGGATGAAGCATGTCCTCAACACTCCTATGGCATGCCGCACAACCATGCCCTTCGACCGACAACCAAGAAATAGCATAACCGACGAGGATCTTGTGAGAGATAGAGCTAGGCCGACTCGAGGCAGTGATAGCGGCTATACGTCAACAACAATGGGAAGAGGATAGGAACCACCCCCAAGCAAACATAGGCGTCCAACTGCCGGCGACACCGCATAGCGCACCCGCAGGACCTTCTAGCGACCCTACCGGATTATCCATGATACAATTCGGAACTCTACCCATGGACTTTGCACGGCTATCGTTGACAGCACCAGCCCCCCGCCAGGGATTCCACCTGAGCCAACAATGGTCGCCGGGCAAGCAGTGCGCCCGCCCACGAATTACCCGCGACCATCAATCCAAAACTACCCACAGGGATCTTATCTCCACATGCCTTGGGCAGGAGCTTACAAACCGTACGCCCCCTATGGCATGTCCGCTCACTCAGGACAATATCAGTGGCCCGGTTTTGACTTCCAAGGAAAAGGGAGACACCCTTTCACCCAGCAGGTCATGAACGAACACGTATCCATGGACTTCAAGATGCCTTTCCACATAGAACCCTATGGCAGAGAGACTGATCCATAAGATCACATTAACACCTTCAACTCGGTTATGTCAATATTGGGCATGATGGATGGCCAGCAATGCCGAGTCTTCTCCTCGACCCTAAAGGAGGTTGCTCTGAGGTGGTTCTCACTACTACCCACAAACTCAATCCATAGCTTCGAGCAGCTAGCGCAAAAGTTCCTCACTCAATTCGCCAGCAGCAAGGAATACCAAAAGAACGAGGACTCCTTTATCGGTTTTCACCAAGAGGAAGGAGAAACCCTACAAGCCTTCTTGGCCCGCTTCACCAAACTCTTGCTCCAAGTCAAAGGTCTCCAGGACGCCGTTGCAATCTTCGTCATCAAGCAGGGCCTCCGATGTTCACAGTTCTACGGGGAACTCAACAGATGTCCTGTTTCTACCTTACAGGAGCTGATGGACCGTGCGGAATGGTTCATCCAGGAAGAAAATGCGCAAATCGCCAAGGACAAAATGAGGAAGTTGCTGATAAGTAGATCCGGCATGGAGCGATCTGAGAAGAAAAAGGAGAAGGTGACAACAGATAACCAAAACTCCAAGGAGAAGAACAGCAGAAAACGCTCGCCACCATGACCTCGAACGCCTCCCAGAGGATGGTTCACCAGCTACACTCCCCTCAACAAGTCCCACGTCGGAGTCCTTGAGGAAATCTATCACTCGGACATGCTCAGTTTCCCTCCACAAATTAAGAGGCGAAAAACTGGAAAGCCAGTGGATAAGTCCAAGAACTGCCAGTTCCACAAAGATTACGGACACGAGACCAATGATTGCATCCACTTGAAAGATCAGATCGAAGATTTAATTCGTAAAGGGCAGCTGGGCAGATACATCAAAGAGGAGAGTAGGGCTAGTGTAGAACATTCTCAAGAGGCCAGCGACCAAGCGCCAACTCGCAGGGTTATTAACGTCATCGCATGCGGACCGCAGAACGGAACTACCTCGCAACCGTAGAATAAGAAAAGAGTGGAACGCTCCATACTCGCCCTCGACTATGCCCCAAAGCATATAAAGAGAAGCGAATAACCCAAAGGGGACCCCATCACGTTCGACCTCACAAATCTTGAGGAACCAATCCACGACAACCCCATGGTAGTAACTGCAGTCATTGCTAACTACGACGTCAAACGAGTTCTGATAGAATAGGGATCCTCGGCGGACGTCCTCTACTTCGACACCTTCAAGAAGGTCGGATTGGACGAGGCCAGCATAATGCCCTTCCCCAGCACTCTTATTGGGTTTTTCGGAGCCCAGGTTCCCGCGGAAGGAATCATAACAGCCCGAACGACTATGGGCACTTTACCAAAGGTTGCAAGCCTTAACGTAGATTTCATCATCATCTCAGCACCTTCGGCGTACAACGCCATTTTAGGAAGACCATCCCTGAACAAGCTCAGAGCTGTAGTGTCTACCGCACAGCTCACTATGAAGTTTCTAACACCCCACGGGGTTGGAGAAATCATAGCGGATCAAAAACTAGCGCGAGCATGCTACGCAACAAGCTTAACCAAGACCGTCAAGGTCGCTCGCCTTGGTCCCCGAGAATCACGCGAGGAACCCCTGAGGGTAAAGAGTCAGGAGGGAAGAAGATGGAGTCCGCCCGCCCGGGCCAAGCCTCTACCTTAGATCTAAACACACTTTGCACGCTCAGACCACCTCTCAGTTAAGTCACACGCGTCTCCATTTGTTTCAAATTTAGGATTCACTTCAGCCTGACTATAAGGCCCGCCTGACCAAGGCTATTCGAATGTAATCATTTTGTTTACTTTCAGCTTGACTAAGGCTGCTCGAATGTAACCATTTTGTCTATCATTAATCGAAGTATTCCTTTTTGAAAAGAGACATGGCTTAAATCCGCAAAGTACTCGCAAGTCCCAAGGAAGGGCAGTGGGCCGATCGCCCAAAGAAATGCTAAAGAGCCTCTAAGGCCAAGCTAACATTCCCCCAGAAAAGCGCGGTTAAAAACCCCTTGGGTGCAAAAACGCAAAATGAACATTCACACAAAACACGCTAGCAACAATATGCGACCGTCCTGATCACACGGTACTCATGCAAAAAGTCTTTTTACCCAGAAGTAAAGAGATATCCAAAAAAGAGAAACTGTACTCGCGCAAAAACTTTTTGCCCGGAAGTAAAAAGAGAGACAGTGAAACTTAAACATAAATTCTCATTATATCAAAAATGGGAAAGGCGTACGCCTGTTACAAAGGATAAAAGTCCAAAGCCCTACATAAACCTACTCTTGGGCATCCCCAAGATCTATGATGGCCTTGGCCACTGCAGGGTCGACGTTGCCAATGTCCTCCAACGACTTCTGCTGAATTGCCTCATCAAGCTGCTGAGAAGTAGATCCAATCCCAGGAGCACGCCTGCCGATATGGGAAAGTACCTGATGATCCATCAGGCGGTCAGCCAGTTGGCGGAGATAAGCGAGGTTTAGTGGAGGATCAATCTCCATCCGACCTCGGAGCTCACCGTCGAAAAGTTCCAGAGAATGGTGCAGAGAAGCTACCCACTCAGCTAAAAATCTCTCTCCACGAAGGCGCTCAAGTTACTCGGCCTCCAGAAGCATGCCATACATCCTCTGCGCCAGCAACTCTCCCTGGAGATCAACAATGTCAGCAACCTTGCTCTTAGCCTCCAACCAGCCCGCAAGGTTATCACTAGCACGAGCCTCAGCACCCTTCAAAGCCTCGCGAAGAGAGTGTAACTCATGCCGGCGCTTCTCGGCATCCTCCCGACGGACGGCAAGCTCCTTGTGAGCCCTCTCCAACTTCGAGCGCAGAAGCTTGACCTCGAAAGGCTGTGCACCTTTTGCCCTGAGTTAGACTACCTCGTGAGTCAAGGACCTCACCTCACGGCCCTGGTCCTCACACTCCAACTCTTTTGCGGACAACCGCCTGCGCATGTCCTCCAGATTTTTCCTAGTGGCCTCTAAAGTAGAACTTCTAGAGGTTATTATGTTAAGAAGCCGATCTCGGTCAAAACGGATTTCACCCTGCACAAAACGAAAGAAAAAGAAGGGCGTGAAAAGAAAGACTCTAAGCAGAACCAGGAATAAGCAATGCAAGGTAAGGAAACTTACTACTTGTTTCTCCCACGCAAAACCAGCTTGGAGGAAGTCAGCCAACGCCTCGACAACTCTGCCAAAGCCCCGAACAGCGAGATTCATGGAGGTGGTCTCCAACCCTCTAGAATTCCTCTTTCCCATCTCTCCAGGAACGCGTCTACCCAAAGCCACCAACTCAAAAGAGGGTTCTTCCTCCAGCGGCTCGACAGGCTCAGAGAGGCTGGCTTTCAATCCCAAGGAAACTTCTTCCATGGCGGCCATTTGACTCACCACTACATTCCCTCCACCAGAGAGGGCCCCGGCTTCCACGGCCACTTCACCAGCCTTGGCTCCTTCAGTTGGCGCCTCAGCCATTGTATCATCTGTAGCGGCCTCTCTCTCTGCAGGGGAGTTACCCGCGGGTTTATCGACCGTCCGCCGAGCCTTCTTGCTGGCAGGTTCATCAGCTCCACCAGCGAAACTTAGAGCCGTGGAGCGGGTAGACAAAACCACCTTCATAGGTGATTGACGAGTAGACACAAGGGAAGGAAGAGTACCCCCCCACTGAAGTCACCGCGCGCAAATCCGCCGGGTCAGATCTCCATTGGACAACCTGGGCCGGCCACCGTGAACCCGCACCATAAGGTTGTTTCTTGAACCCCCCTTCTTTACTTTTGGGCTCCACAGCCTCCCTCCTCTGTCTCTCTCCCCCGGGAACCACCACCGTCTCCTCTCCCATCTTTCTTCCTTCTTTTCCCCTTGGGATCCTCTTGCCGGCGGGTTTAATCGGGAGACGACGGGATAGGCAGTCGCACGTCTCTCCCACCTCCACCAGGAATCATGGCGGAAGCTTCAACAACTGCCCCTGGAGAAAGGTCCTACCCAGATTTCTTCCCCCTACTTTGACCATCGTCACGAGTACGCCTAAGAGGAGAAGGAGAAGAAGAAGGAAGATCCTCCAAATCGGTGAAATCAAAAGGGAAAAAGCTGTCGTCTCCGGCCATGGCACAAACGAAGGAAAGAGGATTGTGAGAATTAACTAGTGAGAGAAAATGAGGCAAGGAGGTAGAGAAAGCGTTGAGAACAGAAGACAAATAGAAGGTAAAACAACACATTTTCAAACACTAGGTATTTATAGGGAACACAAAGGCGCGACGATTCGAAAATCTCTGCCCCCCTCGTATCCCGCAACAGATAAACAATTATCCAATACACCCATCTTAGGCTACAACCACCTACCCTAGTCCAACACGTGGAGAGAAAGAACGACCTATATCCATTATCCAGAAGCCAGAGGCATAAAGACTAAAAAGCCCCAGGAAACCCAAGAGTCACTCAAAGACACTGAAGGGCCTTCCCGGAAAATCCTCAATCAAGGCTAATGATGAAAACTCTCAGAAACGCACCCGCATTAAATGAAGGAAAATGGCTGCAAATCACTCAAGGCCAGAGGAATTAATCAGACCTCGACACGTGGTGCTGATCACAACACGCTCTTTCAAAAGGCAACTCTTCGCAAAATCTCTTGCCAGCCACTGGCTGCGGATGAGCCTGATCAGGGAGAAGCGTCTCAAATAACCAAAGGGCCCTTAACCTTTGAGCTCCCTCCGCACACCCTCAGAGGGTACTTCGGGAAATTCCCCTCCAAGAAATGATGACTCCTCCTCAAAAAGTCACGTACTTTCCGCAGAAACGGCTCAAAAATGTAATACCCAAGAATATTTGAACTAGCATCATTAATTAAATTAAATTAATTAATTTAAAAGTGGAAAATGAGATAAAAATACACACTAGCCTATCACTTATTATGTGGTAAATATAAATTTTTGTAAAATCCTAATACTTCTATATTTTTTTTATTAATATTAAATCAGATTTCTTTTTGTTTTTTTTAGTGATATGTATATATACATTATATAAAGGAATAAGGAAAGAAAAGAAAAGAAAGTAGAATCGTGAGGCGCACGCTGGAGGAAGAAATGCGAGTGAGAGAGAGAGCAGCTTGAGGCATCGTAGCTCGACGGGAAGGCTCAAGGCTGGACGGAGAAACGCACGAAGGTGGCCGGACGTGCGAGCCGGTGCTGGAGTGAGACGCCGTCGCCGAAAAACGCCATCCGTTGTGCTAGAGAGAGAGAGCTACGGGTTAGAGAGAGAAAGCAAAGGGAGAGAGTATCTCGCCGGAAAACGCCGTCTCTTCACCGGGGAAGGTGGCTGGGAGTCTCTTCTACTCCATATCGTCCTTCTAACCGGTTGAATCGAGGTGAGAAGTCCCGAAACTCTCAAACCCCAATTTTATCAATTTTAGGGATTTTTGGAAAGACCCCAATTGATTCAATCTGAGTATTATGGGTCCTAAATTGAAGTATTTGCATGTTATTAAGTGAGTTGGAAGGTTAGGAACTGGAACTAAATTGATGGAAATTTATCCGGGTTGGAAAACTAGTAGGAAAATATGATTGGTAATGTTTAAGGGTGTTGTGGACTGATTTGGGGTGCATTGAAAGGTTAAAGGGTAATTATATAATTGTTAAAAATTATTGGAATGTACGAGGGATTAAAACCCGAGTACTCACCGTCTCACCAGAACCTAATTCAGGGAAAAAGAGACAATTTTCCAATTTTACGCGTGTCCGGATATGTGTATGCATATGCAGGTAAAGTGTTGAAAGTTAATTCGGTAAATGGAAATTTTAGACAAGTAGAATTTATGACTCTCTTGAGTCATAAATTCAAGACTTGGGTAATGGGAATTTCATGTGGACACATAGAGATGAGATTGGGTAACCTTGCATTCCCAACTCAAGGCTTCCGAATAGTGTGATTAAGCAAAGGTTGAATACGAATAGAAACATGCTAGGTGTTCCGAAAATTAGTTGAGGGCATTCCAAGCCAACAACTAGTCTATGGAATTAATTAGAGAGGACATGAGCATTAACATGACATGTACACGATAGTGGCTGAATTCTAAGTTTCTAAATTGCTCTAGTACATGTGTATAGGGCATCATACTGTGAGTGGACCTTTGGGCACACTGAGAGCCGATCAGAGGGGCCAACCAGGTGAGGGGCTTTCCTATCCATGTCCTATAGGGTTGACTGCGGATATGGATATATGGTTTGCCTTCTTGCCTATTTGTAGGAATTACATGCTAGATAACATGCTACTGTTGTTCCTAAATTACAGTATATGTGAAAACGTGCTATATGTGTGTATGTGAATTGTAAAACTGATGGTGGCTCAAGAAGCCTTATATGAAAAGAAAGTCCTCGGGACCTATATATGATCGGGGGTAGGATCGAGTCAATTTTAATTGGGAGAGTCTTGTGATACTAGAAACCAACCTTATTGATTATTACCTGAAAAGTGTGGTGGTGTATGTAAGCTCTTAAAGAAAAGGAACATAGGTGACCTTGTTTTAGTCCAAGGGATTCCGGATTAGAAAACCATTTGGAAATTTAGAATTTCCTAAGAAGAAGTAAAATAAATAAGTAGTGGTCCATAGGGGTCATTTATGGTACAACGCGGGAACCGAGTCTATCACGGGTGGTCCGGCTAGATTGAGTCTGTTATCTTGAGTCAACCTCTCGGAAATACAAAGTATATGAGTACACCACATTGTGGCTATTGCCTTGGGTAAACCGAGGTCAGGTGAGTCGCCGGCTATGCTCCAAGTGAAGTCTTGGGGTCAGGTTAATGTTCCAAGTAAAGTTTTGGGACCAGAGGTTCCTAGAATGATCAACTAGGTTCCTATATCGCTCACGTGAGATATTGCCTTCGGGCCAGATTCTCTCTTAACGGAGATATGCCTTCGGGCCAGTTTATGATTACGGTTAATTGAATGTGGGTGACCACTTGGAATTATATGTTAAATCGTGAAATGTTGTATCTTTGAATTTGAACGTATGTGAAACCATGCTTTAAATTCTATATTGTGAATATGATATATGCTAACTGACTGACCACTTAATATATGGAAATTTAAACCCGTTATATGCGTATGTATTTGTGATTGGCTCCTCTTCCCCCGTTGTAGTGGTACCCGCTACTACACCAGGGATGGGAAAGCCTCTCACTGAGTCTGTTTGACTCACCCCAATGTTACATGTTACAGAAAAAGGTGGTATAGGCATCGGGAGCGCTTCCATTTCATCTCAGGGAGGTGGACAAACTTAGAGACCGCACGCATTGTTCGCGTGGGTAGTATTGATATATGTTTTTTTTCAGGATGTATATGTATATGATTCTTTTGGTATAGCATTGTTTTGTACAGTTGCTATATACATATATGTATATGTCACACTCTAGAACTGTCGGCTTCATACAGGTTAAAGATTGGTCTGTTGTTGGGAATATAGGATATGATATGATGAATATCATGTGTATATGTATATATATGAATGTGACTTCTGCATGTGAATAGGATAGATCACACGCACTGAGCGTGTGGTCAATATTTAAATTTATATATATGTGTGGCTGAATATTTGGTTGTGTAAAAATACGGCTTCCGCATGCGAATAGGATAGATCACACGCATTGAGGCGTGTGATCAATATGTAAATTATATGCAGGTGTGTGATTGAATAGATATGCTTGACTGTACACAGGAAATTCTGCATGTGAATAGGATAGATCACCCGCCTTCAAGCGCGTGATCAATATGTATATTATATGTACGTGTGATTGATTATGTGTATATGTATAGACTGAAGCGGCGTTGAGCGAGCCGTGGATTGCGTGCTACTTCGGTCATCGGATAGGGATGGCCATATATACTATATATTGTTTGTATTAGAAATGGGTAGTTACGCATATATAAAATGTCAATCAGGGATTAGAGGCTTACGGGATAGGAGAAATCCTACCTCCCGTGCCGGTCACGGACGTCCGATAGGGGGTCGTGACAAAAAACTTGCTGAGGAAGTCAAGCAGTCAACCACCCAGATCAAGACGGGTGGCACCTTCGACGTCTCTACTCCCTCAGAGTAAACCAAGAGACACACAAAGCCTCACGAGTCGGATGACCGCCCGAGATGGCCAAACCCACTTGCGGATGGGCTCCTCTCGACAAAAAGCAGCAGGCAAAATTTTCCTAAGTAGCTTACTGACAAAGAACTTAAGTCCGCGGGCGCCCGACACCCGTAGACTTGGGGGACTTATGTAGCTACGGAATATTTTGCCTAGGGACACGTGTCACTAAGCTTCTAGAAGCTCCATGCCAGCCTATACCAACGACACGTGGCACCACTCGTTTGCCCCTTACGTGGCCGGTCGCACCCTAATTGCTATATAAATTGGAAAGCATAAGACGTACCCGGAGGAAAAAATATTTGAGAAGATGAAATGTATTCTGCAACCAGTTAGCAGACGTTGAAGAGTGTTGTGAAATGAACATAAAAATTGTTCAAGCGTTTTTCTACCTTATACCTGGAAAGTGAGGTAATATTTGCAAAATTTCAGCCTAAGAAATTGGTAATGTGAAGTTCAAAATGCTTTTTAAATGGGATCTTGGAGTAGTTTGAATTTTCTTAACAAAATAACAAATGGATATGATCACTTATTTATTTATTTTAAATGGAATATCGGAGTAAATGATTGCAGCCGTTTATTTAAACAAAGATAATTAAATTGAGTACATTCAAATATATTTTAATCGGTATTTATAATAGGATGTTAAAATTGTTAATGATTTCAATAAAATCAATAAATAAAAACGTAAATAAATATACAATATACAAAAATAAAAAAATAATTAGATTGTGAAGATTAAAGCAAAACCTACCTGGAGTAACGGTTTGCTTAAGAATATTATGTGGCTGAAAGTCAATAATAATATGTGTAGAAGTTAGGCTTCTAATATGGTTTTGTTTGTACCGTGCCTAGCACGTGAGGTCTTATTATTTTTGGCCTTTTTAGTTAGGTTTGGTTCTCTGGCTTGTGCGCCTCCTTTCCCTTACTTGTATAAATACACTGGTTTACTTTGAATAAGAGATATAGCGTATTATTCAGTTGAAATCTGTTTTGTGCGCATTTACTCTGGTTTAGATTTCACATGGTATCAGAGCAGAACCTGTGAAAAAGGGCGAATCTGAAGATCGATTCAAGAAACCTACAAACCCTCTTCAAGACTCGAAGCATGAACCAAGATTCATGGCAGAAGAACGATCTCTGACCACGGGAGCGTCCAAAGACGGTGAAGGAGTCTATCGTTTGCACAACTCCGATCACCCGGGCATGGCGTTGGTTAACACAACACTGGATGGAAAGAATTATTTTGCGTGGAGCATTGCCATGCGAACAGCTCTCGAGGCGAAGGACAAAGTTGGTTTCGTGGACGGAAGTGTGCCGGAACCTGAGGACGCAGCCGAGCACAAGAAATGGAAGATGGTGGATTTGATGGTTAAAACCTGGGTAACGAATTCACTGTCCAAAGAAATTGCGGACACTTTCGTATACTATCTTTCTACTAAAGCTCTCTGGGATGTTCTGGCCCGACGTTACGGAGTCAGAAACGCACCACACATCTATCAAATCCAAAGGCACACCAGCTCCGTGCGACAGGGAGGCGATTCTGTAACTCTCTATTATAATAAACTTCATCGTTGTTGGGATGAAATGGATCGAGTCATGCCCGCTCCTACTTGTTCTTGTTCCAAGTGTACCTGCGGCCTCAACAAAAAGATCACTGACATAATGGCTTCGATTCGATTACTTCAATTCCTAATGGGATTGAACCCAGTATACAACGTTGTGCGTACCCAGATACTAAATTTGGATCCATTGCTTTGCGTTGACAGCGCCTATGCAATTTTTATAACTGATGAGGCCCAACGAGAAATAGGCATGACATATTCCAACAATATGGATAACTCTAGCCTTATGCTGGTCAAGACACAGCAAGGCAAGAATGACAACACCTTCAAGAAAAGAGAACAGTCCAAGAAAGATAAGGTGTGTGAGCACTGCAACGGAATTGGGCACACCAAAGAAACTTGTTTCAAAATTCGCGGATACCCAGAGTGGTGGAAGGAGCTTAAAGACCGACGAGCAGCTGTTGGAAAAAAGACAATAAGCAACCTGGTGGCTGATAAGAATGTGGGCGAAACCCCAATAAATCAAGAAGCTGACACTATTGCGAAAGGAGATTTGACAAACGTTGTTTCATACTTGCTCAAAGAAGTCCAAAGACTGGGAAAGAATAAGGCGAGTGGCAGCAAGGATGAGCAAGTTCATTTTGCAAATCTCCACGACTTCGCAGGTAACTCTAAAGATTGCAAAACCATAAATAAATTGAGTGATCAATGGATAATTGATACAGGTGCCACATCTCATATGTGCTTTGATATTAAATTGATGCATGATAATAAAGAACTAGAAAAACCCAGAACTGTGCATCTTCCTGATGGAACTACTAAGCTCATTAAAAGGATTGGAAAAATTAAGCTGCAAAATAATTTTTTTTACATGATGTCCTCTTTATTCCCTCCTTTGGCTATAACTTACTATCTGTAAATAAACTTGCTAAGGATGCTAATGTCTATTTTACATTCTTTTCCTCACACTGCCTAATTTAGGACCAGAAGAGTAATTGCATTATGGCCAAAGGAGTTACCATTGGGAACCTTTACTACCTAAAAGAACTATGTTTTTCCCTTCCCTGTAACTCTCTTAAGACTGAAATTGTTCAATGTAATTCTGCAAATGATTCGAATAAGAAGCATAAGACTTCATTTGATGTATGGCATTCTAGATTGGGGCATCCCTCTTTGGAAGTAGTGAATAGAATAAATACTATTGTTTTTTCTCCTACCAACTCTGCTTGTGATACCTGTCATGCAGCTAGACAACCTAGATTGCCATTCCTCAATAATAATACTATATCATTAAATAAATTTGAATTGTTGCATATTGACTTGTGGGGCCCTTACAAGCACCCAACTCTCAATTCTGCCCATTACTTCTTGACCTTTGTGGATGACCATACACGAGTGACTTGGACTTTTCTCCTCAAAGATAAAATCCAAGTCTCACACTTTAGAATCCTTTATACAATATGCTCAAAAACACTATGGTTGCAAAATTAAAACAATTAGGACTGATAATGGGACTGAATTCACCAACTCACACTGTAGTAATTTGTTTAGCCAAATGGGAATATCCCATCAAAAAACTTGTAGTTACACTCCACAGCAAAATGGAGTCGTAGAGAGAAAACACCGACACATTTTAGAAATAACAAGAGCTCTCATGTTTCAATCAAAATTACCAAAATCCTTTTGGGGGGAATCCATTCTCACAGCAACATACCTTATTAATAGATTGCCTACCCCATTACTAGAATGGAAATCTCCTTATGAAGTTTTGCGAGAAGAACAACCCCAATATGACAGATTAAGAACCTTTGGGTGTCTTTGTTATGCAACTAATACCTTACCCCATAAAGATAAGTTTGAGACTAGACCCTTTAAGTGTGTTCATATAGGTTATGTCACAGGTCAAAAAGGATACAAATTATATGACTTAGAAAATAAGAAAACTCTTGTGTCTAGGGATGTAATTTTTTATGAACAGGAATTCCCTTTTGCCTCTTCTCTGAAAGACAGCAACCTGCCATTACCATTGGTACCCGTGACAGCTGACTCGGATGATAGTGACCCTCTCTCCTTACCCTCACCTACCCTACCCGAGACCATGCTACCTACTGTTGTACCTAACTCAAGACCAGAACTTTATGCCGCAAACCCAAGAACATTAAATAATCCATTGGTTCATGATAACAACCAAATGGACAACACACACACACTACCCTACCTATTGACAATGACCCTCCACTTAGAACCAGCTCTTGGCCAACCCCACCTATTGACCATGACCCTTCACTTAGAACCAGTTCTCGGCCGAAAAAGGCTCCCACATGGCTACAAGATTACGTATGTCTATCCAAGCACAATGAAGTTGATGCTAGCTGCCAAACAATTGTTCCTGCTGCCAACTACACTGCATTCATGAATAAAGTCGGGAAAACACATGAGCCTCACACATATCATCAAGCTGTTAAATCCCATTAATGGGTTCAAGCTATGGCAGATGAACTACAAGCTTTAGAAAGCAATCAGACTTGGGTGCTCACTGATCTACCTCCAGGAAAACAAGCTATTGGTAGCAAGTGGGTCTACAAAATTAAATATAACTCAGATGGCACCATTGAACGATACAAAGCTCGTTTGGTGGCCAAAGGATACAATCAGACTATGGGTATCGACTACTTTGAAAGCTTATCTCCAGTTGCCAAAATGGTCACGGTAAGGCTTTTTCTTGCTATTTCATGTATGAACAAATGGAATATTCATCAACTGGATATAAATAATGCGTTCCTTCATGGACACTTGAAAGAGGAAGTCTACATGATTCCTCCTGAAGGATACCATCAGGCCAAGCCACACCAGGTTTGTAAGCTCAAAAGATCCTTGTATGGATTAAAGCAGGCCTCGCGTGAATGGAACACCGAGTTCACTGCTCAAATCATTAACTTTGGTTTTATGCAATCTTCCAATGATCACTGTCTTTTCTTTAAAAAAATCTTCCAATTATACTCTATTTCTGCTAGTATATGTCGATGATGTACTGATTACAAGAGATAGTGAAGAACAAATGGCTGAGGTAAAATCCTTTCTTCATTCTCTCTTTAGCATTAAAGATTTAGGTGCTGCTAAGTATTTTCTTGGTATAGATATTTTTCAAGTGCCTCAGGGTCTCTTCCTTTCACAAAGAAAGCATTTGGAAGATATCTTATCTGACATTGGCCTTGCTGAAGCTCAATGTGTGAAAACTCCCCTTCCCAAAAATCACAAGTTCTGTGAGGACTCTCCTATGTTTCAAGAGGTTCATCAATACCGCAGGCTCATTGGGCGTATCTTATACCTTGGCATGACTCGGCCAGACATATCCCACTCAGTTCAACAACTCAATCAGTTTGTTACTAAGCCCCGCCTAACTCATTGGGATGCAGCTCTCCAAGTCGTGCGTTACCTCAAAGGGACTCCCTCTCTCGGCTTGTTTTACAAATCCAACTCTCCCTTCACGTTAACAGCATATTCTGACAGTGATTGGGGTACTTGCCCCATTACTCGAAAGTCCTTAACCAGATATGCATTTTTCTTGGTGATTCATTAGTCTCCTGGAAAACCAAGAAACAAAATACCGTCTCTCGGTCCTCTTGTGAAGCAGAGTACCGGAGCATGGCCTCTACCGTTTGTGAAATTCTCTGGATTACTTACGTCTTACAGGACTTTGACTGCTCAGTTCCAAAGCCCATACCCCTCTGGTGCGACAATCAATCTGCTCTAAATATAGCTGCCAACCCGGTGTTCCATGAACGCACCAAACATTTAGAGATTGATTGTCACATCATTCGGAATAAGACCAAAGAAGGTCTCATCTCCCCTTGTTTTGTATCTTCACAGTACCAATTAGCAGATTTTTTTACTAAATCCTTGGCTCCTACTGATTTTGTTCCTTTCTTGTCCAAGTTGGGAGTTATTTGTCATCCCTCTCCAACTTGAGGGGGGCTGTAGAAGTTAGGCTTCTAATATGGTTTTGTTTGTACCGTGCCTAGCACGTGAGGTCTTATTATTTTTGGCCTTTTTAGTTAGGTTTGGTTCTCTGGCTTGTGCGCCTCCTTTCCCTTACTTGTATAAATACACTGGTTTACTTTGAATAAGAGATATAGCGTATTATTCAATTGAAATATGTTTTGTGCGCATTTACTCTGGTTTAGATTTCACAATATGTAACTGTCGTTTTTTGTTGACAATTCATAATCTTAAATAAGGATTGCAAGGGGTCGTAGTCTTAGAGGACTTGTTCTTAGGTGATGATTTATGTGCCTAGATACCTTTGTGTAAGGATCAAAGTCCATGTAGTTCGAAGGGGGAACGCCCATGGTGACCATTAGACAGGAGTGTTACTGCAGTGGCCATGTGCGGCTAGGACGTGTGTGTGTTATCCAGGCGGGTGAGCCATCTATTGGAGGTACCTCGTAGGTAGAAGGAGAGAGCAAGAGTCCTTGGATGCTGCTTGCAGCAAGAGGATGAGTGCATCTTGTTAATGGAGTGAATATGAGCTGATGTCTGTTAAGTAGACTTCAAGTAACGATGATCTCATGGTATGCTTTTGTGTTGCGAGTGTTGTCTTCTTCGCTTCTTGGTTGCCTCATTTTTAGTCCCATGTGAGAGATATTTATACTCGGGGTAGAGGAGAACGTGGTCGACCCACGTTGTTGAGCCTGGAGCTCGACCCACGATCTGGGAAGTTCACCCATGTCTCTAATGCGGAAGAGTACGCGGGTGATTGTGGGGAGAGGCCACGTCTGGGACCATCGGGCAGTGCCACGTGTCACTAATCAATGCTCCGGTTAATCTTCTAAAAGTCTAGTGCCACGTGTCCATAGGAGGGCATATTATGGAATTACACAAACTATCCATAAATTTTTTTGTCATTTTAAAATTATATTAAATATAAGCTTTTATTTTATTTTAATCAATGTCTGCAAACATATCAAAAAATTGAATATTAAAAATTTACTATATTGTATTTATTGCTCAAGATTCACCAAAAATATGTATAAATACTAGTATTGAACCCGTGCGATGCACGGGATATGTATACAGATTAATTTAATTTAATTTGAATCATTTCGTAACCTAAAAAAAATAAACACATATAATTTGGAGTATAATAGTTTCTTGGTGTTTTCGTAAATAAATAGAGGTCATTGTCTATTTATTTGTCATTAATCTTATACCGATACTAATGCTGTTAAATACTATACATCCTATAATGATATATTTCTTAAATACATATTTATTTTAATTTGATTATGTAATTTATTTAAATTTCTTAAATAAAATTTTTTTTTGTACTAATTAAATACATATTAAATTTTGTAACTAATAAAAATAAGGATATTTTGGTCAAACTAAGTGAAATTTTAGGTTGTCTTATCTCTCAAGGGAGGAGAGTGTAAATTCAAGAATAGAGGTGATGGCAGTGTACTTTAAGGACTCTTAGGGGATGAGAGTATAATATACTATTTTTAAAAGTTTATGATCTCAAACTTTCTCGCTAATACGAAGATGTTCAGTAGTACGGTAATACTAAACTTCAACATATCCTCCAATAAGTTGGTCTCTAATCAATTCATTGTGGGTCATTATTAATATGTGCTTCTATTAATATTAACAAATGTCATTACATGGTTAGATGGATGTACCGAAGTTATGTAATAACATAGTATCGAACTTTCATCCCTTGTTATAAAAAAAACATAATTACTATTAATGATGTACAATTTTTTAAAAAAATTGGTAGTGTGACGCATCATTTTCAAAACCTAAAAGATTATTGATCCAGTCGATGTATTGGTTTATTATTTGGTGATAGTTAAACCTGTCTTAACATATATATATATATATATATATATATATATATATATATATATATATAGTAATTGTTTAATATAAATAAAGCAATACATATAAATAGAAATATGTGTTCAATATCTTTTTATTCTTTTTCATAAAATAAATAATTCACTATAATTTCTTGAAAAAATTTAAAATATCTTAAATATAATATTTAAAAATTAATACATATTATTATCTCTCCATAATTTTTTATATATTTTTTATCACTTATCTACTTTTTATTCTTTCCACACCTACCTTTATTTACCTACTTTCATTTTCCCCATACATATTTACTTACCTATTTTTTATAATTTTCAAATCTACATCTATTTATTAACTTTTTTTATTCTCCTCATTTCTTTTTTCATTTACTTTATTGTTTCTATGTTTATCTTCCTCACACCATTTCTTTTTCTTTCTTACTCACATTTCTTCTTCTTCTTCTTGCCACTGTCTCTTTCTCACCCTATTATGTATTTTTTCTTCCCCATACATATTTATTTACCTATTTCTTATAATTTCCAAACATACATCTATTTATTAACTTTTTTTTATTCTCCCCATTTCTTTTTTCATTTACTTTATTGTTTCTATGTTTATCTTCTTCACACCCTTTCTTTTTCTTTCTTACTCATATTTCTTCTTCTTCTTCTTCTTCTTTTTACCACTATCTCTTTCTCACCCTATTATGTATTTTTTATGTATTTTTTTCTTCTATTTTCTCATCTTTCTCTCACACATTATGTTTTCCTTATCTCATCTTCTTTTTCTTCTTCACACTCCTTCTTCTCCCTCTCATTCTTATTCCTCTTTTCAGGTTACTATTTTTTTTTTTGTCAAAATAACATTGTTATTTGATTGGTAAGATTGAATTTATTATTTGTTCCAAAAATAACAAAGTCATCATTTTATATGTATATGTATAGATTAATTATTGATCACACTAATGCATTTTTGAACAAAAACTAAATAATTTCCATATTTGTTATTATTTTTCTTGGCTAATCACTGGATTAAAAATAAAGTAAAATACATTAAAATACAATTCCCTCCCCTGAGAGATCATGAAAATATACTCTACTCCCTTCTATTTTCAAAATGTACATTCCCCTCCATTTACATTTAAAAATACAATACATTTTAGTCCATTTTATAATTATCTGTTAAATGACTGGCAAAAATAATGATCTTTCTGTAATCTTATATTCAACTTTGTTTGGACTAAAATACCCCCTCTTTTTGGCGTGTTGATTTTTAAGCGAAAGTTTTTCCCTTTAACACACACCGTTTCTATGGCAAAAAAAAAAAAACACACACACACACACCGTTTCCATTACCATTTTTTTAAAATTATTTTAAACGATTCTTTGTTTAATGTGCAGAACGATTCTTTGTTTAATGCGTTATCATTAGTCTATTTTGTTAGAATTCTTGAAATATTTGAAATAATGCTTTCATTACAAAACAATTTTTTGACCCCAAACCTCATTAATTTAATATCTGATTTCAATAAAAAATGAAAAACAGTAGTAGCCAACCCAACAAATTGCTAAACAAAATGACAGTGAAATGCATATATAATCATTCTAAGCAAAGGAAAACAAATATAAAAATATTACAATCCTTAGATGAATAAATCATTAGTAGCCAATAGCAGAGACATTTAAAGTAGAATTATTTGTTGTTGATGTAGTTGCTTCCCAGTGCTTTTCTTTATTAATGGAGACTCTACTGTCACTTACCCATTAGAATGACACAAAACCCTCTTCAACTTGAAATTCAAAGTAAAGAAACACCCCAAAACAGTCCAACAATTCAACGATTTAAATGATCTCTTTCTCATTTTTACCCCTAAAATTAATATGTTTGAAGAATCTACAACATAAAACAATTTAGACTCCTCATAGATCCAGCATCTTCTACATACAACTTTAGGATTTTCTTAGAATTAAGAGGAGCATAATAAAGAAACGAATGATTCATCCCTTTATGGCCATTTTAGATTAGACTAAAATGGCGAAAAAACTAACCAATTTGTGAGAGCCTCCAATAAGAAGTAGGTAGACAATGACCTTCAAAACTTGTTTGAAGCTCTTGTTTTATACTTTTTTGAAAATCAATCTGAGTAAAACAAATTGACCATGATTCATGCAACCAATTAATTGTGCAAAGGTCAACAAATTTAACTGACAAATTATGGATAATTAATCACCACTAAATCATCACATACCCAAAAACGTCAATTATGCAATCAGTTTCAAAATACCATAAAATCATTAAATTAACATCAATGACCATTGACTATGGGCCATGTTTTTTGATAACCAAAAAAAATGGAAAAGTAATTAAAATATAGCAATATTAATTCATTATCTAATTAATTAGTTATCTGAGAAAAGAAAAAAACGGAACTAATTGTGCATAGGTAGGACATCAGAATATAAATTACAATCAATCTCACATAAATGAGGGCCACGTTTTCTGATTAAAAAAGACGGAAATAATTAATTAAATGGAGCTCAGATCTGCGGAGGATTAGTTCTTGGCCTGTCGGGCTGGGGGATACCTTGGGAAACTAAAAAAAATTACAATAAAACAACATAATTTCTTTATATAATTAATGGTGCAATAATATTCATGTAAAGGTGGAATTGGTAGTAATCCTTATGTAATTAATTCATTCTATACTATTCATGTAAAGCTGGAATTAGTAGTAGTCACTTATCACTGAACATATGTGGCATTTGAGGATTAATATTTGATTGGATGAATAAATTGCCACATAGACTAGTTACTAGTGAGTTATTTAATCTTGATTAGGTGTCATTTGAGCAAACACCTCAAATACTTTGATGTGGCAAGTAAAGGAGCTAGGAATATTCTTTTATATATATATATATATATATATATATATATATATATATATAGAATATAGATATATAGATATATAGATATAGATATAGAAGTTATAGTTTTTTTACCATAACTTTATTATTACTATAGAGTTTCTAATCTAAGGTTGAAGCCCATAAATATCTTGTTTTTAGAATCAAATATATTATTAATGTAGGCGTTAATCAATTTATAAAATAAATAATTAATAAATATTCTAATAAAATGTTAATAAGGAACATCAACTTGATTATTCAATCATAAAAATATCTTTTTTCTATTTAAAATAGGATGTAAAACTGTTAATGATTTCAATAAAATCAATAAATGAAAACGTAAATAAATATACAATATACAAAAATCAAATTAGATTGTGAAGATTAAAGCAAAAAACCTACCTGGAATAACGGTTTGGATAAGAAAATTTTTCAAAAAAAATTAAGAACTGAGATATTATAAAATTCAATTCTTATAATTATATAAAAAATAATTCTTATAATTTAAATATCGAAAAGTAAATATACACTTAATTAATCATTCTGTACAAATATTAAAAATTAAACGCATGGTGGTCGAGATTTTAGTTTAAGTTTTAAATTAATTCTTCGGGTTCGGGTTCCCCATATTAATGAATATAAAATTACAAGAACAAATAAAAAAATAAAATTAAAAAGATGCTTAATCAGTTTTTGCTAAAAAATAAGAAAAACATTATTTATTTGTGGAGGTTTAAATCAAGGGATAATATGGATTATTCCAATTGTAGTTAAAATATTCAAATAACAAATTCTTTGCTTTAAGTTAAAAGTTTTTGTTATGGAAAATCAAGGCTATTATGAATAATTAAAAATTATTTAATTATGACAACCCATATTATGATAAATATCAGTTATGGGAATAAATATCATAATAATATGGGAAGCCGAAATTAATTGAGATAGGGACAATAGATTGGCTGGGTTTTTAAAAATTAAAAGATATAAGACCGTGGAGGAGATAAACCAATTAGTACCATTAAACAATTAAATTAAATGATTTTAGATATGAATTAATTAGGAGAATGGTATTGATTGATTAACAAAATATTCAAGAGGCCTTCATTAAGGGTAGCAGTGTCAAAACGGGCCAAAGCCCGTGAGCTGGCCCGGTCCGCCTGCTAATTGGGCAGGCTTGAGAGAGTAAATTAGGCCCATTTAAAAACGGGGCCTAAACGGGCCGGCTCGTTTAGCCCGCGGGCTAAACGGGTTGGGGCCCGTTAGCCCGCGGGCCGGCCCGTTTAAATTTAGATTATTATTTTTATTAATTATTTTAAAGAATATTTGTAATATCCGAGATATTTAGATTTAATTATTTTCATTTTTATTTAAATTTATTTTTCTTTCAAAAAGAAAAATGAATTAAATTACAGAATTATGGGTTAAAAATAAAATAAAGAAGAAAATAATAGGGAATAATGAAATTTTTCTAGGACCTAAAAGGAATCTATTATCTATTATCTATTATATATATAAAAAGAAGAGGTACTGCACCAAATCTCTCCATGTGTCATCTGACTTGGCTCCATGTTGGCGAATATGTGGACACTTAAGTGGCAAATCAATGAGATCTCATTGTTTAGCAGATTTCGAATCAAAATTTGAATGTGGAATCCCATGATTATCGTAAATCACAAATCATATCTTCAATTCATATCTCCAATTCAAAACTGATTTGAAATCGATTCTCCCCAATCCTGTGATTACCGAAAATCATAATCAATCCTTATGTATCAATTATATTTCAAATTCGAATCTTCACAATCAAGAATCATATCTTGAATTCAAATACATCGGTTCCCATCAATAGAATATATATTAGACTCCCTCCTATATATCTTCTACGCCTACTCTTCTCACATTCATTCGAAACCCTCCGATTCCTCCTCCGCCGCCGTCTCAGCCAGAGGACCCATCACCCACGTCATTTTCGACATGGATGGTCTCTTGATTGGTGATTCAACTCAAACCCATACTATCTTGATTGAATTCCTTTCTGCCTGATTTTATTGCATATAAGCTTCTGAAATTGTACTACCTATGCCATTAAGTTATTACGTTGTTTCTGTTTAAGATTCTGTACTTGAAGGGTTTTAGACAACGATGCGTATATGTTTAGTGATGTATGTCCCGTATTACTTACGATTGGTTTGGAAGCCAAATATACATACCCTTTTGTCAAGAACCCGTTGATCCATGTGAAGTGTGAACTTCCCATATGTGAGGACTCGGTCTCTTAAGTAATATCTTAAGATAATTTTGCTGTCTGTTTGATAACAAATGCAAACATTATTTTTAATAATATATTGGGCTTTGTTGCGAAAGGAGTTCTCTCATCTCTGCACCATCAAAATATACTTGAATACACTACAAAAAAAAGGTCTTCGGTGGCGACTGTCGCCACCGAAGACCAAAAAGTCGCCGCCAATGATCATTGGCGACGACATTTTAGTCGCCACTAATGACATGTCTTCAGCAGCGACATTTGGTCGCCACTAAAAGCAGTTATCGAAACTCCAACCGCCGGCCGGACCTCCGACGGCCGACGACGACCACCATTTGCTGGACCACCGCCGGCCGGCGGCCACCACCGGCGACCGGCAACGACCACCTTGCCGGACCTCCGCCGGCCAACGATCACTACCACCTTATATTTTTGAAAAATGGCGCATGGACGGATTCGAAGTCGGGACGTGATGCATGGTAATTTCTGCAGCAACCACTAAGCCATATATCACCTTTTGTTATATAATGTCATTCTAATATATTTATTATATATATTTGTCTTTAATCTCAAAGACATGTCTTCAGCAGCGACATTAGTCGCCACCAAAGACATGTCTTCAGCAGCGACTTTTCAGTCGCCACCAAATACATGTCTTCTGCAGCGACTTTGGTTGCCACCAAAGACATATCTTCAGCAGCGACCTTTTAGTCGCCACCAGAGACATATCTTCAGCAGCTACCTTTTAGTCGCCACCAAAGACTTGTTTTCAGCAGCGACTTTGGTTGCCACCAAAGACATGTCTTCAGCAGCGACCTTTTAGTCGCCACCAAAGAGTTGTCTTCAGCAGCGACCTTTTAGTCGCCACCAAAGACATGTCTTCAGCTGCGACTTTTGGTCGCCGTTGAAGACTCTTTGGTGGTGACTTACTTAATGTCGCGACCAAAGGATTTTTCGGTGGCGACCCTTTGTCGCCACCAAAGGGTCTTTTGTGGCGACATTTAAATGTCGCCACGCAAGGGTCTTTGGTGGTGACAGTTTTGTCGCCACCAAAGGGTGTTTGGTGGCGACTATCAAATGTCACTGCCGAAAACTCCTTTTCAGCAGCGACTTTTCTTGTCGCCACCGAAGAGTCGCCGCAGAAAGTCCTGTTTTTTGTAGTGATAGTTCAAGCAAGTAATGATGTTTTTAGAGAGCTGAGGAAGGATTGAAGGTATGAAATCTGAACTTCTTTCTATCATTGTTTAATCTTTCCCTTAATTTTGTCTCCTCAAGTTTATCATGTTGTTTTTCCAATTATCAGTTCCTTAAATTAGTTTAGATTTGGATAAATGGGCATGCTTACCATTATATATTATGCATATATATGGTCTTTCCAGTTACAGCTTGCATTGAGCAACAAATTGTGAGTTCTTCTGCAAATTTTCAATTCTTGTGCCTTCATCTTTTTATCATTGTTTAATCTTCCCCTTGATGATATATTTTTTTATTTGAAAATCAATTTTTTATTTTGTTTAATCTTCCCCTTAATTCATGTCTTTTTGCTCTCTTAGTTTTGTTAGATTTTCTTATTAAATCTCATTTGAGAATATCTTATCTTCAAGCACATGGTTTTTATGTAGTTAAATATTTTAGCATGTGATACTAACTCAGTAACTGTTTCCAACATGAGTTGTCAAAATTTATATTTGTTGAATGATCCAAATCCTGGTGTTAGGGAAGCAGCTATTTTGTGCATTGAGGTCAGTACAACATGTCTTTTGGCAACGGAACACGACTGATATTAACTAGGATGTGTGAACACATGATTGAAGCATCTATCATGTCAGGTAAATTTGCAGGGGAGAAGGTCCTTATAGCACGTATGTTAATAAGTCCTTCCGATTATAAATTGCCTTTCAAGTTTCAACGCCGGCAATTTCCTGTTGTCCTCTCATTTGCTATGACAATTACCAAGAGTCAAGGACAAACATTGTCTAATGTTGGTATATATATTCCTCGCCCTGTTTTTAGCCATGGCCAGCTTTATGTTGCCGTATCGCATGTTAGAAAACGTTCAGGTTTGAAGATTCTTGTGACTGATGCTAACCGTCGTCAGATGATAACTACTACAAATTTTGTCTTCAAAGAGATATTCCAAAATGTCAAATAGAACTATTAATTCCATATAATCAATTTTAGCATTTTAGTCTTAACAAATTATGCATTTCCATGTACTCTACTAATATTAATTTCATATTCTCAGCTTTAGCGTTTTACTATTTACTCCTCCATTATTCTCCATCAAATTATGTCTTCCATTCAAGTTAGATGCTTCATCAAATTATTATTAGTACTGTTCCATGATCTTTCATTACTCATATCCATGAAAATTCTTCTTAGTTCTTTAAAGTATTGCTGTTTTGGATCAAATTCTATTCTTAATTAGTGTGCTTCTATATATAAAGTCCATGAAAGTCCAAATGTATATTTATGGCTATTGACATACGGAGTAACTTTTAATAGTCTCATTATGCAATATCTTCCATTTAGTTTGTAAAAATTTCAAACCATAAGATATCCATTTAAAAACAAGTTTATAAAACATATGATTAACAAAGGTCAAAGCTATTATATCACCTCCAAATTAAAAGTTCGGCAGTTAAAAAACAATTTGACATAAACCTATGCTATTAAGAAGTTATTATATTATTCTTAATTCTATTCGACATAACTGCAAACATATCCCGTGCAGGGCACGGGTACAAAGACTAGTAGGTATAAAAAAAACGGGGGAAAAGAAAATAAAATAACTAAATATATATATATATATATATTATAATTATTATTAATATTATTATTATTATTATATTATTTAGAAATGGGGGGTCAAAACCGTGACCCCCCATTCATAAAGCACACATACATTATAAAAAAATATATATGAGAGAAAGCAAAAGCAACAACTCACACATTAAAAAAAGAGAAAGCAGCAAGCACAACCAGAGCACACACACGCACGGACCAAGAAGCTTGAGGAGAAGAGGGGAAGCACGTGCACAGTGGTTTAGCGCTGGAAATCAGGTTCCGACGCCGGAGACGGTGATCGGAAGCCATCTTCAGCCCTTAGCAAGCCTTCTAGCCGATTGATTCAAGGTGAGAAAGCTCAAATCTTTCAAAACCCCAATTTCTCCATTTTTGGGCATTTTAGGAATGCTTCAATTTCTTCCAATCGGGGCATTCCGGGGTTAAAGTTGAGCTTAGTGGGTGTTATTGAAAACTTAGTGAGGTTCCTAATCGAAGCTAAACCGTAGGAATTGACCGGGTATGGAAATTAGGAAAAATTGGGTTAGAAAATTGCTCTAAAATTCGAAATTGATAATTCGATGCAAGTTTAGGCTTGGATTGGAGTAGTATAAGTGTTGTAGTTGCTGGAAGTATACAAGGGAATAAAACCCGAGTATTTACCATCTCAACCGGAACCCAATCCGGTGAAAAAGAGGCGAAATACTAAGCCATTGTACAGTAAGGAGCTGTGCGGTGGGTTGGACACTTGGGTCTAGTCCGTAATGGACACCTAAGACCCGCTAAATTGGTTCCAAGGCTCTAAGTATACCCAATTATATTTTTATATATAATTAAAGAGGTAATATTTAAGCTTTTACTCGGCGAATAAGGGAGACGGTGGAATGAGTAAGCTAGAGCCTGTTTTGAACCGTGAATTTAATTCTTTTATTTGTTAGATACCCATATGAACACATGAAGGGAAATTTAGACAAGTGGGAATCTCTAACCTAAGCAATTAGAGGTTCTAATTGGCTCGAAAGTGTGAAAGCCGATATATGACAATATGGACTTTCAAAAAGAGAAATTTAGACGACGTAACGAACTAAATAATTAATTCTTGGAAAATAGCTAAAGGGTGCATAAGCATTAGCATGACACGTGCATGGTAGATGCTTAGTTACGCGTCCTAAATTTCTTAACTATAATGTGTATAGGGCACCACAGAGTGATTGGAGTTTCAGGCACTCCCAGTACTGATCAGGAGGGCCAACGAGGTAAGGGGCTCTCCCATCCCTGCCCCACAAGTTTGGATGACTACGTGGAAAATGTGGTTTGCTCTATTTTGTGCAAATTGATATATGGAATATATTTATATGAATAGATTTGTGTTACGCGTGTATGATTTGCAAGTAAGTAGTCAACGTGCAATAGTATATGTGCTATTGTGGCTCACCGAGCCTTATATGATACCGTGGGTAGGATTGAGTCGAAATTTCATATGTGAGAGTTTATTAATATTAGGAACCCACTTAAATTGATCATCGTGCAAAGGTTTTGACCGTATGGTACATTGAAGAAAATGAACTTAGGTTGTTAAGTGTGAGTGAGAGTGATGCATAATTGAAAAGGGGGAAACTAGGCCTAGCTAAGGCCTAGCTAATTCACACGTGTAATATTCAGTTAGTTATTAATAGGGCGTCTTTCAAGGTCGAATAGGTTATTTGAACTTGTTCAGGTTAGTTCGGGAAGATCGAGTCGGTTATCCTAGTCGGACAGACAGGACTCAGTTAAAAGTAAGTATGCCACATAGTGGCCATTACCTTGGTTTAACTGGGGTCAGACAAGTAACCGGCTATTACTCTAAGCGTGCCTTGGAGTCAGAAAGTTCCTAGTTTGATCAACTAGGTTTGAATAAGACATTGCCTTCGAGCCAGTATTTCTCTTAGCATAACACGGGAGACAAAAAGCAAATGCCTTCGGGCTAGTATTTCTCTTAGCGTAATGCAGGAGACAGAAAGTGAATGCCTACGAGCATAACTATGTATGGCTTATGAAAAGATATGATATATGTTTATGATTGGTTTACATGCGGATTAATAAACATGTTAGGAGCATGAATTAGGATTTTTAATTGTGAATATGATATATTGATTACCTGATCATATTAAAGGTCACAATATAAATCCGTTTCATGCGCATGTGGTTGTGGTTGCTTCCTTCCCCCAGCTGTAGTGGTACCCGCTGCTACGCTAGGGATGGGGGAGCTTCTCACTGAGTCTGTTCAACTCACCCCCTATTTACATGTTTCAGATACATGTGGTTCAGGAGTCGGAAACGCGTCCACTTCTTCTCAGGGAGGCAGACAAATCTGAAGACCGCAGGCTTTGTTCGCGTCGGTAGTTATTTTGATTAAGTATATATGTTGTGATGTATATATATATGAATCCTTTTTCGGCGTGGCGTATGTACGTTTACATCTGCTGTGTATATATATATGTCACACTTGAATTCTAGCATTTTTGGCATCATTCAGATTAAAGTTAGGTCTTGGTGATGGGAATATAGGCTATGATATAATATATATCATGTATATACGTATTTGACTTCTGCATGCGACTAGGATAGGTCACACGCATTGAGGCGTGTGATCAATACGTAAATTATATGTATGTGTGATTGAATACCTGTTTGTATGAAAATATGGCTTCCGCATGTGAATAGGATAGATTACACGCATTGAGGCGTGTGATCAATATGTAAACTATATGCAAGCGTGTGATTGAATATATGTATGACTGTACACAGGATTTCTGCATGTGAATAGGATAGATTACCCGCCCTGAAGCGCATGATCAATATGTATATTATATGTACGTGTGGCTAATTATGTGTATATGTATAGACTGAAGCGGCGTTGAGCGAGCCGTGGATTGCACGCTACTTAGGTCATCGGATATGGATGGCCATAAATATTATATATTGTTTGTATTAGAAATGGGTAGTTATAAACATGTGAAAATGTCAATCAGGGAATTAGAGGCTTACGGGATAGGAGAAATCCTACTTCCCGTGCCGGTCACGGACGATCGATAGGGGGTCGTGACAAACTTGGTATTAGAGGCAGGTTATCTTTAAACTGTATGAAGCCATAGGTATGACCGGGTGTCGGTTTATGCCTCGTTGTGAACCCGGGCACAACGTGGGAGTAAAAAGGAACTTGTGGAAGTACCCAGGAAATTGTGTCAGCCTTTCTTTCTACTCTCTTTGATATGAAATATCATTAATATACGTGTACTTATTAGGTGTGGTCCTTGTGCAGTATAGGGATGCCACCTATCACGAGACAGACTAGGGTGGAGGGAGAACTCCTGCTGAAATTGATCGAGAATCAGTTCGGGAGGAGGGAATGCCCACCCGTGGCCGAGGTAGAGGCCGTACCCGAGGCCGAGGTAGAGGTCGTGCTCGAGGTCGATGGAGAGCACAAGTGAGAGGGGAAGAGAGGAGACAGTCACCGTAACCTCAACCTCAAGTAGAGACAGGTGCACCTTCTGTGGCAGAAATGCTCACAGCAGGATTTCAGGAACTAAGAGAAGAGATGACGAGGCAAATACAGAGGGAGGTACGCCGGTTAGTAGTCGGCGAGGAAGAACAAGAGAGAGTTCCTAGCAATCAAGAGATGGAGGTTGTTGAGGAAGAGGATAGGGAATGGCAACAACCATAGGAAATGCCTCGTGAGCCACGGGTAGCACCCAGAGAGCTGCCAATTTCAAAATTTCTGAAGCTGCATCCACCCACTTTCTGCGGAACTAGTGAGAAAGAGGATCCGCAGTACTTTGTGAGAGACAAAGTCAGAATTGGGCACATGCTGAGGTGCTCAGGACATGAGTTAGTGGAATTAGCTTCGTTCCAGCTGAGGGGAGCTGCTGGAGTATGGATAGAGTCTGTACAGACGAGGTATTCAAGAAGAGTGACACCGATGACTTGGGAAGATTTTCAGAGGGAATTCCTGGGTCGGTTTTTATCTGAAGGCACCAAAGATGCGAAGCGTCAGCAATTCGAGGAGTTGTGGATGACGCCTAATATGACCGTGACGGAGTATGAATTACTTTTTTTACAGAACTAGCTCAATTCTCACCTGAGTTGGTTCCTGATGAAGAGGCGAGGATCAAGAGGTTCATACACCGTCTCACGGAGCCGTTATTTACTACTTTGTTACCCCAAATAAGACAATTTGAGACCTTAGCTCAAGCAGCAAACTGTGCCAGGATGATTGAAACCAGGAAGAGGTACGAGACTTCTATTGATCCCAAGGTCAAGTTAATTACAGGCAGGGACAACCAAGGAGGTGGAAGTAAGAAAAGGAAGACAACAGGTGGAGGTGCAGGATACTCAGGGTCCGCAAGGGGACAATCCTCAACCACCACCCATGAAACATGTACAAGAAGTAATTTTCAAGGGGGACAGAGAGTGCAAGGGGGTGGAAATGCCGGTAAAAAAAGGCCCTAGTGTGCGACTTGCGGCAGATTTCAATTTGGAATATGTCGGAGACTGATAGGTGGATGCTACAACTGCGGCCAGGTGGGCCATATGGCTAGAGAGTGTCCAAAGAGAAAAGAGGGTACAAGTGTGAGAAGCAATCCGACGCCGAGGGGTACACCTATTCCAGCCCCACCAGTGAGAACCGTACCACCACAGACAGCAAGTACAAGTACAGCTAGAGGCCGTGGTGCAGGATCTAGTGGTAGAGGGCCAAGGGCAGTAGGTGGAGGACAAGCGCGGGTATTTGCACTTTCTCAGCAAGACGCTCATGCATCAAATGCAGTTGTGACAGGTACCCTTATTGTTTGCTCTCTTGAAGCACGAGTCTTATTTGATTCCGGCTCCACTCATTCCTATGTGAAGCATGCATTTGCCTCTAAATTCAACAATTGTCCATCTAGAATGAAAGAAACAGTACTGGACTCTACTCCAATGGGAGAGTCGGTACAAGTAGAGTATGTGCACAAGTCTTGCATTGTGGAGGTCGATGGTCATGAGACTGTGGTAGACCTTCGGTTGTTGTGTATGGTTGATCTTGATGTGATCCTCGGAATGGATTGGTTGTCGTCTTGCCATGCGGTTGTGGACTGCAGGGCTAAATGCTTGAAATTTAATATGCCAAACGAGGAGCCTTTTGTGATATGGGGTGACGGAGCTGCATCGTATCCAAGCTTGATCTTGGCTTTGAAGGCATCCAAGTTACTTGCAAAGGGATGCAAATGGTATTTGACCTTCGTCCAAGATACCACGAACGCAGTACTTTCACCGAATCAAGTACCGGTAGTGCGAGAGTTCTTGGATGTATTTCCAGAAGAATTTTCGGGGTTGCCGCCCGATCGTGAGATTGAATTTGAAATTGAGCTGCAACCTAGCACCCAGCCTATCTCCACACCACCTTATCGGATGGCTCCGAAAGAATTAAAGGAGCTACATACACAATTGCAAGAATTGCTTGACAAGGGTTTTATAAGACCCAGCTTCTCTCCTTAGGGTGCACTGGTCCTTTCTGTGAAGAAGAATGACAGATCTTTGCGGTTGTGTATCGATTACCTGAAGTTAAATAAGGTGACGATCCGCAATCAATACCCACTGCCGAGGATAGATGACCTATTTGATTAGTTGCAGGGCGTAAAGCGGTTTTCCAAGATTAATTTGCGATCTGGGTACCATCAATTAAAGATTCGAGAATCAGATATACCTAAGACTGCATTCTGGACCCGATACGGACATTACGAGTTCTTGGTGATGTCTTTCGGATTAACTAATGCTCCTGCAGCGTTCATGGACATGATGAACAGGGTCTTTAAACCATTTCTGGACCGATTTGTCATTGTCTTCATTGATGACATCTTGGTTTATTCTAAGAATTCTGAAGATCATGCAGAACACTTGAGATTAGCATTGCAGAAGTTGAGAGAGGAGAAATTGTATGCTAAGTTCTCCAAGTGTGAATTCTGGCTTGACAATGTTGCCTTTTTGGGGCACGTGGTATCATCAGAGGGAATCCACGTTGATCCAAGTAAGGTAGAAGCAGTGAAGAATTGGTCCCAGCCTACCTCAGTTACTGAAATTCGCAGTTTCTTGGGGTTGACTGGATATTATAGAATATTTGTGCAGGACTTCTCTAAGGTTGCTGCCCCTATGACTAAGTTGACTCAGAAGGGAGTGAAGTTCGTATGGGATGACAAGTGTGAGCAGAGTTTTCAGAAGCTGAAAGACAGCCTCACTACTGCTCTGGTGCTGGCACTACCTGAAGGCACAAGGGGGTATGTGGTATACTGTGATGCGTCGAGGATCGGGTTAGGGTGTGTCTTGATGCAGCACGACAAGGTGATTGCGTATGCATCGCAACAACTGAGGAAACATGAGAAGAATTACCTGACTCACGACCTCGAGATGACTGCTGTGGTATTCGCTTTGAAAATATGGAGACATTACCTGTACGGTGAGACGTGTGAAATTTATACAGACCACAAAAGCCTCAAGTACATTTTCGAGCAGAAAGACTTGAACTTAAGACAACGTCGATGGTTAGAGTTGTTGAAAGATTATGACAGCACGATCTTGTATCATCCAGGAAAGGCTAATGTGGTAGTTGATGCTCTGAGCCGTAAATCCATGGGCAGTCTTGCTCATATAAGTGAAGATAGAAGACCGTTGATTAGAGAGTTGCACGAGCTAGAACAAAAGGGGAATCAGTTCGAGATTGGGAGTTCTAACTCACTTTTAGCTCATTTGCAAGCTAAGTCCTCTCTGGTAGAAGAGGTGAAGGCTAGACAAGATGAAGATACCGACCTCAAGCAAATCAAGGATACTGTAACTAAAGAGAAGGGGGACGACGTCCGATTCTCTATTGATGATTTTGGGATACTTCGGTTGGAGGGACGGTTGTGTGTCCCTATGGTTGATAACAAGAAAGAAAGAATCCTTGAAGAAGCACACCAGACAGCTTATACAATCCATCCGGGAGCTAATAAAATGTATCACGATCTGAAACAGCTGTATTTGTGGAATGACATGAAGAGGGATGTTGCAAACTATGTAGCCAGGTGTTTAGCGTGTCAGCAAGTCAAGGCTGAACACCAGAAGCTTGCCGGAACATTACAGTAGATAGAAATACCTGAGTGGAAATGGGAGAGGATAACTATGGATTTTGTAACAGGGTTGCCAAGATCACAACGTGGATTTTATTCGGTTTGGGTGATAGTGGATCGCATGACTAAGTCCGCGCACTTTCTGCCAGTTAAGACCACTTACGGAGTGAGTCAATATGCACAAATTTATCTATTAGAAATCATTAGATTGCACGGTGTGCCAGTGTCCATAATATCTGATAGAGGGCGACAGTTCACTTCCAGGTTTTGGAAGTCATTGCAGAAAGTGTTGGGAACGAGAGTTGATTTGAATACTGCGTTCCACCCATAGACTGACGGGCAATCAGAAAGAACCATTCAGATTCTTGAGGACATGCTTCGGGCGTGTATTATGGATTTCGGCGGAAGTTGGAAAAGGTATTTACCTTTGGCTGAGTTTGCTTACAATAACAATTATCAAGCAAGTATCCAAATGGCACCTTTCGAGGCTCTGTACGGTCGTAGGTGTAGATCCCCAATTGGATGGTTCGAGGTTGGAGAAACTAGTCTAATTGGCCCAGAATTGTTACAAGATGCCTTGCAGAAGGTGAAGTGTATAAGGGAGAGATTGTTAACGGCTCAGAGTAGGCAAAATTCTTATGCAGACAATCGAAGAAGAGAACTCGAATTCGCCATTGTTGAACAGGTGTTTATGAGGATATCACCGATGAGAGGCATGATGCGGTTTGGTAAGAAGGGGAAGCTAAGTCCTCGGTATATCGGACCGTTTGAAATCCTAGGACGAGTTGGAAATGTAGCGTATCGGTTGGAGTTGCCTACGGAATTGGAGGGAGTACATCCTGTTTTTCATGTATCAATGCTTCGGAAATATCTTCCAGACCCCTCGCACGAGATTCAATCGCAATACGTGCAACTAACCGAGAATCTGACATATGAAGAGGAGCCAGTGGGAATCTTAGATCGACAGTTGAAGAAACTCAGAACGAAGGAGATTCCATTGGTTAAAGTTCTGTGGAGAAACCACTCGACCGGAGATGCTACATGGGAGGTCGAGGGTGAAATGCGCAGGACATATCCTCATCTGTTTCATGACTAAGGTTAGTATATTGTTGAAATTCAGGGACCGAATTTCTTAAGGAGGGAAGATTGTAATATCCGAGATATTTAGATTAAATTATTTTCATTTTCATTTAAATTTATTTTTCTTTCAGAAAGAAAAATAAATTAAATTACAGAATTATAGGGTTAAAAATAAAATAAAGAAGAAAATAATAGGGAATAATGAAATTTTTCTAGGACTTAAAAGGAATAGGGATGAAAAGAAAATGGGGGAAAAGAAAATAAAATAACTAACTAACTAACTATATATATATATATATATATATATATATATATATATATATTATAATAATTATTAATATTATTAATATTATTATTATTATTATTATTATTATATTATTTAGAAATGGGGGGTCAAAACCGTGACCCCCCATTCATAAAGCACACATACATTATAAAAAATATATATGAGAGAAAGCAAAAGCAACAACTCACACATTAAAAAAAGAGAAAGCAGCAAGCACAACCAGAGCACGCACACGCACAGACCAAGAAGCTTGAGGAGAAGAGGGGAAGCACGTGCACGACGGTTTAGCGCCGGAAACCCGTCAGAAATCAGGTTACGATGCCGGAGACGGTGATCGGAAGCCATTTTCAGCCCTTAGCAAGCCTTCTAGCCGATTGATTCAAGGTGAGAAAGCCCCAATCTTTGAAAATCCCAATTTCTCCATTTTTGGGTATTTTAGGAATACTTCAATTTCTTCCAATCGGGGCATTCCGGGGTTAAAGTCGAGCTTAGTGGATGTTATTGAAAGCTTAGTGAGGTTCATAATCGAAGCTAAACCGTAGGAATTGACCGGGTATGGAAATTAGGAAAAATTGGGTTAGAAAATTGCTCTAAAATTTGAAATTGATAATTCGATGCATGTTTAAGCTTGGATTGGAGTAGTATAAGTGTTGTAGTTGTTGGAAGTATACAAGGGAATAAAACCCGAGTATTTACCATCTCAACCGGAACCCAATCTGGTGAAAAAGAGGCGAAATACTAAGCCACTGTACAGTAAAGAGCTGTGCGGTGGGTTGGACACTTGGGTCTAGTCCGTAATGGACACCTAAGATACCCAATTATATTTTTATATATAATTAAAGAGGTAATATTTAAGCTTTTACTCGGCGAATAATGGAGACAGTGGAATGAGTAAGCTAGAGCCTATTTTGAACCGTGAATTTAATTCTTTTATTTGTTAGATACCCATATGAACACATGAAGGGAAATTTAGACAAGTGGGAATCTCTAACCTAAGCAATTAGAGGTTCTAATTGGCTCGAAAGTGTTAAAGCCGATATATGACAATATGGACTTTCAAAAAGAGAAATTTAGACGACGTAACGAACTAAATAATTAATTCTTGGAAAATAGCTAAAGGGTGCATAAGCATTAGCATGATACGTGCATGGTAGATGCTTAGTTACGCGTTCTAAATTTCTTAAATATAATGTGTATAGGGCACCACAGAGTGATTGGAGCTTCAGGCACTCCCAGTACTGATCAGGAGGGCCAACGAGGTAAGGGGCTCTCCCATCCCTGCCCCACAGGGTTGGATGACTACGTGGAAAATGTGGTTTTCTCTATTTTGTGCAAATTGATATATGGAATATATTTATATGAATAGATTTGTGTTACGCGTGTATGATTTGCAAGTAAGTAGTCAACGTGCAATAGTATATGTGCTATTGTGGCTCACCGAGCCTTATATGATACCGTGGGTAGGATTGAGTCGGAATTTCATATGTGAGAGTTTATTAATATTAGGAACCCACTTAAATTGATCGTCGTGCAAAGGTTTTGACCGTATGGTACATTGAGGAAAATGAACCTAGGTTGTTAAGTGTGAGTGAGAGTGATACATAATTGAAAAGGGGAAAACTAGGCCTAGCTAATTCACACGTGTAATATTCAGTTAGTTATTAATAAGGCGTCTTTCAAGGTCGAATAGGTTATTTGAACTTGTTCAGGTTAGTTCGGGTAGATCGAGTCGGTTATCCTGGTCGGACAGGCAGAACTCAGTTAACAGTAAGTATGCCACATAGTGGCCATTACCTTGGTTTAACCGGGGCCAGACAAGTTGCCGGCTATTACTCTAAGCGTGCCTTGGAGTCAGAAAGTTCCTAGTTTGATCAACTAGGTTCGAATAAGACATTACCTTCGGGCCAGTATTTCTCTTAGCGTAACGCGGGAGACAGAAAGTGAATGCCTTCGGACTATTATTTCTCTTAGCGTAATGCAGGAGACAGAAAGTGAATGCCTACGAGCATTACTATGTATGACTTATGAAAAGATATGATATATGTTTATGATTGGTTTACATGCGGATTAATAAACATGTTAGGAGCATGAATTAGGATTTTTAATTGTGAATATGATATATTGATTGCCTGATCATATTAATGGTCACAATATAAATCCGTTTCATGCTCATGTGGTTGTGGTTGCTCCCTTCCCCCAGCTGTAGTGGTACCTGCTGCTACGCCAGGGTTGGGGGAGCTTCTCACTGAGTCTGTTCGACTCACCCCCTGTTTACATGTTTTAGATACAGGTGGTTCAGGAGTCGGAAACGCGTCCACTTCTTCTCAGGGAGGCGGCCAGATCTGAAGACCGCACGCTTTGTTCGCGTCGATAGTTATTTTGATTCATATATATATAAGAATCCTTTTTTGGCGTGGCGTATGTACGTTTACATCTGCTGTGTATATATATGTCACACTTGAATTTTAGCATTGTCGGCATCATACAGATTAAAGTTAGGTCTTGGTGATGGGAATATTGGCTATGGTATAATATATATCACGTATATACGTATATGACTTCTGCATGCGACTAGGATAGGTCACACGCATTGAGGCGTGTGATCAATACGTAAATTATATGTATGTGTGATTGAATACCTGTTTGTGTGAAAATATGGCTTCCGCATGTGAAAATGATAGATTACACGCATTGAGGCGTGTGATCAATATGTAAACTATATGCAAGCGTGTGATTGAATATATGTATGACTGTACACAAGATTTCTGCATGTGAATAGGATAGATCACCCGCCTTGAAGCGCGTGATCAATATGTATATTATATGTACGTGTGACTGATTATGTGTATATGTATAGATTGAAGCGGCGTTGAGCGAGTCGTGGATTGCACGCTACTTAGGTCATCGGATATGGATGACCGTAAATATTATATATTGTTTGTATTAGAAATGGGTAGTTATAAATATGTGAAAATGTCAATCAGGGAATTTGAGGCTTACGGGATAGGAGAAATCCTACTTCCCGTGCCGGTCACGGATGTCTGATAGGGGGTCGTGACAATATTAGTAGATATTTATTGTTTGTTGTTATTAATATATTATTTTTTATAATAATTTTTATTTTAAAGTATAAAATAATTTAATTTTAAGAAAAAAAATAATTATATATATATTTTTATGTTAAAATATAAAATAATAAAATAATTATCATAACTATACATATTAAAATTGTAATATTACTCATAATTTATTTTTATCTTTATTTTTTGTAATATATATATTATTTAATATAAAAAACAATTTTTTTTAAAAAATAAAGTGTTGGCCCACGGGCCGGCACGTTTAGCCCGCAAGTCAACATGGGCGGGCTTGGGCTAGTAAAATGTGGCCCGTTTATAAACAGGCCAGCCCGCCCCGACCCATTTAGCATGGAGCCCGTGACGGGCCGGTGCGGGCCGGGCCGAGTTGGCCCGTTTGTCAGTGCTAATTAAGGGATGATGTGAATTCCAATTGGCATCACATAGATGCCACGATGTTAAAAGTGCAGATGATTATATGTGACAGAAGGTAAATTAACACCTCTTACTTTATATATAGGCAAAAGTATTTTTTCTGTCCCTAACGTTTGGGGTCCTATTACTTTCCCCCTAACATTTTTCGCTGTCAATTGTACCCCTTAACGTTTTGTGTTTCTCCCAATGTCAGGCTTTTATATAACACCGTCAATTTTTAGACGGTTTTTGATGACGTGGCATCCTATGTGACCAACAATTCTGATTTGACTTAATTTTTTCCACATCAACAGTCAATAGTACTAAGTTTTTGGGGTCTATTTTACTGATGTAATGAGTATTTTGGTGTACTGGATTATTGATGTACTGAGTTTTTTGGGTCCATTATACCCCTAAAATGGATTACTGATTGAAAAAAATTAAGTCCAGTCAGAATTGTTGGTTACATAGGATGCCACGTCATAAAAAACCGTCCAAAAATTGATGGTGTTAGCTAAAAGCCTGACATTGGGAGAAATACAAAACAATTGACAACGAAAAAATATTAGGGACCAAAGTGACAAGAATCCCGAACATTGAGGACAATAAAGATACTTTTGTCTTATATATATATATATATATATATATATAGATATAAATTTTAAACATAAAACAAAAAAAATCACTCCTTGAACTGCCCTTTCCTTCCTCTTTTTCCTTCCTCTCTCTACTCCTCCGAACTCTCACCCTTTTGAAAGACTCTATCCTTCCAATCCACAGCACGTTAGGAAGACATCCAAACATATTTTCAATTCTTCTTACACGTTCCCTTCCATCCCCTTTCACCCTAAGGGTATGTTTGGTAGGAAATCCAAACAGTAAAATCGTGGTGCTTCACGATTTTCAAAAAAACTTTACATCATATCTATATTTATATGGCTGTGGACCCTTCCCGTCAACGGTCTCCCAAAATAAATATTTACTAATTTATTAAATACAAAAAAAAAGATGGAAGGATGTGGGAGTGGGAGGGAGAGAGAAAGTAAACATAGTGGGTAGTTAGTGTTGAAACAAATAACTTTCCATAATTCAATTTATTATTTTAAAATATAATAATAATGATTTTAGTTTGCAAATTTAAAAATTATCAAATATTTAATATTTTTATTATTTTAAAATATAATAATAATTTTATATTATATTTTTAAAAAAAGTAAATTACATGCACGGTACGTGCATGCGAAGTCTCTAGTATATATATGGCTTTGGACTCTTCTGGTCATTGGGGTCACAAAATAATTATATTTAATAATTAAAAAATATGAAATAAAACATGATTGGAGGAGATATGAGAGAAAAGGAGATCATGGGTAAGATATAGTTAATAAAAGTGATGATAGAGAAATTAGAAATAAAAGTAGTTATTGAATTATTTATTAGAGTATATATACAATTTCGTCCCTGAAAGATTTGGCAGTGGCCAATTTGGTCCCTGAAAGATCATAAGTGTATAATTTGGTCCCTAAAAGATTATACTGTTACACAAATTGGTCCTTCTGTCATCTTCAGTTAGATTCTCTTAATGGACTTGCTGACGTGACACGTTAATTGCACACAGAGGCCATTAGTTGCTCAGTAGGACATGCTTACATGGCACAAGCTAAAATCCACCTCCAAGTCCAACTCAGCACAAAATGCAACATTTTGAAGCTTCAATTTGCACACTTGCACTAAGTTAAAGGTGGATTTTGGCTTGTGTTGACAAAACACAGCACAAGCTAAAATCCACCTCTAACTTAGTGTAAGTGTGCAAATTGAAGCTTCAAAACGCTGCGTTTTGTGCTAAGTTGGAGGTGAATATTAGCTTGTGCCATGTAAGCATGTCCTACTAAGCAATTAATGGCCCTCGTCTACAATTAACATGCCACGTCAGCAAGTTCGTTTAGAGAATTTAAATGTTAATGACAGAAGGACCAATTTGTGTAATTGTGCAATCTTTCAAGGACCAAATTGTACACTTATGATCTTTTAGAGACCAAATTGACCACTTCCGAATCTTTCAGGGACGAAATTGTCTATATACTTTATTTATTATATTTAAATAATAATAATAATATTTTTATAGTAAATTTTTAAAAAAATAATTGCATGCACTCTTATATATATCAAACATACTTTTTATCATACTTATTCTCTTTCCTAATTTTTCTCTCTATCTCTCTCTTCACTTTTTTCTACAGTACTTTCTTTTATTCTACAATATCTCTACAATATTTTACATCATGCATCTATTCCAAATGGTATACGTAAGTAAGCCCCTTCGAAACATAGCCTAAAAATCCCAAATTCCCTTCATCCTTTCCTCTCTCAATTTCAGCACAAGTGCACTACCCAAACAGAAATCCTGTTTAACCTCGCGGAGCAGCAGTGGAGTCCAACCAACGCAGACCAATCCCGAACGGAGAATTCCAATGTCGAAAGCTGCTGCAATAGTTGTCACTGCCCCGTGATGTAGGATTGGAGAACGCTGCTGCGATTCCCGTCGGCGTCCGTTGCTGTTGCCGTTGACGTTGAGGTGAGAGTTTTGTGCTATTCTCCGTCGGCTTCCACTTCTCCGTTCGCCGTCTTTCTATTCTGCTCAGTCGTCTTCCACGGTATGGAGTTTGGGGTCTGACTTGTGTACAGTAGGACAATGGTAATTTTGGTAAAAAAATCAGGTTTCTTAATCTCACAAAGTTAAAACTGTTAGTTTCACAAAGTCGTAGATATATAAATAGCAATCCAAAACGAAACCCTGCTTCTTTCTCGAATGGTTTGCAAAGCTGCTGCTGCTTCTTCTTCTTCTTCTTCTGTTATGGCTGCGGCTCAATGTGCAACTGCAGGTAAATTGTCTTCTTTATTCCAACAGCCCACATCTTCTTCATCCTCCTCGATTATTCCCAAATATCCCACTAATATATCATCTTTGTTCCGAAGCCCGTGCAGAGATAGACGCACCCCTTCAAATTCCAAAACTGACCCTAAAACTTGTATATCCAGTGACTCTGTCCAAACCCCACTGCAAAAGTTTCTTAAAGTGGACTGTAAATTGGGGAAAATCTCTTTAGCTGAAGCTTCTTGCTACTTTGATCACATGCTCCATCTAAAACCAACCCCTCCAATGTCGTCATTCAATCTCTTGTTAAGTGCACTTACAAAGAATAAGCAATATTCTACTGTGATATCTCTTTGCAATACACTGGGTTCATCTGGCTTGTTGACTGATTTTATTACTTTAAACATATTGCTAAATTGCTGTTGTAATGTGAATCGGGCTGGCGATGGCTTTTCAGTTGTGGGAAATATGATCAGGAGAGGTTACTTTCCCAATAAATTTACTTACACAAGTTTGATTAAGGGGGTTTGCAAAGAAGATCGAATTCACGAGGCTGTTGGATTGTTTAAGAAGATGATTAAGCTGGGCATTAGACCTAGTGTGATTACATACGGGATTTTAATCAATGGTTTGTGTCGAACAGGACATGTTGATAATGCACTTAAGCTACACAAGGAAATGATCAGTACAAAGGGTAGGTCGGGTTTGATTTGCAAACCTAATATAATTTGTTACATTACTATTATTGATGGCCTTTGTAAAGCTGGTTTGATGGACAAAGCAAAAGAACTTTTCCTGGAAATGAAGGGTAGTGGAATGTCTCCAAATGTGGTGTTATATACGTCTCTCATACATGGTTTGTATAGTTGCGGTGATTGCAAGGGGGCGGAGGACATGTATAAAGAGATGGTAGATCGAGGAATCAAGCCTAATTTAGTTACATTCAATGTTCTTATACATGCTCTTGTCAAGGATGGCAAGGTGGAGGAAGCTGAGAAGTTGTTGAGGACGATGATTCAAAGAGGCATAGAACCTGACAACATCATTTATAATACCTTGATGGATGGATATCTTTTGGTTGGTAAACTCCATGAAGCAGAGAAAATATTTCTGTCAATCAAGAGTAGTGGACGTAAGTATGATGTTACTAGTTACAATGTGCTGATAAATGGTTATTGCAAAAACAAGAAAATAGAGGAAGCTATGAATATATACAAGGAGATGATTTGTGAGGGTTTTTCGCCATCTATTTTCATATATAGTGCCTTGATAAAAGGTCTTTTCCAGACAAGAAAGATAGAGGATGCACGGAGGATGTTTGATCGGATGCGACTTAATGGTATGGTACTCCATTCAAAAATCTATTTGATATTCTTGGATGGGCTCTGCAAGAATGGCTGTCTTGCAGAAGCAATGGAATTGCTTAATACCATAGAAAATAACAGTATTAAATTGACCATTGAAATGTATAACTGCATCATTGATGGGTTGTGTAAGTCAGGGAAGCTTGAAATTGCTTCCCAGTTATTTTCCAGAATCTCTCAAAAAGGTCTTGTGCCAGATGTTGTAACTTACAGCATTATGATACACGGGCTCTGTAAAAAGAGGAATTTAGAGGAAGCAGAAAAATTATTTCTGGAAATGGACAAGGAAGGTTGTGCTCCAAATCTAATAACTTATAATACACTCATGCGTGGATTTTGTCAAGAAAACGATTCAACTAAAGTCATTGATCTTCTTCACAAAATGGCGAAGAGAAAGTTGTCACCAGATGACTCTACAATCTCTATAGTATTTGACTTGCTTTCAAAGAATGAAAGATATCATGAAGTTCTGAATTTGCTTCCAAAGTTTCCTCCTCCGGAGCCTAGTTGATGATGATGTGAGATGTCTAATCAATTGTGTGAAGTTCTGACCAGTTAACCATAAAACATTAGACATAGATGCTCTTCGCATTCCAGACCCTTTTGATGGTTCAGTGCATAAGTGTGGCTAATGTAATGAAACTTTTGGGGGCAAATAGAAGGATTTTAGTGCTTTAATTATGCTGGATATTTTAGTAAAATGTACTGCACATAAGGTGGATGTATATTTTCTGATCCAAGATTTCTGTAAAGCTCAAGTGATAAGGCATACTGTCTTCCTGGATTTTATCTGGACTAGGTCTCAAACTATTTACTTTGATATCACTCTTTGAAGTACAAGATTGGTCTTTCCCAAGACATTTTGGATGATATGGAAGAAAAGAAAAAAATATGAGCATTCTAATTATCTAGCATGGTGCAAATGCTTACCAGAATTTGTTGGAGTTCACAAGACAGTTGAACTTGTTGGAACTCATTTATCTTGGTTGACTAGCAAGTTGAAGTATTTGAAACACAGGTCAGCCTTATGCTTTCTTTCTTTTTTCTTTTTTTTCATTTTTTAAAGCTAAATCAGTAATAAGTGTGAATGACCAGATTAGGTGAATCTGTGACTGAGTTATCTTATGGGTAATGAAATGTCACGAAGTCATTAGCCTGATTTAAGCATTATGGGTTTATCAAATGCATGTTTTTAAGGCATATGAATAGCATACCAAACTTATTTTATCCAAAAAGAAAAAGAAATGAATAGCACACCAAACTACTGTTTTTGCATTACTCTTGGTTGCAATTCTGCTGAAACTACACTTTACCCAAAAGTTGATTACAGATTAGTTTCAATGTCCTTTCTGTTAATATAATCAATGGAACTGGAATGGGTGCTAATTTACTTGAGTGGTGAGAATGAAAATGAAATATACTTCAAGCATAGTTATTAATGGCGCGCCATGGCCTTTTGGGCAACGCCACATCTGTGGCGTTGCCGTCTTGCTGTTGCCCCTGTGTTGCGCGCGCAACGTGCGCCATGGGCAATGGCGCACGGCGCGCGCAACGAGCGCCACTGTCATGCAGCTGAGTGTGCCACCCATAACTCATTAAAAAAAAAAAGGTTTAAAAGCACTTATTTGTCTTATTGACAACCCTAGGCCCATTATAAAAATAGGGATCTTGATGAAGAGGAGGCAAACTCAGAAGAAACTTGATGAAGAGGAGGAAATAATATTTGTGAAGTTACCTTGATTGATGATTAGAGTTTTTTTTACATGGTTTATACTTTATAGTTTATACTCTTATGAGTTTATGCAATTTACATTATGAGTTTGTCATCATACTTGATGTATTTTGGAGAATTTATGATCATGCTTAAAGCTTAATATATTTTGAAATTTGAATGCATTAGAAGTTCTGTGTGGATGAGTTAGAATTAAAATTTTCATATATATATATATATATGTGTGTGTGCATGTATGTGCGCCGCACGTTAATGTTGCCATGCGCAACGCAATGCGCAATGCGCCATGGCTCCAGGAGCCCTTTTCGCAACAGTGCGCCGTGCGCCGTAAATAACTATGACTTCAAGTGTAATTAACTTGGCCCCAGTCTATATGTTTTGTCTATTTATATTGGCGTGTGATAATTTCTTCAAACGGTAAAACATAGAAAGCAAAAGCAGGAAACAATGATTATTTCTTTTTTCCCGTGTAGCTCTTAGGTGAAAGTTTACGGTTCAAGCAGTTTGTCAAAATAGTTGTGGCTGAAGATGAAGCTGATTAGTGTTGCTTGATACATGGCATGGCCAGTTTAGCCGTTTAGGCCTTCTGAGAGTGTAGGGATGGGGCAATTGGGTTCCTCATTAGTGTTCAGACTGATTTTAACTGTGCTGAAACCTGACCCTTGATTTGCTTGCTTGACTTTCTGTCATTCAAAAACTTGGCTGATGGCTCTTCTATATATATATATATATATATATATATATATATATATTTATATGTTTAAAGAAAAAGATACTATTAATATGTCGATGAAAATGTCTTAATAGGCTCAGCTTACTAGAGATCATACACTATGTAGTCGATACATGCTTTATACTCTCTAAGATGAAATTTGAAAATAAGTTTATTAGGAGCTTGTTTATATATATGCTTGTCTCCGCCTAGAACATATTTTCAAAAGGGTAATGATTTGGAGCTATGGTAAGCTTTGACTTATTAGTTATCAGTCATTAGATCTGTTTCGAGATCTTTATTATCTTAAATTTTAAAAAGAAAATTTTTTTTGACACATATCTTGAAATAAATCTAATGACTGAGAATTAGTGAGCTAAAGTTCACCATAGCTCCATACCATTACCCTTCTCAAAATGGGAGATGGATAGGTCCTGCTATCAGTAACTAGTGTGTGATTCATTTAGATTAGTATCTCTATGGCTTATGGCTTCATTAGATTTATTTATTTTTGTTCAATTTTATTTGAAGTGAAGCTTTCAAGGATTTTTTTTGGGGGATGCTGCATGTACTGCGTTGACATTTATCTTTTCTCAATCTTCAGATGCAAACACCAGATGTTCAAGTTAACCAGAATGTGCTACAGACCAACCTTTGAGCTCCCCAAGGTTTGTGACTCCTTTTGCACCTAATCATCTACATATGCCACCATCTCATCACTACGATAATTATTGGAAACGTAAGAGAAACAAGTCTTGCTCAAGGCCCAACAATATTATCGATCAGCACTCCGTCATGTAAGCTTGACCAAACAGTTAAATTCGAGATTGGATCCTCTACATTGTGTGGTGAAGTACTCGGTAAGAGGGAAAAAGAAAGAAAAAATTGTGGATCCCATATTATCAATTTTTCTCTCTCTTAATTTTTTTACTTTCCTTCTCATCACTTTATTGAGCATTTCACCGCTCAATGTAGAGGATCCAATCTCGTTAAATTCTAACAATTATTATCGAATGTCGGATCTGCCTCTTACGAACAAGTACCTTCATCATGGTCCACGTGCATATGGAAGAGATGTTTCTATGGTGTTTATTTTCAGACTGATGTGTTTTATTATTCATAACTTAAAATTTTACCAAGAGCATTGTTAATTTCTCAGACATTTTTCCTTTTATGTTGACTTTTTATGTATTTTTCCTTTATACTTTGTAGGGTACACAGCATATGGAAATGGACAAAACTTGCTTACATGTTTATCATTAGGTTTGCCTAATAAAAAATGGACAAAACTTATGTATTTTCACTTCCTATTTATTTTGCTACTAGTAGAACAATCAAAAGAACAAATCACTGTCTGAAAAATATGGTACAGGGGAAAAGCGAGCCTTTCAAAGAATTCTTGATCAGATTCACCAAGGAGGCAAGGCTGATACAAGGATTGAAGATGGAGGTTGCCCTCAGCTATCTGACAGACAATCTAAGGAACAAGTTATTTTGTTGTTCCATCACAAAGAAGCCTTCGGAGACTATGGCGGAGTTAATCGCGCGATCTACCAAGTGGCCTTCGAAGAAGTGGAGTAGCCAAAGCTGGTAGTCAACCTAGGAAACAGGAGCTAGAGCAGCAGAGGGGTAGAGGTGAGGATGACAGAAGAGAAGACAGAGCCAGGAGAGATCGTTGAAAAAAGCATCCTCGCACGTACGGACCCAAGTATAACTCTTATACTCCCCTCAACAGAAACACTGCTATAATCTTGGAGGAAGTACACAATGCCAACCTTCTTAAGTTCCCTCCTGCGAAGATGGTAGCTGCTAACGTAGATCGGAGCAAGTATTGCAAGTTCCATAGGAATTTCGGCCATCACACTGATGAATGCGCAGCTCTGAAGGACCAGTTGGAGGAGCTCAAGGAAGGGCCATCCGAAGCAGTTCTTAGAGAAAGGTAAAACAAGCGGAGCAAGATATCAGGAGGAGCCCAAATGCGAGGATCGAGATCGTCGGAGAGACGACCACAAGTGGCAATGGGGAAACTCAGACAACGTGACCGGAACAATCCATGTCATAGCAAGGGGAGTGGTTAAGGCAGATCAGATCCGTCATGAAATTGGATTACGAGCCCAGGAGGCAGAGGTTTAGACAACCATTCCCTTAGATCACTTTCTCCGACAAGAACTTTGCAGGGCAAGATCTAGACCACGAGGACCCAATGGTGATCATAGCAGTCATCGGGAACTTTGTAGTAAAACGCATATTGGTAGGCCAGGGAAGCTCAGCTGACATCCTCCATTATGAAACGTTTCAAGAGCCGGGATTGCAGATTGAAGACTTGAAACCCTTCTCTAGAATGCTGGTGGGCTCCGCAGGACTCACAATACTTGTGGAAGGAGAAGTCAAATTGTGGGTATCTATTGGCAAGCCCCTTCTGAGCCAGACAGTAGAAGCTAATTTCATTGTGGTAGCAGCTCCATCAGCATACAACTCTATCATTGGGCAACCCACGCTCAACAAGTTGCAAGCGGTGGTATCTACCAGTTATCTGGTAATGAAGTTTCTTGTAGGAGATCAGATTGGGGAAGTCCACGCCGATCAGAAGGAGGCTAGAAGTTGTTACGTGGCAGGCCTCGTAAAGATATCTAGGACACTTCCACGAAGTCCAGCAGTGGAGAAAAAGGAGGAAGCACCAACAAAGGATCCACCAAGGGTCATGAACACAGAATTGGTAGACCCATTTGAAAGAGAAGAGCAGCGCCCCAATCTGGAGGGAGAAATGGAGCTAGTAGCCCTGAGGTGCGTGCTCGCCTTGAATACGTCTTGAGGATTGGCGTCCCCATTTTCCCCTTAAGTGGTCTAATCAATCGTTGGGACACCGTAAGGGGTCGTAACCTTAGGGGACTTATCCTTAGGTGATGACCTAGGTGCCTACGTACCTTTGTTAAGGAATCAAAGTCCACGTAGTTCGAAGAGGAACGTCCATGTGAGCCGTTAAGCAGGAATGTTACTTGTAATGATCGTGTGCGGCTAAGACGTGTGTTTTACTCCGGGTGGGCAAGCCACCTCTGGAGGCACCTCGTATGTAGAGGATGAGAGAGCAAGAGTCTCTATGTGATGCTTAGAGCAAGAGAACGAGTATATCCTATAAGGGAATAAGAGTGCTTTGATGTCTGTTGGGTAGACTTCAGGTAGCGAGGATCTCGTTGTATGTTATTGTGTTGCGTCTATTGTTCGCTATCCTAAGTCCCCCAGGTAGGGGTATTTATACTTGAGGTAAAGAGGAATGTGGTCGAACCACGTTCCTGATCATGGGGCTTAACCCTCGATCCTGAGGTTTCCCCCACGTCTCTATTGCGAGGGGACCCGCGGGTGAACATAGAGGGAGGCCACGTACGAGGCCATCGAGCGGTGCCACGTGTCACTAATCCGTGGTTCGGTTAGCCTTCTAGAACACCAGAGTCACGTGTCCATAGGAGGGAATATTATGGAGCTACAAGGACCATGATGCTTACCATTGTATCATGAATTGTTTGGTGAATATTGTATTTGGAGCTTTTTCTCTGCTCGAAAGGGATGTCTATTTCAGTTTATGCATTTATGTAATAAAATTCATTCCTAACATATTCTCTGGTAGCAATTTTAAAATTGTACAGCAATCATCAAATAAAATTAATAAGGCAACACAAAAAATAGAGATTGGCACATTTGTTTTTACTATCAATGACAAGTTTTTCTCTCGAAGAGCCCAACCTAACTCACGCCGATCCTTAAGGTTGCAATTGGTTAGTTGGGAGGAATGCAAAGGGTTTAGAATGTAAAGGGAAGGAAGGTAAAGAGAAGGGATGCAAAGTGATTGTAAACATAAATAAGATGTTTGGTATGTAATAAAATAGAAAAAAAAGTTTGTAATGTAAAATCGATTAAAAGAACATAATGCTCTTAGTATTATATTTTAAAAATAAACAATTTTGTATTAGAAAAAAAGTGGCGGTGGGTGGTGGGGTCGGTGGTGGTGGTGGTTGTAGGTGGTGGTAATGGTGATGGGTAGTGATTATAAAAAAATAGGAAGGGTAAATGAATCTTTTGGCAAAGCTTTACCGACGAAATGAAGGATTGCATAGATTTTTTGGTGTAAAGTTGATAGAAATTAACCAAGAAGGGAGGTTGAATTAGTTTCTGAAAATTCTTTTTCAAAAACATTAACCTCCAATTGAAATATTTTTCTTTTTCATATTTGAATAATAATAAAAGTAAATCAGACTTCATAAATAATTTTTCTTTAGGCTAATGTAAACTGTGGTTACTCAAAATTGAGGTTAATGAAAATTGAGGTTAATGGTGATTTTCCAAAATGTTAGATTAATGATAAAAGTAACTAATTGAAAATCACACAAGATTTATTATAGTGAGGTTCAGATCAATGATCCTATATCCTCACATTCTCTCACACTAAAAGAGTAAGAGAAGTTTCACTATAATGAAAGAATTATAATTACAAATTTAGATAACCTTCACAACATAGGCTAAGCATCACAAGCTTTTATGCCTATTAACAAACAACCTAGAAGGTGAACTTTTACACCTATGAAGTAATCAACCAAAACAACTCCCTTGAGCATTAACCTTACCAGTAACCTACTAGCATTAACCTTATTCAAGGGCTCAAGTCGTAAGTTTTTATGCCATCACTAGGCAACCCTTATAAAGGCTCAACACATGTTTTTACACCATTTGGCATTACATGATCAAAACCCAGTAGCCAACCAAACCAGTAACCTACTGTTCTAAACCAATTAACCCGAGTTATTATTAAGAATACACACACTTAGGCAACCTCACTCAAGGGCTCAAGATCCACAGCTTTTATGCCATACACTTGGAAACCCGAATGAAAGGCTTATCATAAGTTTTTACCACCTCTTGGTATTACATAATGAAAAACTTTGGGTTCCTGGTAACCTTCTGGTTAACCGATCCATCAACCCTTTCTACTCTAGACACATAAACAGAAAGGGAAGAGATGTAAAAGAGAAATGATAAAGGGATTACAATCATATCACAAAGAGCAAAATAGACATTTAAGCATAGTAGAAAATCTTCAGGAAGAATGGAGAGCAATAAGCTCTACCATCTTAGTCACCAACACATGGTCTCTTCATTATATAGCCTTGATATTTTTTGACCGTTCGGAAGAATATCAATTCTGATTTGGCTTGAAGATAGTGGTGCTTAATTTGCTGATGCAGGCTTCCTCCTTTCTTACTTGATTCTTGGAGAGAAGCTTGGAAAGGAAAGTATTAACGGCGTGTTGTTTTGGAGGAAACAATGAAGGAAAGGAAAAAATAGGTGGGTCCCATCTTCTTTTACTTTTTTTTTCCTGTCAATTTTTTTTTTAAAAAAAGAAAATATAAAATGTCTATTATACCATTTGATTTGATACAATCTTAACATTCTTTTTTTATTATTTTAATATAAGGGGCAAAGTCTAATCTATTTTTGCTCCTGCAAGGCTATTTAATTTTCAAGAATAAAGTGAGAGCAAAGTCAAATCTTGCATTGAATGTATATTACCGTTTTGGGGAGAGAGAAGAAGAAATCAAAATCAATCCTTTAGACAGGCATGCTTAAATTATGGCTCATCAAAGGAAGGCATCGTAAGCAGTAATTCCATGATGAACAACATGAAGGTGAACTTGTCCAAATGTGTTAGGTGGATCGGTTGGGAACCTCCAGATCACGATAGAGTGAAGTGCAATGTGGATGGCTCTTACTTCAAGTCAACTAGAGATGTCGCTTGTGGCAGCGTTGCACGCGACACTTCTGGTAACTTCCTTTTCAGTTTTTGTCACCGGATTGGTTGTTGTGAAATTATTCGGACCGAGCTTAGAGGCATTGTTGATGGCTTGGAGATGCTTTGGGAGAAAGACTTTCGTAAGGTAATGATCGAGTGTGACTCTGAGGTTGCTTTGGAGCTTGTTTCAAATGGTGTTGTTGATACTCACCCGTGTTCGGCGCTGGTGCAACGGGTTAGGAGTTTGATAGATCGTCATTGGGATACTGAGCTGGTCCATGTCTTTCGGGAAGCCAATCAAGCTGCGGACTTCATGGCAAAGCTGAGCCACTCCCTCGCAGAAGGCTTTCTTGTCTTTGACTCTCCCCATGTTGGTCTTAGATCTATTCTTGCTGCTGATCTTAATGGTCCTTTGGTGCCAGTCTTTGTGTGAGTTAGGTGCTTGTAGCCTGTCCAGTTCACAAAAAAAAAAGGAAGGCTTTCTTGAGAAGTTTTCTTTTTTTGTCCTTTTGCCCGTTAATGCACATCATCATTTGACATAAAGCAATTGTTCTTTGTACTAAAAGCTTGTTTGAGCAATAAATGTTTACTTGTCTTTAATTTTTTCAAATGGTCAAATGCTTATTTTGGTCCTCTATGTTTCACCTAAGTTTTAAATTGGTTTTTTATCTTTCAAAAGTTATATATTGGTCCTCTATGTTTTATTTAAGTTTTATATTGATCCTTTATGTTTCATTGAAGTTCTATATTGCTTTTATGTTTCATTGAAGTTTTATATTAGTCCTTTATTTTTCAGTAGAGTTTCATATTGGTCATTTCAGCATGGTTTTATTTTTGGCTTAAATGATGTGCCGTTTGGGTATTTTTGGTGTGTCTAAGGCCACATCAACTATCTGATACACGTAGGAGAGATTTTGTGTCCACCTTGGCACGCCATGTCAGTAATTACTTAAGAAATTGATAGATTTGAACAGAAGGACCAATTTAGAACTTCTAAAAAACATAAATGACTAATTTAAAACTTTTAAAACATAAATGATTAATTTAAAACTTGAGTGAAACATAGAGTACCGAAATAAACCTTTAAACTTTTTCAAATGGTTACATGGTAGAGGAAGAATAAAAGGGAGATTTTGCACTTAATGCATGTCCTCAAACCAATTTGAGAATTTTCTCACAACATTTAATATAAAAGACAATATTCTTTTGAAATTAAAGCAATTTTGATGGAGGAGAATAAAAATATTTATTGTCCAGATTTTTTTAATCTTTAGGAAAACAACCAAATGGACTATTAACTTGAAATCATATTAGGCTTCGTGATTGGAAAGTATTTTTGTACTAATAAACTGATTTTGTCATTATTAAAAATATTCAAATTAAAATATCTCTATCATTCTCCCCTTTTTGATAATGGCAAAATAGGTTACTTTGTTTGAAAGAAGTAAGCTCCCCTCAAGAATATGCATATGAAATGATAATCTCCCCCACAGTAAATACAATTGCAGCAATATAGATCTTTCAAACCTTTTAACTAAACCAAACCTTTTTTCTCCCTTTGACATTGTCAAAAAAAGGGACATGAAGCGCTGAAAATCCCAATCATTTTCAAGAGGCTGTACTTGGCTTCCTAAGCTTGAAATGACACTCAAAGAGAAGTCATTAAGCAAATATAGACATACCAAGTATTAAACATGGAAGTTAATTACAGAAACAATTAACCACAAACAAACAATCCGAAGGAATGAAAACAAAACTTCATGGCCTTTGCACGAGATAGAACAATCAGTTAATAAAAAAGAAATAAATAGAACAAATTATACAACAAAAATCTCTCAAAAGTAGAAAAGAGAAAACAAAATTGAATAGCCAAAGATATAATGAAATGCATGTAGGCTGGCCCACTGGTTATTTGGGTTAATGGTGTTCAGATTAATATCAAATGCTCATGAAGCTAGAGGTTACTGAAATATGGTTTGAATGTGTAAACATTCACATATTAGATCAATAATCCATTTTCTCTCAATATATTCGTATTATAAAGCACATTTCTTCCCTTTAAAATACTCAAAAGAAAAATCGAACAAATATGGGAGAAATTTAGATTCCTAATAGTAATAAAAGATTAACCAGCAATATATAACTATTAGAATTCAGCAGAAGCATAATGTTAGAGTATACATCAACATCAGTTAAGTTTGGATAGCAAATGTTCCTGTTCAATACATTCAGCACAATACCAAGATATCAACATATGAACATTATTTTCATATAAAGCTGATTTTACTCTTTCTCTCCCTTTGTCATTATAAGGAACAATTAGGAAGCTAAGGGAAACACATTAACCAGACATCATTCAGCAATAAGCACTTATCATATGTAGTGACCATTTGATGACACCCAACATACATTAACCAAACTGTTTTACCATCATTTTGTTTAAAAATATTAACCAGCAAGCAAGGATAATTTGTCAATCTAGTAACCAGGAGAATAACATTAGTCAATCAGAATCATGTCATATACATTCCATTGTAAGATGACCAACATATATCTCATTTCTCATGCATCAAAAGATCACTAATTTTTCACATATATAAAACATTACTTTTCTTCCTTATTTTCATCGTTAAAATCTAAAGAAAATATTTACAAATTAGCATGCTACAATTATTAACCATTCAAGCAAATGACTAATAATCATCACAAGATACTCAAACAACAAATATTAACCATGTGTTTAGACAAGATAAACAAATGAATGCAATGAGCAAGTTATATTTTAAAAAAAAAGGTTAATTGCATTATAAAAAAAAATAGGTTAATGGTCAGACTAATAAAGTGCAAGAGTTGGAGTTTGGTGGCTTCAAATAATTTCATTGTGTATCATTTATTTTAAGTGCCAAACCTATGCTTAATCCTTCTACCCCTTTGTCATGATATTTGCCTTAGGTTCTTCAATATATCTTCAAACACTAAGTTTGCATAATAACTAATTGAGAATATTTCATTAACCTTAGCAAATTCTAAAAAGAAAAAAAAAATACACGTTTTGAGTGGAAAAGAAGCAAACATAAACACTTAACATAAGCATCATCCAACATTGATTTGAGCATGTAGCATACACCAATCATGCACTAATCCCATCATCCTCCATTACACATATATGGTTTAGAGCATTAACCAATATTTTTACACATAAGCATTAGAGGCTATACCTGTAATACCCCGAAAAAATTTCGAGGATTAAAGAATGATTTATTTAAAATTTCGAGGATTTAAGAATAATTTATTCTGGGGCTAGGAATTAAAACCTTAAAAAGAATATAGGAAAAGTATGAAGGTTAAGGGAAACCGGAAAGGAACCCCGAAATTCTTCGAAATTTCAAGTAAAATAAAAGATGAAAGAAATGAGTAAAATATGTTGGAGAATTTGACTCTTTGAAGAATATAATAAGAATAAAAGAAGAAGAAGAAAAGAAAGTGATGCACAATGTCTTCAAGGCGTGGACAACACTTTCCTTTAGGCTTAATTTGCCCCCACCTATTCCTATTTTATATAGGGTGCTAGTTGGGTAGACCGGCAAATTTCCTTTAGGATACAATGAAGACCCTTGAGTATGGATAGCATTTCCAATACGCAAGCCAAGACAACAATAGTATTTACAAAGTGATAATTTGTCTTAATCTTTGTGTGCACTCAAAGACAAAGGCAATGAATTTGATATGTTGTGTTATGGAATGATGAGGGGTTTATATAGACCATGAAGTGATGCCTTTGAAAAGTCACAACTATTCATTTAAATGAAGAGTCTTGCCTTTTCATATAAATTAATTAATTTATGATACAACTCTTCAAATAAATAAACATAATAATTAATTAATTTATGATACAACTCTTCAAATAAATAAACATAATAATTAATTAATTTATGATACAACTCTTCAAATAAACATAAATACATGACTCTTCAATTAATACATCTCTTCAATTTAAAAATATTCCAACAAAATATTTTTGTTTGGAAATTATTCAGGACCTACGAAATTAGAAACCCAAAATAAATAGGAAGTAGGAACTATTTTTGAGATCAATTTAGGACTTAAGAAATTGAAAACCTAAATTTAATAGGGAAAGATATTAAATTAAAAATACATATTAGTTCTTATTTATTTAATTATTAATTAATTTATTTAATTATTAGTTATCTTATTATTTAATTATTTACTTATTTAATTATATATATATATATATTATTAAATTGGGGTGGGGGATACGTGGGTTTATAAAGAAAGAATAGAAAGAAGAAAAGAAAGAGAAAGAAAGAGAAGGACTCGTGAGAAGAAAATGAGAGATAGTGAGAGAGAGGGCGATGGACGGAGGAAGAAGAAGGGGGAAGGGCCATGGTTCGACGGAAAACGGCCGGAGAAGAGCGGACCGACGCCGAAAAAGCTCACCGGCGCTCGGGTACAACGTCTCCTACACCTTCCACCAATCGAATCAAAGGTTGGTAACCCCAATTTCATTCGAAACCCTCAATTTCTCCATTTTTAGGGATTTCTTCGATCCACCTTCGATTGGATTGTTTCGAGGGTAGATTGAGACCTAGGAAGTGTTCTTGAACACTTAGTTGGGGTAAGAATCAAGACTATACCCTCGGGTTTAGCCGAATTCGAATTTGGAAGGATTTGGGGTTGAAAATATAATTATTTTCAAATTGGGGAAAATTGTTGATAATTAGGATTGAGCTTGAATTTGAGTAAATAGGCTTGGATTTATATTATTAAAATTATATGGTTGAAATATTAGATGAACAAGATCTGTGAAGAGCTGGCCCGAGGTTACTAAGGTTGAACCTTGACGTTAACGTACTGGGTCCCTGCTCGGGTTGCCCAAATACACTTTAAGGGTGATGTTAAGGGCTCCAAACCTCTTCTTTTCAATCTTAAACACCCTAAAAAAATTCTAAATATGCTATCAAGCATCAAGAATTATTTTAGGTAACTTCTTGTTTCTCAAGGAGGGAAACTTGCGGAGCAATGAAGCCCAAATTCTAAAATGGTAATTTTATTCCTTCATAATTATTAGGAAGCCTTAAGTAGGATGAATTAGAGGTGTATTGAGGTTTAGAAACTAGATTTCTTAGAACCCCGAGTAAGAACACAAGTTGAAATTAAACAAAATGCTTAGATCTTCCTAATATTAGGATTCCTTCCAATCAAGTTAGATAAACTTCCTTAGATGTGAATACAATTGAGATAAATGTCAAATACTCAAATCCAAGTACGTGAAACACTCAAGTAGAGTGTTATATTCGAGTAAGTCAAGTGTCCGAGGAAGGATACGCATAAGTTGGGATAGAGAAGTCCAATAAGACCAAGAGCTTGAATCTGTGGCAACCATGGACTACACGTGAGAGTAATGGAGAGATAAATAACAAGTTAAGCTACGTAATAACCTTAATGTAGTAAATGTTGTTCTTATAGGAACAACGGCACACGATAGAGTGCAACAGGAACTCTGAGGAGACTAAAGTTACAAGAGAGGATTGCATGGAAGGTTGGCCAATGTGAGGGTTCTTCCATCTCTGCTCCTATGGTTGTATGCTTATGTGGATTACATGAGTATGTATATTCTCTGCTTGTCTGGTATGTGTTAGCTATAGATATAGAATGCTAAAAGAATGAAAGAATTAGAAAATAGGTTATGGAAAGTAGCTTGGATAGGAAGACATAGGAGTAGAGTATAATTGTTTGTTATGATTGGTGTGTTACAAATCCAACTCATACACTCCGGAGGCATGATGAGTATTTTATTAAATCTTTTCCCACGACGGTGGCAAGAGTCCTTGTACGAAAGGACTAAGTTTTTATTTTGAAAACTCGTCACTACGGTGACTTAAATTATAATCATGCAAAGGGAGTTATTGGTGGGTTTCAGATTTGGTTATGCTAGTGATGTGAGACATCGACTAGAACAACGTCAGATGACACTTGAGACCTCATTTTTATAATCACCATGACGATGGTCATTGCCCTATCCTGGCAATAGGGCCAAAAAGGTTTTATATTGCTATGACGATAGCTTGAGGCTCAGAGAGTGCATCTGGACGGGTATATGAGTTATATCTTGTTAAGGATATCGTCCATATTAACAAGGAGAAGAATTGTTGATCCTTCGGGAAAGATACAAAGAATCCTATTAATATGTGAGACTAAGGTAAGGAGACACGGGAGGAACCTACGGGTGAACCGTGAGCCTAACCTAGTAAAAGAGAAATCATCCTGTGGAGTTGGTCCAGGGTCTGTCAGTGGCCATGCTTCGAGACGTAGTGTCATGCCCGCCATGTGGCCTGGTTGGGTAATGGACGAGTGGGCTCAAGCTATTGTCCCGCAGTAAGGGGTCAGGACGTGCCACGTGGTGGCTACGTATCAGTTGTTTGGTAGATAGAAGTTGATTGTGTTTGATTAATAGAATTGTCACGAGGTGACTAGTACCCAAGTGAATGGGTTAAGTATTGTTTGATTAACAGAATTGTCACGAGGTGACCAATACCCAAGTGTATGGGTTAAGTACGCTTTGCCACGTAGTGGCCAGTAACCCGAGTGCACAGATTCGAAGTAGAAAAGCCACGTAGTGGCTAGTAGATACTCTAGAGTGGGGGAGATTGAATATATGTATGTTATAGTATCTGTGTGTATATACAAATTGTCTGTGTTTGCATATATTTGCTGATTGGGCAGTGTAGTGGTGACGTACAGGATTACATCACCACAACGTCTTGTTGGATTCAAACATGCTGAACGTGATAAGACCGGTAAGTAAAAGCCGGCACTATATGTTATATGATCACTTGATGATTGATGATATGGAACGAACTGTTGTATGCTTATATATGTTTAATGCATGTGAGTGTTTGGGTGAAATTTCTGTTGTGGTGTGATCACCAAGAATGTATGCTAATTAACAGTAACTGCTTGTTTTTGCATGTGGTTGTGTATGACTCCCAAACCCAGCGCTATGGTACCCACCTTGCGCCGGGGATGTGAGAGTCCTCACTAAGTCGCGTGGTTAAGACTCACACCTCATTTTTACTACACAGAGACAGGTTAAGTACAGGTGGAAGAAGTCTCGGTGGAGCGAGGAATGAACATAACTTTCCAAGACCCATAACTTGTTCATGTGCGGTGAATGAATTGTAATTGTAATTGTAATTTACTTTATCATGTATGATAAAGTAAAGGGAAGACGTACCCAACTATATTGTGTCACTAAATCTAGAACTGTCAGCTTCACACACCTTAAAGATTAGGATTTATCTTACTGCGATACAGGGAAAATTTGTTTTCAAAATATATATATATATATACATATATCTGTTGCATGTGAATATGATAGGCAGTATCTTCGGATGTGTAGCCCGTACACAGGTTATATATATTATGTGTGCTTCCTATATCTATATACTGAAGCGGCACTGGCTGTGGATTTGCTTGCTTAGGATAGGCCACCATTTCGGTGTAGCCATGATATTATACTGCATGTGGATGTATTTTCAATAATAGATATTCTGTCAATTAGGTGATAAGGCTTATAGGCATAAGGATATTCCCTGTGTCTGTGCCGGTCACGGTCCTCTAAATGGGGGTCGTGACAAACTTGGTATCAAATCCTGGTTGTTCTTTAAGGGTGTGAAGCTAACTAGTGGTCTCGGGTGTCAATTGGCCTATCCATTACGAATCCGGACGTAACAGTGGTTCCGACGGGCACTTGTGAGGTTGCTCAGGATGTTGAGTCATAAATTCTTGAGTCATCGCTTCAGACATAGAATTTGTATGTGAAATTCTATGCAAAGCATATAACCTGTACAGTACATAAGTGCCGATGAGCACTAAGGCGTAAGGAGGGGTGGCAGTGACCTTGGGAACCTTAGGACGCCATAATAGGGAAAGGAGACATCCATGGAGGATGCTACCTAGACATATACACATTTGGTTGAATTGTAGGCAAGAATGCCCTACAATGTGTGATTGTTTTGCAAGGTGTTAAATGAGACGATGCGTCTGCTCCGTTAGCAGCGCATTGTGCGCTATGGTATAGGCGCAAGTTGTTTGATTATAGTATGAAATGCAAGTAGAATAGAAATAAGCAGTGAATGGTAGTTCAGGCTAGGAATGGTTTGTAAAGTGAAAGAAAAGACACGCTTGGCGTGTAGAAAAGAAAGTAAGCCCATGGGGCGATTGAAATGGAAAGTTTACAGACAAGAATAAACAGGGCCATGGGGCATGAGACCGACAAGAAGAGGACCATGTGAATGGGTCACAACTGTGCGGTATGCTATGGCTGAAGGAAGTGTGTTGTCCTTCATAGAAAGTAAACAGAAAAGAGGAGGTGTATGCCATAGTATAGAAGTAGAAGTCTACGGACTAGAAAATCAGGATACGGTATATGGAAGGGCAAAGTGGCCGAACCATATGCCGTAGAGATAGATGTTAAGAAGTAGAGGCATATGTAAACGTGTAGAGCGTGATCATATGCCGAGCAGGAAATAGAGTAAATGGTAAGGCACAGGGAAGGAGCCTAGTCCAACCCTGCGCCCGATCCATGAATTGCTAGTTCCTTAAGCAAACAAGGGGGAAAAGAAGGGATTAAGCCCAACCAAGCTCTCTTGGGTTGCTTAAGGAAGAGCATAAAGTATAGGATATTCATGACATGTGAAATTTTTGTAAAAGAAAAATTTTTGGTCTTTCCGGATGAGAGATTCTGAAAATACTAAGGATAACCATTGGAAGGAAAATGTTCATGAAAACTCTTTCTCAATTTGTGTCATTCCAATTGGTTAAACCCTAACCATTTACGAAAACCTTAGGCGTCATTTTCTAAGAAATAAACTTGAATTAATTTTTAAAACCCCAGGGTGCCTAAGAAAACTAACTCATGTGACCAATACCCTACCAAATAATTGTCCTTTTACAGGTAAGCGATATAAGGAGGGTAGATGTAGTGAGAAATCACTCGCTTGGAGTGATTAAAGTTAAGTAGACATCGAAAAGCATAAGAGAGTGCTAAAGTGCCAAGGGAGTATACAAGTAAACCTAAGGGTTACTAATTAAGGGGCTATAGGGTGATTATGGACCCGAAAGCATTAGACTGGAGCAGGTCTAAAAGTGGAAATGGGCGTAGACCTTCGGGTACCGCCCAGAGATAAGAAAATGAGTGCTATTGCGGTAAATAGCTCTAGAATGAGATAACGTAAGAGATAAACCTCAAAGGGACTCGTGGAGGTCCGAGGGGAGAGAAAGTCGACAGTGATAAGTAGTCCCATAATGGGGGAAGAGCAGAAGCCTATAGGACCCCATAGGATAAGAGTCAAGTAGGAGGTGGAGAACTAACTACTACCGTAAGTGTATGTATAGTACACTGATTGTAGTGGACATAGCTAGGTAAGCTAGTTCCACAGGTTGGTGAATTGTATATCCGTTAGTCTGAAGCCCGTGTATGGGTGGAGACTGAGTGGACAAACCAAACGTGTAAATGGCCATGTGGGTGCCATAAAAGGGAAAATTTACCGTAAGGACAGTTAATCGAGAAGGAGAATTTAGTGAGTAACGAGTATTGAGAAATACTTGAAGAAAGAGTACCACGTAGGTACAAAATGGAAAAAAAAAGAGAGTGAATACGGGAACGGAGTCGGGTAAGCATATGGGGATGCGGGCCAAAATGATAAAACATGTATTCTACCGTTGGGGGTGATTGGAACCCAACGGGTAACACACTTGCAAGAGGCGGTATATGGTCGTGAACATATGCCACACCGTAAGAAAGGAAAGAGTCAAACCGTGAGAGCGGATCTCGTTTGGTCAAGGGGAGTAGAGCATGTCTGGAAAGGTCATGTTGGAGTTAACGGATCAAGTATTCCAAGTAGGAATACAGGATTTAAGTGAGTTGAGGAGTCCGAGTGCGCCAAGTTGGGGTAAAAGCCAACAGAAACCCAATGAGTAGAGTTAGCATAGGATGTGCAACTCTAAGTGGACTAACCTGAGGATGGTATAGATCCATAGTCATAGTCGTGTTAAGCGAGGTCTTCGGATGTGAAGACCGAACTGAGCCTGAGGCAGAGTAATAAATATGATGGTAAGGAGGAGAGTAATGAGTTTCCATTATAAACAGAAATGACTACAAGTAGTAGTCAAAGCAGAGTCTAAGTCAGTCAGACATAGGATATCGACAGGGAGTAACCTGGAGTGGTTATGGAAACCACTAAGGGTAAGTGTAGAAGTCCGGAAAAGAAAGGGAAACACGAGTCATAAATGTAAGGTCCTTTATCGTTTGGTGGAGAAACGGTAAGGGTAATACATAGTTCTGCTAGTGTCATGGCATTTAGCTTCGTTAGGATACGAGTAGGATAAGCCGAGTTAGTAGTGAGTATAACAACCTCGGAAGGGTTGGCTACACTGATGGCACAAAATATAAAAACTTACGTAGGGTGTATGCCATGTAAGCGGTAAGTCTCGATGTAGAGTGGAGGGTGTAGTAAGATGTAAACAGACTTTTCTGGAGAAGTCGTTTACAAAGAATATATCAGGGGAGTACTGGCAGAAGGGTAGCTGCTTGCTAGTAGAGGATACTTAGGTACGGGGACTCTGATGTAGGATACCTAGTGTGCTAGGCAAATAGCTAGTGCCTTGGCGTGTTCCAAGACGGATATAAGAAGTCGCTACGAAGGCAGCTAGTCGGACAAGCAGATTGAGTCAAGGTAAGTCTCACTAGGCAAGGCAATAGTTAACTCCTCGGAGAACTAAGTTGGAGCATGGCATGTGGTACGTGCCAGACACTCCATTGCAAAATTTGTAGCACAAAGTGAATTGAAACTGGGAAAGTTAGGTATCCCCGGGGAAGGATACGATGACAGATAGAGTCTGTCTGTAATACCCCGGAAAATTTCGAGGATTATTGAATGATTTATTTAAAATTTCGAGGATTTAAAAATGATTTATTCCGGGGCTAGGAATTAAATCGAGGATTTAAGAATGATTTATTCCGGGGCTAGGAATTAAAACCTTAAAAAGAATATAGAAAAAGTATGAAAGTTAAGAGAAACCGGAGAGGAATTTTTTTTCAAAAGTTGTAATACCCATAATTATTTTTCGAAGTTTAAAATAAAATAAAAGGAAAGGAAAAAGAAGTAGAAAATAATTTTTAGGATTTAATTCAGGGCCTAAGAAATTGGAAACCTGAATTAAATAGGGAAAGTGATTAAATTAAAAATACAAATTAGTTATTATTTATTCAATTATAAATTAATTTATTTTTAATTATTTAATTATTAATTTAATTTTAATTATATTTATTTATTTATTATTTAAGTATTAATTGTTTTATTTTATTTTTAATTATTAAATTATATTAATTGGGGGAGGGTGCCGTGATTTATATTAGAAAGAAAGAAAAGAAAGAAGAAAGAAAAGAGAAAGAGAGAGAGAGAGAGGACGAGAGATAGAGTAGAGAGAGAGGGAGGACGTGTGTGGGAAGAAGAAGGGGGAAGGAGGAGGAATCTCGCCGAAGGAGAGCTAATCGATGCCGGAAAAGCTCACCGGAGCTCGACTACAACATTTTCCACACCTCCCACCGATCGAATCAAAGGTTGGTAACCCCAATTTCATTCTAAACCCTCAAATTCTCCATTTTTAGGGATTCCTTCGATCCACCTTAGATTGAGTTGTTTCGAGGGTAGATTGAAACCTAGAAAGTGTTCTTGAACACTTAGTTGGGGTAGGAATCGAGATTATATTTCCGGATTTGCCCAAATTCGAATTTGGAAGGGTTTGGGGTTAAAATTCTAATTATTCTTGAATTGGGGAAATTATTGATAATTAGGATTGAGCTGGGATTTGAGTAAATAGGCTTGGATTGATATTATTAAAATTATATGGTTGGAATATTAGCTGAACAAGACCCGTGAAGAGCTGGCCCGAGGTTACTAAGGTTGAACCTCGACTTTAACGTACCGGGTCCCTACTGGGGTTGCCCAAATACACATTAAGGGTGATGTTGGGAGTTTTAAACTTCATCTTTTCAATCTTAAACACCCTATAATAATTCTAAATATGCTATCAAGCCTCAAGAATTAATTTAGATACTTTCTTGTTTCCCCAGTGGAAGCTTGCGGAACAATGAAATCCAATTTCTAAAATTTCAACCTTCTTCCCTCATAAATATTTAGGAAACCTTAAATAGGATAAATTTGAGGTAAATTAAGGTTTAGAAACTAGATTTCTTAGAAACCGATTAAAAATACAAGTTGAAACAAAATGCTTAGATCTTCCTAAAATTAGGATTCCTTCCAATCAAGTTAGATAAGCTTCCTTAGATGTGAATACAAGTTAGATAGAGGTCTAATACTCAAATCCAAGTATGTGAAACACTCAAGTAGAGTGTTATATTCGAGTAAGTCAAGTATCCGAGGAAGGATATGCATAAGTCGGGATAGAGAAGTCCAATAAGACCAAGAGCTTGACTCTGTGGCAACCATGGACTACACGTGAGAGTAATGGAGAGATAAATAACAAGTTAAGCTAAGTAATAACCTTAATGAAGTAAATGTTGTTCTTATAGGAACAACGGCACGCAATAGAGTGCAACAGGAACTCCGAGGGGACTAAAGTTACAGGAGAAGATTGAATGGAAGGTTGGCCAAGGTGAGGGTTCTTCCATCTCTGTTCCTAGGGTTGTATGCTTATGTGGATTACATGAGTATGTATATTCTCTGCTTGTCTGGTATTTGTTAGCTAGAGATATAGAATGCTAAAAGAATGAAAGAATTAGAAAATATGTTGTGCAAAGTAGCTTGGATAGGAAGACATATGAGTATAGTATAATTGTTTGCTATGATTGGTGTGTTACAAATCCAACTCATACACTCCGGAGGCATGATGAGTATTTTATTAAATCTTTTCCACGACGGTGGCAAGAGCCCTTGTATGGAAGGGCTAAATTTTATTTTGAAAACTCGTCACGACGGTGACTTAAATTAAAATCATGCAAAGGGAGTTATTGGTGGGTTTCGGATTTGGTTATGCTAGCGATGTGAGACATCGACTAGAACAACGTCAGATTGCACTTGAGACCTCATTTTTATAATCACCATGATGATGGACATTGCAATATCCTGGTAATTGGGTCAGAAAGGATTTATATTGCTATGACGATAGCTTGAGGCTCAGAGAGTGCATCTGGACGGGTTTATTAGTTATATCCTGTTGAGGATACTTTGTACATATTAATAAGGAGAAGAATTGTTGATCCGTCGGGAAAGATACAAAGAATCCTATTAATATGTGACACTAAGGTAAGGAGACACGGGAGGAACCTACGGGTGAACCGTGAGCCTAGCCTAGTAAAAGAGAAATCATCCTGTGGAGTTGGTGCAGGGTGTGTCAGTGGCCATGCTTCGAGACGTCGTGCCGTGCCCGCCATGTGGCCTGGTTGGGTAATGGACGAGTGGGCTCAAGCTATTGCCCCGCAGCAAGGGTGTAATACCCGGGAATATTTTAACTAGCATCGGGACTTTAATTAAATTAATTAATTTTGGAAAGTGAAAAATGAGATAAAAATACACATCATCCTAATACATATTTTTTTTTTATACAAAATTGGAGTGAATCCTAATTTTGTTATATATTTTTTTTATTTAGTTTTACATATCAGAATTGTTTTTTTTATTAAGTGATAAGTATATATATATATATATATATATATATATATATATATATATTTATTATAATATATGTATGTATTAGTTAAAGTAGGATAAAGTGAAAAGAAAGAGAGCAGAGAGGGAGCCGTGAACGGACAAGAAAAACGAGAGAGAGGAGGAGCATCGTTTGGGGCGTGGTACACGGAGGCTCACGGACGGACGACGGCTGAGCACGGTGGAGAGGTGGCCGGACGTTCGTGGTGGCCGGAATTCGCCGTCCGTCACCGTCTTTGTGGCTAGAGAGAGAGAGAGCTCGGGTTAGAGAGAGAAACAAGAGGAAGAGAGCTTCTCGCCGGTGAACTCGCCGGAAAACGCCGTTTCTTCACCGGGGAAGGTAGTCGGGAGTCTCCTCTACTCTATATCGTCCTTCTAACCGGTTGAATCGAAGTGAGAAGTCCCGAAACTCTCAAACCCCAATTTTATCAATTTTAGGGATTTTTGGAAAGACCCCAATTGATTCAATCAGAGTATTCTGGGTCCTAAATTGAAGTATATGCATGCTAGGAAGTGAGTTGGAAGCTTAGGAAGCGGAACCAAATTGATGGAATTTATCCGGGTTGGAAAAAGTGTAGGAAAAGTATGATTGGAAAGGTTTAAGGGTGTTGTGGAATGATTTGGGGTGCATTGAAAGGTTGAATGATAATTATATAATTATTAAAAATTATTGGAATGTACGAGGGATTAAAACCCGAGTAATTCCTGTCTCACCCGGAACCCCGTTCGGGGAAAAAAAAGAGATGATTCTCTAATTTTACGCATATTCGGGTATGGGTATTCACGGGTAGGTGAAGTGTTCAAGGTTAGTTTGATAAATGGAAAGCTTGGACAAGTAAGATTTATGATTCTCTTGAGCCATAAATTCAAGACTTGCGCAATGGAAACTTCGCATGGACACATAGAGGTGGAATTGGGTAACCTTGCATTCCCAAATTCAATGTTTCCGAATAGCGTGATTAAGAAAGGGTTGGGCACAAATAGAAGCATGCTAGGTGTCCTAAAACTAGTTGAGGGCATTTCCAAGCCAACAACTAGTCTATGGAATTAATTAGAAAGAACATGAGCATTAGCGTTACATGTACACTATAGTGGTTAAAATTGCAAGTTTCTGAATCTCTCAAGTATATGTGTATAGGGCACCATACTGTGAGTGGACTTTCAGGCGCACCGAGAGCCGATCAGAGGGGCCAACCAGGTGAGGGGCTTTCCTATCCTTGCCCTATAGGGTTGACTGCTGATATGGATATATGGTTTGCCTTCTTGCCTATTTGTAGGAATTACATGTTAGATAACATGCTATTGTTGTTCCTAAATTACAGTATATGTGAAAACGTGCTATATGTGTGTATGTGAATTGTAAAGGCAATGGTGGCTCAAGGAGCCTTATATGGAAAAGAAAGTCCTCGGGACCTATACGATATCGGGGGTAGGATCGAGTAAATACTATCTGAAGGGTGTGGTTTTGTATGTAAGTCCTTAAAGAGGATAGACCTAGGTGACTTTGTTCAGAACCAAGAGTCCGAATTAGAAACCACTTGGAAATCTAGATTTGCCTAAGAAGAAGTAAAATGAACAAGTAGTGGTCCATAGGGGTCATTGATGGCACAACGCGGGAACCGAGTCTATCACGGGTGGTCCGGGTAGATTGAGTCTCTTGTCTTGAGTCAAACCACAGAAATACAGAGTATATGAGTTCACCACATTGTGGCTATTGCCTTGGGTAAACCGAGGTCAGATGAGTCGCCGGCTATTGCTCCAAGTGAAGTCTTGGGGTCAGACTATTGTTCCAAGTATAGTCTTGGGACCAAGGGTTCCTAGAATGATCAACTAGGTTCCCATATTGCTCACATGAGATATTGCCTTCGGGCCAGATTCCTTCCTAACGGAGATATTGCCTTCGGGCCAGATTCCCTCCTAACGGAGATATTGCCTTCAGGCCAGATTCCCTCCTAACGGAGATATTGCCTTCGGGCCAGTTTATGATTGAGATTACTTGAATACAGATGACCACATGGAATTATATGTGAAATCATGATATGATTTAGGTGTGAATTTAAATGTACGTAAATCCATGCTTTAAATTCTTTATTGTGAATATGATATAAGCTAATTGCATGACCACTTAATATATGGAAATTCAAATCTGTTATATGCGTATGTGTTTGTGATTGGCTCCTTTCCCCAGTTGTAGTGGTACCCGCTACTACACCAGGGATGGGAAAGCCTCTCACTGAGTCTGTTTGACTCACCCCAATTTTAAATGTTACAGACACAGGTGGTATAGGCATCGGGAGCGCTTCCACTTCATCTCAGGGAGGCGGACAGACTTAGAGACCGCACGCATTGTTCGCGTGGGTAGTATTGATATGTATTTTGTCAGGATGTATATGTATATGATTCTTTTGGTATAGCATTGTTTTGTACAGCTGCTATATACATATATGTATATGTCACACTCTAGAACTGTCGGCTTCATACAGATTAAAGATTGGTCTGGTTGTTGGGATCATAGGTTATGATATGATGAATATCATGTGTGTATATATATATATATGAATGTGACTTCCGCATGTGAATCGGATAGATCACACGCACTGAGCTTGTGGTCAATATGTAAACTTATATATATGTGTGACTGAATACTTGATTGTGTGAAAATACGGCTTCCGCATGTGAATAGGATAGGTCACACGCATTGAGGCGTGTGATCAATATGTATATTTTATGCAGGCGTGTGATTGAATATATATGTTTGACTGTACACAGGGATTCTGCATGTGAATAGGATAGATCACCCGCCCTAAATTGCGTGATCAATATGTATATTATATGTACGTGTGATTGATTATGTGTATATGTATAGACTGAAGCAGCGTTGAGCGAGCCGTGGATTGTGTGCTACGTAGGTCATCGGATAGGGATGACCATATATACTATATATTGTTTGTAATAGAAATGGGTAGTTATGCATATATAAGAATGTCAATCAGGAATTAGAGGCTTACGGGAGAGGAGAAATCCTACCTCCCGTGCCGGTCACGGACGTCCAATAGGGGGTCGTGACAAAGGGGTCAGGACGTGCCACGTGGTGGCTACGTATCAGTTGTTTGATAGATAGAAGTTGATTGTGTTTGATTAATAGAATTGTCACAAGGTGACTAGACCCAAGTGAATGGGTTAAGTATTGTTTGATTAACAGAATTGTCACGAGGTGACCAGTACCCAAGTGAATGGGTTAAGTATGCTTTGCCACGTGGTGGCCAGCAACCCGAGTGCATGAGTTCGAGGTAGAAAAGCCATGTAGTGGCTAGTAAATACCCCAGAGTGGGGGAAGTTAAGTAGATGTATGTTATAGTATCTGGGTGTACTTAAAGAATTGTCTATGTTTGCATATTATTGCTGATTGTGCAGCGGAGTGATGACGTACAGGATTACGTCATCACAACGTCTTGTTTGATTCAGATATGCTGAACGTGAGAAGACCGATAAGTAAAAGCCGGCACTATATGTTACGTGTTTAATTGCTAATTGATGACGTGGAATAAACTGCTTCATGTTTACATTTATTAAATGCATGTGAGTGTTTGGGTGAAATTTCTGTTGTTGTGTGATCACCAAGAATGTATGCTAACAATAGTAACTAGTTGTTTTTGCATGTGGTTGTGTATGACTCCCAAACCCAGCGCTATGGTACCCACCTTGCGCCGGGGATGGGAGAGTCCTCACTGAGTCACGTGGTTAAGACTCACACCTCACTTTTACTACATAGAGACAGGTTAAGTACAGGTGGAAGAAGTCTCGGTGGAGCGAACAAAACTTTCCAAGACCCACAACTTGTTCATGTGGGTGAAAGAATTGTAATTGTAATTAAATTTACTTTATCATTTATCATAAAGTAAAGGGTAGACGTACCCAACTATATTGTATCGCTAAATCTAGAACTGTCAGCTTCACACACCTTAAAAATCAGGATTTATTTTCCTGCGATATAGGGAAAATTTGTTTTCAAAATATATATGTATATACATATATCTGTTGCATGTGAATAGGATAGGCAGCATCTTCAGATGTGTAGCCAATACACAAGTTATATATATTATGTGTGTTTTCCTATATCTATATCCTGAAGCGGCACTGGCTGTGGATTTTCTTGCCTAGGATAGGCCACCATTTTCGGTGTAGCCATGATATTAGAATGCATGTGAATGTATTTTCAATAATAGATATTTTGTCAATTAGGTGATAAGGCTTACAGGCATAAGGGTATTCCCTGTGTCTGTGCCGGTCATAGTCCTCTAAACGGGGGTCGTGACATTGTTGATTAACACCTCGCGAAGGGGTGGTTAACTATGAAGCTAGAAATACAAGCGATCACAGAAAGCATATGTAGAAACCAGATAGAGACCTTGAGTCCCTAGGAAAGAAAGATAAACCGTAGGGTAAAACGGTAAAACTTCCACATTGAGATAAATCATAGGTGAAATTGAGCCAAGGGATGGCAACAAGCCAACAACCCCAAAAAAAAACCGAGGATTAAAGAATGATTTATTTAAAATTTTGAGGATTTAAGAATGATTTATTCCGGGGCTAGGAATTAAAACCTTAAAAAGAATATAAGAAAAGTATGAAGATTAAGGGAAACCGGAATGGAACCCCGAAATTCTTTGAAATCTCAAGTAAAATAAAGGATGAAAGAAATGAGTAAAATATTTTTGTTTGCAAATTATTCTGGACCTACGAAATTAGAAACCCAAAATAAATAGGAAGTAGGAACTATTTTTGGGATCAATTTAGGACTTAAAAAATTGGAAACCTAAATTTAATAGGGAAAGAGATTAAATTAAAAATACATATTAGTTCTTATTTATTTAAGTATTAATTAATTTATTTAATTATTAGTTATATTATTATTTAATTATTTACTTATTTTAATTATTATTATTATATTATTATTATTATATATATATATATTATCAAATTGGGATGGGGGATACGTGGGTTTAATGGTTTATAAAGAAAGAATAGAAAGAAGAAAAGAAAGAGAAAGAAAGAGAAGGACGTGTGAGAAGAAAATGAGAGATAGTGAGAGAGAGGGCGACGGACGGAGGAAGAAGAAGGGGGAAGGGCCACGGTTCGCCGGAAACCGGCCGGAGAAGAGCGGTTCGACGCCGGAAAAGCTCACCGGAGCTCGGGTACAACGTCTCCTACACCTTCCACCAATCAAATCAAAGGTTGGTAACCCCAATTTCATTCGAAACCCTCAATTTCTCCATTTTTAGGGATTTCTTCGATCCACCTTCGATTGAATTGTTTCGAGGGTAGATTGAGACCTAGGAAGTGTTCTTGAACACTTAGTTGGTGTAAGAATCGAGACTATACCCTCTGGTTTAGCCGAATTCGAATTTGGAAGGATTTGGGGTTGAAATTATAATTATTTTCAAATTGGGGAAAATTGTTGATAATTAGGATTGAGCTTGAATTTGAGTAAATAGGCTTGGATTTATATTATTAAAATTATATGGTTGAAATATTAGATGAACAAGACCCGTGAAGAGCTGGCCCGAGTTTACTAAGGTTGAACCTTGATGTTAACGTACCGGGTCCCTGCTCGAGTTGCCCAAATACACTTTAAGGGTGATGTTAAGGGCTCCAAACCTCTTCTTTTCAATCTTAAACACCCTAGAAAAATTCTAAATATGCTATCAAGCATCAAGAATTATTTTAGGTACCTTCTTGTTTCTCAAGGAGGGAAACTTGCGGAGCAATGAAGCCCAAATTCTAAAATGGTAATTTTATTCCTTCATAATTATTAGGAAGCCTTTAGTAGGATAAATTAGAGGTGTATTGAGGTTTAGAAACTAGATTTCTTAGAACCTGAGTAAGAACACAAGAAACAAAATGCTTAGATCTTCCTAAAATTAGGATTCCTTCCAATCAAGTTAGATAAGCTTCCTTAGATGTGAATACAATTGAGATAAATGTCAAATACTCAAATCCAAGTACGTGAAACACTCAAGTAGAGTGTTATATTCGAGTAAGTCAAGTTTCCGAGGAAGGATACGCATAATTTGGGATAGAGAAGCCCGATAAGACCAAGAGCTTGACTCTATGGCAACCATGGACTACACGTGAGAGTAATGGAGAGATAAATAACAAGTTAAGCTAAGTAATAACCTTATTGTAGTAAATGTTGTTCTTATAGGAACAACGGCACACGATAGAGTCCAACAGGAACTCTGAGGAGACTAAAGTTATAGGAGAGGATTGCATGGAAGGTTGGCCAAGGTGAGGGTTCTTCCATCTCTGCTCCTAGGGTTGTATGCTTATGTGGATTACATGAGTATGTATATTCTCTGCTTGTCTGGTATGTGTTAGCTAGAGATATAGAATGCTAAATGTAAATTCCCAAAAATGGAAACTCAACTTTGACCAAAAAGTCAAAGTGTTGACTTTTTCTAAGTTGTTGACTTTTCTTTAACTTGTTTGACTTTTTGATTTTTAAGTGTTTGGATGTGTTTGCCTTTGTTTTTGTTTGTAATTAAGTTTATGAAACCCTAACTAGAGGTCAAGAGACCCAAAAACCAAAGAAAAATGACTAGAGAAACCCTAACCCTAACCCTAGGGACTAAATTGAAAAGAATAAGTTAGTTTTAACCCTTTTCTTTAATTCGTGACAAACTTGGTATCAGAGCCTGGTTGTTCTTTAAGGGTGTGAAGCTAACTAGTGGTTTCGGGTGTCAGTTGGGCTATCCATTACGAATCCGAACGTAACGGTGGTTCCGACGGGCACTTGTGAGGTTGCTCAGGATGTTGAGTCATAAATTCTTTTGAGTCATCGCTTCAGACATAGAATTTGTATGTGAAATTCTATGCAAAGCATATAACCTGTTCAGTACACAAGTGCCGATGAGCACTAAGGTGTAAGGAGGGGTGGCAGTGACCCCGGGAACCTAGGACGCCATAATAGGGAAATGAGATATCCATGGAGGATGCTACCTAGACACATACACATTTGGTTGAATTGTAGGCAGGAATGCGCTACAATGTGTGATTGTTTTGCAAGGTGTTAAATGAGACGATGCGTCTGCTCCGTTAGCGGCACATTGTGCGCTATGGTATAGACGCAACTTGTTTGATTATAGTATGGAATGCAAGTAGAATATAAATAAGCTGTGAATGGTAGTTCAGGCTAGGAATGATTTGTAAAGTGAAAGAAAAGACACGCTTGGCGTGTAGAAAAGAAAGTAAGCCCATGGGGCGATTGAAATTGAAAGTTTACATACAAGAATAAACAGGGTCATGGGGCATGAGACTGACAGGAAGAGGACCATGTGAATGGGTCACAACTGTGCGGTATGCTATGGCTGAAGGAAGTGAGTTGTCCTTCCTAGAAAGTAAACAAAAAAGTGGTGGTGTATGCCATAGTATAGAAGTAGAAGTCTACGGACTAGAAAATCAGGATACGGTATATGGAAGGGCAAAGTGGCCGAACCATATGCCGTAAAGATAGATGTTAAGAAGTAGATGCATATGTAAACGTGTAGAGCGTGACCATATGCCGAGTAGGAAATAGAGTAAATGGTAAGGCACGGGGAAGGAGCCTAGTCCAACCCTGCGCCCGATCCATGAATTGCTAGTTCCTTAAGCAAACAAGGGGGAAAAGGCTTACAGCATGTGGATGTATTTTCAATAATAGATATTCTGTCAATTAGGTGATAAGGCTTACAGGCATAGGGATATACCTTGTGTCTGTGCCGGTCACGGTCCTCTAAATGGGGGTCGTGACAATACCAATTTTATTAGGTCATCAACATTAACCAGTTTTCTAACATACAACACACTTAATCAAGTTTTGTTCTCATTTCAAGAAGACATTGGTTTGATAAACATATTCCCCAATTGGTCATTAATAGGTACAAAATCAAATCAAGATTATTTATCCTTATTAGGATATAGTTAGATAAGAGTTTTAGTGCCTATGAAATATTCTCTCAAAAGCTTTAAGGTGTGATTCCTTAGAATCAGACTTAGTCCAGCATACTTCAAACATTATGTCTGTCTATAGGTCAACAAATATCATATCATACCTTTATAAAGCTTTTTGGTCTATGAATTTATCATTTTTCACCTTTTGATGGAGATGCATATTGATGTGTCTATTATTTTGGCACTCTCCATTCCAAACATCTTCAATAATTTTCTGGTGTATGTTTCTTGATAGATGAAGGTTCCTTCACTTGAGGTTCGTGATAAAATGATATCTCTCCCATTGAATTCATACTGGTCATAAGCTTAGAAAATTCCTTGCACACGCTTTCATTAGTAGAACAATACCATTCACATAAATAAGAATATATCATTTGGATGTTCTTGTAAATCGTGATGTCTACTTTTCCTTTAGTAAGATCATTTCAATAAGAAGTAGAATCAGCCAATTATATCAATCATTAAGAGCTTGCTTAAGCTTTTAAATCTCAGTGGATATATCACATAAACACTCATCTAGATATTCATTCAAGAACCCACTCTCAACATTCTATTGATATAAACTTAAATTTAATAGAGCATGCAAGTGCAAGTAATATTCTCATTTATTCTTAATCTGGCTATTGGTTCAAAAATTCTTCTAGGTTAATTCTGTTTATGATCAACCAGTATTACCTTCGTTCTTACAATATGATCAACATCATCCAGTTTGATTTTAAATACTCATTTTGTTCCTATAATTGATTATTCTTTGGATAGAGTTGAGGAACAAGAGTGCATACCTTAATTCTTTCAAATGGTTTGAGTACCTCTTTCATGGAAATCAATGGGAAAATGTAGAATTTTCTCCATCCTCTAGTCAGGTTCCTTATATCAGAATATTATCCTCTGGTTAATGCTTCTGGTGCATTACTTGGTTCACTGTTGTTTCTTCCAAAGCTCCGTGTTTTGGTTGAGATATTTCTGGTGTATGTTGCGAAATATGATTTTTTGGTCTACCTAATGTTTTCTCATTATTTTCTATAAAGCCTTGATTTTCTTGTCTCTTTGATGTACTTCACATATTTGATCATCTTCTATATTATACATTTGGAAAGTCATTAACCAGCTTCTTCCTTGATCACCTAGAGATCATGTGTATGCTACAATTCTTACACATTTAAACCATATCTAACTTTCATCATGGGTAGAGGTTAGTCATATGTGGAATGATACATTTGATGAGACAACAAAAAAATTTATGCTTTATCACAAAATTGTCCAATACTAAGCATATTAAGTTCAAGACCATTAACCAGATAAATAGTTAGAGAAAAAAAAATCTTATCGTTACAAACTATTTTACCTTTGCTTTCTTTCAAATATTATTGTTCACAGTATTTGAGAGTGAAAAAGTTTCTACATCTATTTTAACGTGTGGCTAGAGTCCTTGCTTCTTGGAGATGGAGTTTATGGCTTGAGTTTCTATTCTACAAAGGGGAGTTATTTTATCTTAATACTTATTTTTAAATTGTATATTTTATTTCCTAGTTTAGTATTTATCTTTATGCAATTTAATTAGAACTTAGATATTTGGTACATTATCTATGTGTATAGAGAAATTATGGTTTAGATTGGTTATTGCAATTTTATTACCCATATGTGCTATGATGATGCTTAATTTTATTATGGTACCCTCTGCTAGTAGGATTCATGATTAATTAATGCATCTATGTTTGTGATGGTATTTTAAGCAATATAAGAAAATGAGTGTGAACCAATTGAGTATATGATGAATTAATATTGTTATGGTAGCCTCTGATAGTAGGAATCTTAACATGTTAATTCATCTAAGTTTGTGATGGTCGTCCAAACAATATAAAGAATGGAACACGTTGTTTTTGTCCAATTTTTATCATACATTAAGTGGTTCTTAGTTGTGTTTTTCGGATTAGTTGCTAGCTATGGTAGTAGGAGTAATCACTAAAAAAGAACACAAGACTCAAGTGGTAACTTGGGTTTTTCCTTAAGACTTAATGAAGAATTAACTCCCTCATTAATTTGACTAGGATAGCTATATAATTCCATTTTCCAAGAGTATTTTTAAAATTAATTCCAACTTGTTTATAATTTGTACAATCAAGAAAAATACCAAAAATAGTAATTTAGGTTCTCATTCAAGTTTACTTTCATTACATTTCTCATTTAGTAGATAGTTTAAAAAACCAAAATATCACTTTAGTTTGTTAGTTGGATGTTTTTGATACTTAGTTTAGCCTAGGATCTTAGATAAAGGCTCTTTGAGTAAATACGATCCGGATTGCGCCGCTATGTAACATTTTAATTCGGTTAATTTGGTTAACCTTGTGATGGGTTGCGATCAATATAGGAGATTATTATATATGCATGATTTTATATTCCTCCTAATGTGGCCATTTTAATGGTATTCCTGTGTTTAGACTCTATGACAATATATACAACAATTAAATCATTGTTCAAATGTATTTAATTCATTATATATACAATAATTTCATGAATGTTTATTATGTGTTATAGATGCATTGTGTTTCTTTCAAAACTTAAGGTTGCTTGTGAGATTACATTTGTGGAGGTGATTTGTAATTACCATATATAAAATGAAATATTTTACTATTTTTAATTATATTTGAATATATCACTAAAGTTTTCTTATATAGAGAACTAACACGTAGACAAGGCAAAGTTGTATGGTATATACATTTGGGATAAAACTTTAGTGGTACCGTACTATTGATATTTGGTACATCCCTCCAATCATGTTGAACCATTTGTTAATATTAATAAAATCTCACATTAATAAGGACTCACCTTAAATGATTACACCTTCCTAGTCCGTAAGCTTTCCTCACAATATAAGTTGTTCGTATATATTTATATTATATGGCATGTACATATATAGGGGTGGCAATCGGCGGGTACCCGCTCATTTTTCCACTATCCGAATTCGAATCCACCCATTACACCCAATACTCGAACCCTAACCGAATAAAAATTTACATTTTCAATATTCGTATCCGAAATTACTCGATACTCGAAATATCCGAAACTACCCGATATCCAAAATACCCGAAAAAATAACGGATATAGGATACTGGGTATCTTATAGTCAACTAAATTATCCAATATCAATTACCCAATATCCATCCACTAAATAAATTACTATAAAAAAGTTAAATTTTCTAAAAAATAAAGATAATTTTTATAAATTACAATTAATAATATTAATTTTAATAATTGAAACCATAAAATTTTATTTAATAAAATATATTTTATTTAATATTTAATATTATAATTTATAATATATATATTATTTTGGGTATTGAATATCGGGTGCCCTATCCGCCCATTTGTTTTGGACGGATATAGGGTATCCAAAGGTAACATCCGCACCCGCCCAATACCCATATAAATGGATAGTTATATTCTACTACCCGTACCCTATCCCATATCCGATATCCATCAAATATTTTTTCGGACGGATACCATAGAGTACCCATATAATTTAGCTACCCATTGCCACCCCTACCTGTACACCTTTTTGGTTAGTAGTCTCTTAAAATAAATATACTTTACAATGAAAAAATATAAAATAAAACATAATTGAAATAGAGGTGATAGATTAAAAATAATAATGGGTGGGGTAATTAATAGTGATAAGACAAAATTTTAAGATAACAAGTAGTTATTAAATTTATCATTTTAAAATAGAATAGTAATAACAATTTTATATTAAATTCCAAAAATCAAGAAAAAACTACATGCACAAAATGTGCATGCAAAGTCTTTAACATGTGTAACTGTCGTTTTTGGTTCAGACAATTGTTATTTGCAATTAAGGACCGTAAGGGGTCTTAGCCTTGGGGGACTTGTCCTTAGGAGATGAACCTAGGTGCCTACGTACCCTGGGGAAGGGATCAAAGTCCACGTAGTTCGTCATGGTGATGTCTATAAGAGCCATTGGGCTAGATGGTTACTTGTATCGGGCCGTGTGCCGCTAAGACGTGCTTAAGGTGCTCCGGGTGGGCGAGCCGCTCTTGGGAGGTTGCCTTAGAGTGTGAGAGAGCTTGAGTCTCTGAGAGCTACAAGGAGCTCTGCAAGGGAAGCACTCCGGGGCGGAGGTGTGTCTGCCGGCAGCGAAGTCTGTCGGTGCTGTGGGCAGAGCTCGGGATGTGTGATGAGTATTGGGCAAGAGGATGTCTGAGGGTGCTCAGAATGCTTGCCTGAATGGTTGTGGGTGATGTTCTTCTGATGATCGGATCTCCTGTATAAGTCCCCAGGGTGAGGGTCTTTTTATACTAAGTGTAGGGAGGACGTGCTCGACCCACGTTCTTGATGGACGTGGGTCGTCCCACGACTCCTAGGGAGTATCCCACGTCTTTTGCATGGGAGCCCTTGGGGGGAGATGTGGACAACGACCACGTAAGAGCCGTGTGATTCTCCTGATGGCTTTGGCTAGTGCTACCGCTTATGTGTGTTCTTCCGTGGATCCAGATTTCGAACAATCCCTGCTACTGGTTGCCACAGAGTGGATCAAAGAGAGAGTGGAGATTCTCGTGATGCTGCAGGATTCCGTGGACCTCCGGGGGGTTCTGTCCTAGGAAGGCGAGAATCTGGTAGTGCCTCCTTCGGCGGCTTCTGCGACATCGTATTCTGCTGAACCAGAGCCGGGCTCTACGAACAATATTTCGGCGGCGGACGTGGGTGTGGAGTCATGGGTGGTGCCGGACTTGGGCATTGAGAAGATATGGAGGGAGTTTTTCGCTCCTTCTCTCCCCGAGGGTTATGAAATAAGGCCGATGAGAGATGGGGAGACGATTCTTCGGAGTGACGGCATTGGTTTCGTCCTTCCCCTCTACGTCCCCTACAATGCCGCTTTTATTCCTCCCTTCTTCGGCTTCGCGGAAGCCATGCTTAACCTGTTGATTATCTGCCCCGCGCAGTTGACTCAGAACGCGTGGTCGATACTCGGTGTTTTTGACAGGTCTTGTCGATCGAATAAATTGGAGGCTTTGCCCAATGTATTTCTTTCCCTCTATTCTGTCTGCGAGGCGCACGGATGGGTATGTTTTCAATCGCCTGCCAAAGCTTTTACCATTGTAGACCTGCCGGGTAATAACCATGCTTGGCGGTCGTACTTCTTCAAGGTGGTACCCAAGAAGGGTTTTTGCCCGCCTTGGGTTCGACCTTCGGACTGGCGCCCGCGGTTCCCTCTCAAGTGGTCTAATTCGACTCTCCAGGTCCGGTATGATCGGGAGGACTACGAAGAGAAAGCTTATGAGTTTTTGAAGGGGGCCGTGGTCTCAGGCGCTGCTTTAGGTAAGCTTGTGATAGTGAGTTGTGTCTCTTTGCGTTTTTCGGACCTCACCAAGTATTGAATGTCCCCGTTTTGTAGGGTTGACCCTAGGTGGTATTCAAGGGAGGCTGGATCCCCTGCCGAGTTCTCTGAGTTGGAAGCATGGGCGGTCGGAGCCTGTCTATTGTTCTGTCCTCAGGAGCGAACGAGAATGATGGGGCAGACGGGGGCTCGAAGGGTACAAATACAGGAGCCACGAATCAGGTGGGTGAAACCAGCTTGAACCGTCGTGGTTGCAGGAGGGTTCCCTATACTCCCATACCCCCCGAAGAGATGCCCGTCCGTCTTCCAGGTGAGGATATCTCTTTTAGAGGGAAGTTGATTCCCTTTGAGGCGGAGCGGGTCATACTTGCTCGTCAGCATTATCCACTTGATTATGGGGATGATTATGATTTAAAGCATATGACCAAGGAGGCCATGCTGTTGCTAAGCTGTTTGGCAGGCTTTCCTTATCAGTGGGAGGTCGAGGGGGTATGACGCTTTTCTCTAGCTTCCATGTCCTCTGTGTAAGGTGCCTGACCCTTCATAGTTTTGTGTAGGAAGTGGTGGAGGGTTGCTGGATGAGAATGCCCAATTGACTGCCCGCGCAAAAGAATTAGAGCGCGAGCTAGCGGAGTGCAAGGCGAATTCTCTGCAGATTCGTAGCCAAGTTTTTCTGCACTTTGCGAACTACGGGATGCAGAATGGCATAGCGCAACTGGAGGATTTGATGGGCATCTCTATCCCCTCGGAGATTAGGGCGAGGATACACCGTTCCTGGGAGAACATCGGTGGAGAGTTTCGTGTCCGCGCTCGAGGAGACTCTCCATTGAGGATAGAAGATTATGATGTACCTCCTAATCCTCAAAGGGATCTCCTACCGTTGAGGGGGCCGCCGCATCCTTCAAGTGGGGATGCTTCTTGATTTGGACTTCACAGTGTGTCTACGTTGTCGCTTTTTGTATCATCGGGGCGATAGTCCCCGTATGTAAATATTTTTATTTGAATAGTAGAGAATTTTCAAAGTAAAGAGAATTTCAAGTACGAGAGTTGGTCAATCGCATTGCATTCTGTATTCCTTTAAATTGAAGGTAGTACATCTATCTTGGGACTAAGACAGGGAGGTAGTACATAGTAGATTTTTCTTTGGAGTAAGACAACACGAAATATTTTTCGTACTTGTCTTCGGACTAAGACATAGTGAAATATTTCTTGAGGCTGTTAGCGTTCCAGGTATTTGGGACGTGCTCCCCCGTCAAGTGTGCCAACTTGTATGAATTGTGTGAAGCGATTCCGATGACCCGGTACGAGCCTTCCCAATTAGGTGCGAGCTTGCCGTGCAGGCGGTCGCGCCTATTGTTTATCGTTGTCCGCATGACCAAGTCCCCTTTTTTGAACTTTCGAGGTCGGACGCTCCGGTTGTATTTTTGTGCAAGTAGCTGCTTGTAAGCGATGTTTTTGAGCGTTGCAGCTTCCCTGCGTTCTTCGGCAGTATTCAGGCTGACCAACAGATTTTCTGGATTTGAATCGGAGTAATTTAGCACTCGATCCGAGGGGACCCTAATGTCGGCTGGAACTATCGCTTCCTGCCCGTATGTCAGGGCGAAAGGAGTTTCTCCTATTGCCAAGTGTATCATCGTCCGGTAGGACCATAGGACCGATGGGAGTTCGTCCACCCATCCTTCTTTTGCGTCTGTCAGGCGCTTTCGTAGTCCTTCGTGGATGATGCAGTTTGCCCTTTCCATTTGTCTGTTGGTCGCCGGGTATTCGACTAAGGTGGTTCGGTTATCGATGCTCCAATCCTTACAGATATCTTTGAATTTTTTGCTGACGAACTGGCGCCTGTTATCGGTGATCAACGCGTGTGGCGGACCGAACCGGGTGATGGTTTTTCACCAAAGGAAGTTTTGGACATTTTGGGAGCCGATGGTGGCCAGGGGCTCGGCCTCAATCCATTTCGTGAAATAATCGATGACCACTATGAGGAATTTCTGTTGGAGTGTACCCTGAGGGAGAAGGCCCAGTATGTCCATGCCCCAAGTATCGAGAGGCCATGGAGATTCGATGGGCTTCAATTCTCCGGGTGCCTGGCGTATGAACGTGGCATGTCGTTGGCACTGGTCGCAATTAGTGACCAAATTTTCTGAGTCTGCCCTCATTGTGGGCCAGTAAAATCCAGAGCGTAGAGCTCGCTTGCGGAGAGCTCCTGCGGATTGATGGTGCCGCATATGCCTTCGTGGATTTCTTGTAGTACGTAGTTTGCTTCTTCGGTCAAGATGCATCGGAGGTACGGGGACGAAAATTCCTTTTTGTATAGGTCGTTTCCCCAGACGAAGTATCGGGCTGCTTGCCTTCTTTTTTTTCGGGCTAGCTCTTTATTAGTAGGCAAGGCGCCCACCATTAGGTATGCTTTTATGGGAGCCGTCAAAGAATTATCAACTGCTATTGGCAGTATGTCTGGATTTATGCTGGCGGTGCGAACCGTTATTCACAATACCGTTTTATGTCCCGATACAGGTAACCATCTAGCCGAATGGCTCGGTGTGGTGGCCAATTTGGAGAGGGTGTCAACTTGGGTGTTTTGGTTCCGGGGGATCCGCGTGATCAAGACGGATTTAAACCTGCTGATTTCTTGTTTGACACGCTCTACGTATTTGATAATAGTAGCGTCTTCCGCCTCAAAGTCACCATTGAGTGGTCCGACCACCAATTGTGAGTCGCTGACTAGCTTGACCTTTGAGGCGCCTAGGTCGTAAGCTAGCGCTAGTCCGGCTATGAGTGCTTCATATTCAGCTTGGTTGTTGGAGGCGGGGAAAATGAAGCGTAGGGCTTGTTCTACCTTGATTCCGTCGGGGCTTTCTGCTATAATGCCAGTGCTCGTGAATTTCCTGGTTGAGGAGCTGTCTATGTAGAGTAGCCATGGGGATTTTTCTGGCTGTGGCTTAAGTCTCGTCATGGTTTGAAGCCGGGGCGTCCCCCTGAAGGCGTTCTGAGGGAGTCATTTCGGTGACGAAGTCTACCAATGCTTGGACTTTAATCGTCCGTCGGGGCTCGTATTTGATGTCGAATTCGGATAGCTCAACGACCTAATTTGTCATTCGCCATACTAAGTTTGGCTTTTGCAGTATTTGCCGCAGGGGCTGGTCAGTTCGGACCATGATCGTGTGCTGTTGGAAGTAGGGTCAGAGTCTTCTGGCCGAGTGGACGTGGGCGAGTACGAGTTTTTCCACCCGCTGGTACCTGAGTCGGGCCCCCTGTAGAGCGTAGCTCGTGTAGTAAATCGAGAATTGCTTGACCCCTTCTTCTCTTACCAGTGCTGAGCTTACAGCATGATCGGTAGTGGCTAGATATAGTATAAGGATTTTTCCTTTGACTACCTTTGCTAGCACTGGTTGTTTAGCTAGGTAAACCTTTAGGTCTTAGAAGGACTTTTCACACTGATCGGTCCATTGGAACGCTGGTGCTGCTTTCAGGATTTTGTAAAAAGGGAGGCATTGGTCAGCCATCCTTGATAAGAATCGATTGAAGGCTGCTAGTCTCCCGTTTGGCCTTTACACCTCTTTCACCGTTCGAGGTGGCTCCATGTTGAGGATGGCTGCACATTTCTCAGGGTTGGCCTCGATTTCCCTTTGTGTGATTATGAATCTCAGAAATTTTCCTGCCGACATGCCAAAGGCGCATTTGATCGGGTTTGGCTTCATTTGGTGCGCCCTCAAGACTAGGAAGATTTCCTCCAAATGTACCAGATGTTGTTCGAGCTCCATGGATTTGACTACCAAGTCGTCGATGTAGACTTCGAGGTTTCAGCCTATTTGGTCTCTGAAAACGATGTCCATCATCCTCTGGTAGGTGGCACCTACGTTTTTCAGTCCGAAAGGCATGACTTTGTAGCAGTAGACGCCCTTATCTGTGATGAAGGAAGTTTTTTCCTGATCCTTCGGGTTCATCTGGTACTGGTTGTATTCTGAGAAGGCGTTCAGGAAACTCAGCATTCGGAGCCCGACGGTTCCGTCTACTAGCTTGTCTATGTTGGGGAGCGGGTAAGCATCCTTTGGGCAGGCTTTGTTCAGATTCGTGAAATCCACGCACATCCGCCATTTCCCATTCGCCTTTTTGACCATCACCACATTCGATAGCCAGTCGGGGTACTGCGACTCACGTATGAAGCCGGCGTCGAGAAGCTTTTGTACTTCTTCGTCGATTGCTTGTTGTCTTTCCTCGCCGAAGTTTCGCTTCTTCTGGATAACGTCGGGGCCGCCTCTGATGTTGAGGGAATGGCATATGAGTGCAGGGTCTATTCCTGGCATGTCCGCGGCGCTCCAAGCGAATACGTCGCTCTATTGGGTGAGCAGTTTCTGGAACCTCTTTTGGGCTGCCTGGCTAAGAAGGGCTCCAACGCAGATTTCCTTGTTATTTGCTTGGTCTATGCAAATATTTACAAGGTCTTCCGTAGGCTGCGGTCTGGCTCCAGGGATTTCATCGCGTAGGTCCATTATCTCGGGAGAGCTCTTGGTGTCATTTTTTACCTTGCCTCTTGCGGGACGGTCGGTCTTATGGCACGCATGGGCTCCTTGGTTCGCTCGTATCTCTGCAACCCCAGCTGATGTGGGGAATTTTATCATCATATGGGTTGTGGATATGACTACCTTGAGTTGGCTGAGGGTTGGTCGACCCAGGACGACGTTTTATATTGACGGGGCTGCCGATATAGTGAACCTAACTTTTACGCGGGCGACCTTTGGTTGTACGCCCAAGGTGAGCCATGTTGTAAGGGTTCCCTGCGTCTCAACGACTTGTCCTGAGAAGTCGACAAGAGCTCCTTCACCTGACGCCAACTAGTCCCTACAATTGGGCATTTCCTCCAAGGTCCTTGCGAAGAGTATGTCAGTAGCCGATCCGGGGTCCACCAGCAAGCGTTTGACATCAAATCTGGAGATGTTGGCCGTGATAGCTAATGGTTCGTTTACCTCGGTTGCGTTGCCCGTACCTTCGAAGGTCACGAGCTATGTTTTATATCGCTTATGTCGGCTGCTATTGATGTCATCCGGCCGATCGCGCAAAGACTTTGAGGGTTTGCGGGTGTTGGCCATGCGAGTATTTTCTTGTATCGAAAAAGTAACAAATGTGGGTTTCTGAGTGTTAGGTGGATACTCTTACTCCCCGAAAAAGAAATGTCGTTTAGCGGCAGAGAGCGGAAGGCATTGTGGTCTGAGGAAGACTGCGGTGGGCACCACTATAATTGTCGTTTTTGGTTCAGAGAATTGTTATTTGCAATCAAGGACCGCAAGGGTTCTTATCCTTGGGGCACCTTGTCCTTAGGTGATGAACCTAGGTGACTACGTACCCTGGGAAAGGGATCAAAGCCCACGTAGTTCGTCATGGTGACGTCTATAGGAGTTGTTGGGCTAGGTGGTTACCTGTATCGAGCCATGTGCGGCTAAGACGTGCTTAAGGTACTTCGGGCGGGCGAGCAACTCTTAGGAGGTTGCTCAGAATGCTTGCCTGAATGGTTGTGGGTGTTGTTCTTTCGATGATTGGATCTCTTTTTTAAGTCCCCTGGCTGAGGGTCCTTTTATACTAAGTGTGGGGAGGACGTGCTCGACCCACGTTCTTGATGGACGTGGGTCGTCCCACGACTCCCAGGGATTTTCCCTCGTCTTTTGGATGGGAGCCCTTGGGGGGAGACGTGGACAACGGCCACGTAAGAGGCGTGTGAGTGGTTCCACGTGTCGTTAGCGCATGTTATCACTAGACTTCTGGAAGCTTAGTACCACGTGTCCCTACGCAGAATATTATGTAGTTACAACATGTATATAGATCTTTGTAGCTTGGTAAGAAACAACTTATAAACCTTTCTTGCAGATTGATGATGGTTAGAAAATAATTGTTGGAGATTTGTCGACTGTAAAATGCTTTGGCACTTTTAAGCTATACACTTTTTGTTGCTTGTATAATTCCAGGATCTATTGAAATTACTTGATGATTTTTACCATTCCTTTGAGAATTAACTAACTGTATTAATTAAATTTAGACTTGTTTGCTTTTTTATCGTGTACATTGTACTAGTATGATATTGCAGGAAGTTAGCCTCTTGCTTCTTAAGCTTAATTGTAGAAGAGCACTTGATACGGGTCGAGTTCGTATTAGTCGGAGCAGTGCCTCGGAGGTCGAACGGAAAAATTATATATATATAAACTTTATGCATGTATAACTGCATATATGCTTATTTTATGGTGTAAGTATGTAACTCCTTGTATTTTTAACATAAAAAATCTTAAAAGCATGTTATCTAAAAAGATGAGACATAGGCAACTGCTAAATGATAGGGTGACTTGAATCAATTTTGTAAGGTCCGAAGTGAACCTAGCGGATCCATTAAATAAACCATTGGGAAGGAAACAAATTATTGACACATAGATAGGAATGGGACAAAGCCAGTTTGACATTAACAATACCCAACATTTGTGATTGGTGATCTTATGAATAAGATTCAATGAGAAAAATTATATCACTGTTGGCTTCTTCCTTATAAATACTACCATTAGCATAAATACCACAACTATTCACATCATCTTTGATGTAAGGAACACTCCTTTTTATCCATACTATACATATGTCAATGTGAATGGAAAATAAAAAGAATCATTATTTGAAAAAAGACTACAAAACTTAGTGGTTAGTGGTAGGTACTCCATTCCCCTTAAGCAAGGTCACGAGTTCGAGTCTTGTGCATGGAAAAACCTCTGCTGGGGGAGCTCTACTTCCGTTATGGGACCTCAGCTAGCTCGAATAGGATTGCCTCCAATAGGAGGATACCTTTGGGAAACCAAATTTTTTTTTCATATATTGTTGATGAAAATATTCACATGTATAATTTTTTAATAAGAGAAGGAGAAGCAACCAAATTCTTTTTTTGAGTTTACTTTTTACAAGAGAGTGACGTGTCAATAGGAAATGCAACAAGATGAATTGGACAATCGTGATCAATGCACTACAATGAATTTGGATCATCGGTTCAACAATTTCATTACTTAAAAGCCAATTGAAACATAAACCAATAAAATAATAAATATATATATACACACACACAAATACAATCAATGTATATTTTACTTTAAATAAATTGTGGGATTTATTAGAAATTAACATAACTAACATAAAACTAAATAAGGCAAGATAGCAAGGAGCAAATCGATGTTGTTTGCTCAGTGTACTTTGGAATAACAAAAAGAGCCATCTAATCCAATGGTTCACTGATTTAATATAGAACAAGTGAGTCAATTATGGTTGATAGCAAAACAATCTTCAAAATCAACTTGGCCTATTCTAACCATCGGTTCGTTATCAAAAAAAAAAAGAAAAGAAAAGAAAACCATCGGTTCAGCAGTTAGAACAACTAGTCTGGTTCTAGTCAAAATACAATGTCTTGATATATGTTTTTATTTAATAACATCATCTAATATCCAAAGTACCTAAATACATTCTTATTCTAACTCTACTTATTTTTACATATACCCGAATAACCAATATTGCCGAGCACGATTACTAATCCATTTGTTAGCCTATAGGCACCTTGAATGATACGATGGCTTGAGGATTTAAAGTTGCGCAATACTCAGATTAAAATTAAGAATCGAATCCGATTAAAGGTATATGAGTCCCTTATATTTAATCACATTCCGAGATTCATCCCTACTCTACTTGTATATATACAAAAACTAAACAAAAGAAATTTACACTTAGGTATGCATCATAAAGATGAGAAGGCATCTTCTTACAAATTAATTCACCTGCCAAATCAAAATCTGTCGCATTAAAAACAAAACTTAGACAAGAAAAATTAATAATAAAACAAATCCGTAATATTTAAACAAAAGCACAATAGTGGTCGAGACTCCAATTAGCTGTCAAATATATTAATTTTATATATACGTAGGTGATTGATCACCAATTCTTATGATAATAATGAAGAATGATTAAAGACAATTTTGAAAGGGAATTCCAAAAATTTAATAATTAATTAGAACAAAAAAAGATCACCTTCGCCAAAACGTTTATATACTCACTTTTTTAATTTCTTTTGGAAATATAAAATTTCAATCAAATCAATGAACTACCAAATATATTTTAAGAAAAATAATCGTTCTCCAAAGTATATTTGATAGTTCATGGACTAATCAAAATTTATCTCCAAATCTTTTTTTATATATGAAGGGCATTTTGAAGTAGAAACAGAACAATTTTAATCAGATCAACGAAATACCAAGTAATTTGAGAAATTGGATTCTCTAATAATATTTGGTATTTCGTTGATTGGCCAAAATTCATCTCCAACATTATTTGAATAAGGAAACATAAATCATTCTCACTGATAATTATCATTGGACTATCTGCATTTTATTCACTACTAAGGTTGGAATATATATAGGTCACCATGACAATGCTAATTGATATTTTGAATTTGAAAAACTATCATATTCAATGTCCAATTTTTCAACGAAAAAAAGGAAATATCATAAATCCTCTTGATTATACACATTTTATCATTGTGCACATACATTTTATAATTTTAATTTTACCTAAATACATTAATGACAAATATTAAGAATATTTACTAAACCTAATTTCTTTATTTTGTTAGTATCTTTGGTTTGGTAAGTGTTCAATAATTTAGATTTGGCATTAACACTTTTTAATTAGCTACCAAACCATCATAAAAAAGATCAATTGCAATAAATTAAATATATGCATAATTCAATATATATATATATATATATATGTAAATTAGTTTAATACGTTGTAAGAGATTAGTCCCTTTCGCTAAATTCAACATCTATTGATTATACACATGTGTTTCTTTTATAGGCATACACATGTGTTAATGTGTCAAACAATATGGCGAAATGTTTAAATGCGATTTTTTTTCTTGTTTTGTACAAGATATCTAACTTTAATATGTGATTCAATACAATAATATGAAAAATAAATTAACTTAAATAATAATAGAACCTATAACTTTTTTGCCAATGAACCTTGACATAAGGAAAAGTTGTTCGGAGGCATACTTCGTCTTCTCCAAACAAGGTGCATCGACAAGAGGATCCCAAAGGGAAAATGATGAGGAAAGATGGGAGAGGAGAGTCAAAGAGAGACAGCGGAGACTCTAAGGGGAGAGAGAAGAGGGAGGTTGCAAATGTTGGGAACCCGAAGAATAAAGAAGAGGGGTTGAAGAAGTCATCTGGTGCGGATTCGAGGCCTTCGTCTCAGGTTCCTCATCGAAAATCAGATACGACGGATGCTCGAGCGGTTACTTCGGTGGAAGGTACTTTTCTCCTCCTGTGCCTGTTTGTCAATCACCTATGAAGGTGGTTTTTCGTCTCGCTCCATGATTCCGGATTCTGCTGGAGGTGTTGAGGTACCCGTGAGCGAAAGCTCATATTAAGCGGGCGGTCGAGCGATCCGCGAGTGATTCTTCTACTGGGGAGAGGGCCATGGCAGATGAGACAATGGTTGAGGCTCCAACTGGGGGATCCAGAGCTGGTGAAGCAGTGGCTGAGAAAGCTAGAGCCCTCGCTGTTGGAGGTAATGTAGTGGTGAGTCAAGCGATTGCCACAGAGGATATTTCTTTAGGGTCAGATGTTGACCCACTGGAACCTGTCGAGCTGTTGGAAGGGAGCCTTATTTCGACTTGGTACCTTTGGGCAGGTGCTTTCCGGTGGATATGGTCGAGAGGGTTGCAAGGGGGTTGGATACCAATCCCTTGACTATTGTTATTCGTGCCTTTGGCAGTGCTTCTAAGGCGTTGGCTGACTCCCATCAGGCTGGAACTGTGTGGGAGAAGCAAGTGGTAAGCATTATATTCTCTCTCTTATTCGTTCTTAACTTAAGGTTTTTGGATTGCTGCATTTTCCTGTTTCATGCAAAACAATGTCCATCTTCACCGAGACCAACTTCTTGGGTTTCTGACTTCTAGAGGTTTAGCTCTAGAGGCTGCTCAGAAGAGTTTGGAGGATGCGAGTGGATAGCTGTATGCGAAGGATATGGAGTGCGAGGACCAAAGTCGTGAGTTGAGGTCCTTGACTCATGAGGTAGCTCGCCTGAAAGCTGAGAGCGCTCAACCTTCCGAGGTTAGGCTTCTGCAATCAGAGTTGTAGAAAACTCGCAAGGAGCTTGCCATCCGTCGGGAGGACGCGGAGAAGAGCCGACATGAATTGCATTCTCTTCGTGTTGCTTTGAAGAATGTCGAGGCTCACGCCAGTGAGAATCTTGCGAGCTGGCTAGAGGCTGAGAGCAGGGTCGTTGATGTTGCTGACCATCAAGGAGAGATGTTGGCGTAGAGAATGTATGGGATGCTGCTAGTGATCGAGCAAATTGAGCGTCTTCGTGGGGAGAGATTTACTACTGAGTGGGTGGCTTCCCTGCATCCTTCCCTGGAGCTTCTAGATGGTGAACTTAGAGGGCGGATGGAGACCGATCCTCCCTTGAACTTAAACTATCTTCGCAATTTGGTTGATCGCCCGCTGGACCATCGAGTTCTCTCCATTGTTGGCGAGCGTGCTCTTGAGATTGGAGCTATTTCTCAGCAGTTGGCCGAAGTTTTCCAAAGGAGACCATCGGGGAATGCTAGCAATGTCAAGCCTGTGGAGGCCGCAGCTAATGTAGATCTTGGGAGTACCCAAGAGTAGGTTTCTGTAGGGTTTTAGGTTTTGTTCCTTGTAATAGGCGGACGCCTTCCCCTTTTGTCACATTAATGAAAATTAATGTTAAATTGCAATTTCTTGAACTGACTTTCTTTTTACTTCTGGGCAAAAAGGTTTTGCGTAAGTACAGTCTTTTGAGTTGCTTGTCTTTTCACTTCTGGGTAAAAAGATTTCTGCATGAGTACAGTGTGATCAAGACTGTCGCATGTTTTTACTAGCGTGTTTTATGTGAACGTTCGTTTTGTGGCTCTGCTTTTTTGGATTTGCGCCCGAGAGGCTTTTTAGATGTTAGTTGTGCATTGGGGGAGTCTTAGCTTTGTCTTGGTGGCTCTTAAGCGTTTTTCTTTGGGCGGTTGACCTTATGCCCGTCCTTGCTGTGACTTTTTGCGAGTAGACTTTGTGAGCACTTTTGGTATAGGCCATATCATGTCTTTTTCAAGAAAAGGAAACTTTCGATTAATGATAAACAAAACGATTACATTCGAATAGCATTGGTCAGGCTGAAAATAGTAGTTCCTAACCTGAAATAAACGAAGACATGTAAAATTTAGCCAAGAGGTATTTCGGGTGTGCAAAGTCCGTTCAGAGTTTAGGCGGAGGCCTGGTCCGGGCGGGCGGACTCTAGGGGACTATCTCCTGACTCTTTGCCCTTGGAAGGTTCCTCGAATGATTCTTTGGTACCAGGGAGAGCGACCTTGATGGTCTTTGTTAGGCTTGCCGCATAACAGGCTCACATTACTTTTTGTTGCCCCATGATTTCTCCAACCACATGTGGCGTCGGGAATTTCATAGTGAGCTGTGTCGTGGACACTATAGGTTTCAATTTGTTTAGGGACGGTCGCTCGAGGATGGCGTTGTATGCCAAAGGTACTGAGACGATGATGAAATCCACATCAAGGCTTGCTACCTTTGGTAAAGTGCCCATAGTTGTGCGGGCTGTTATGATTCCTTCTACAGGAAATGGAGCTCCGGAGAACCCTATGAGCGTGCCGGGGAAGGGCTTCATGTTAGCCTCGTTTAACCCGAGCTTCTTGAAAGTGTCGAAATAAAAGACATTCGCTGTGGACCCTTGGTCTATTAGGACTTGATTGAGTTCGTAGCTGGAAATGACTGCGGTCATCACCATTGGGTTTCATGAACTGGCCCTTCGAGGTTCGTAAGGTCGAAGATGATGGGGTCTCCGTTAGGTTCTTCACCTTTTTTCCTATGTTTCGGGACATAGTCGAGGGCGAGTATGGAGCGTTCTACCCTTTTCTTGTTTTGCGATTGTGAGGTGGTTCCCTTCTTCAATCCGCCTGTGATGACGCAGATAACCCCGAGGGTAGGTACTTGGTCACTGGTGTCCCTTGGGCATTCCGTACTGGCTCTACCTTCCACCTTAATGTACCTGCCCAACTGTCCTTTGCGAATGAGATCCTCGATCTAATCTTTTAAGTGAATACAGTCGTTAATCTCGTTCCTGTAGTTCTTGTGGAATTGGCAATACTTGGATTTATCCACTGGTTTCCCAGTCTTCCGCCTCTTCATCTGTGGGGGGAAATTGAGCATGTCTGAATGATAAATTTCCTCAAGGACCCCGACGTGTGATTTGTTGAGGGGGTGTAGTTGGTAAATCGTCCTCTATGGGGCATTCGAGGTCGTGGCGGGGAGCGCTTTCTATTATTTTTCTCTTTGGGACTTTGGTTGTCGGTCGTCATCATCTCCTTCTTTTTCTCGGATCGCTCCAGGTTGGTCCTGCTTATTAGGAACTTCCTCATCTTATCCTTGGCAATCTGGGCGTTCTCCTCTTGGATGAACCATTTTGCTCGGTCCATTACCTCCTGCAGGGTAGAAACATGGCACTTGTGAGCTCCCCATAGAACTGCGAGCATCGGAGGCCTTGCTTGATGACAAAGATTGCAATGGCGTCCTGTAGGCCCCTAACTTGGAGCAAGAGCTTAGTGAATCGAGCTAAGAAAGCTTGTAGCATTTTCCCTTCTTCTTGGTGGAAGCCGATGAAGGAATCTTCGTTCTTCTAGTATTCTTTACTGTTTGCGAGCTGGATGAGGAACTTTTCTGCCAGCTGTTCAAAGCTGTGAATCAAGTTCGTGCGCAGTAGCAAAAACCACCTTAAAGCTGCTTCTCAGGGTCGACGAGAAAACTCGGCATTGCTGGCCGTCTGTTATGCCGAGTATTGACATGGCTGAGTTGAAAGTGTTGATGTGGTCTCGTGGATCAGTGTCTCCCCCATAAGGTTCTATATGGAAGGGCATTTTGAAACCCATGGGCACATGCTCGTTCATAACTTGCAGGGTGAAGGGGTGTCTCCCTTTTCCTTGAAAGTCGAAGCCGGACCAATGGTATTGTCCTGCCTAAGTGGACATGCCGTAGGGAGCGTACGGGTTGTAGGCTCATGCCCAAGGCATATGCAAATAAGATCTTGGCGGTTAGTTCGGGATAGGTGGTCGTGGGTAGTCCGTGGACGGGCATACTGCTTGTCCGGCAACCATCGTTGGCCCAGGTGGGATTGATGGCAGGGGAGCTGGTGCTGTTAGTGATAGCCGGGGGATTTCCATTGGTAGGGTTCTGAATTGTATTATGGGTAGACCGATAGGGGCACTGGATGGACCTGCGAATGCGTTGTGTGGTGCTACTGGCATTTGGATGCCCGTATTTGCTGGGCGGTTTCTATCCTTTTCCAATTTTTGTTGATGTATGACTGTGATGGACAGATTTTCAAGTAATAAAATCCCCTCTACTTGCAAGTATACAAGGTCAGTTGTAATACGTGCGAATATAAGGGTGTCGAACCCACAGGGATCAGTTGGATTACTAGAATTTAACGTTTTCACAATTTTAAATTTAAAAGAAAGGGGTTTTGGAACTGGAAGTAAAGAATAAAAAAAAAGTTTAACAAGAGTGAAAGAATAGAAAGTAAAATATTGAAAGTTGATAGAATCAAGTTGAATAACTTAGGACTTTGAATCCACTACTAGCTTCGTAATTAAATATCCGATGTTTAATTAAGGACTACTATTTATTTCATGCAGTGTTCTAGGCTACAAGCTTAGAATCACTTAGAATGATATTGGAACAAAGTTTTTGACATACTCTATCTAATTTTAGCATGGACTATTCAAGTATGACATAATCCATCTAGGTTTAGCATAGAATATTCAAATGTTGTTACAATTCTATGATTACCATTACATGACCTCCACATTTAAGACTACAAGAATTAAAGTGGGTAATAGTTTTGATTTTAAAATCCATGAATATTACTACAAGAAATATTGAATAGAAATTAAAATCAAATAAAACAATAAGAGCACAATGAAATATTAAAGAAAATTCTTAGTCATGTAATCCATAAAATAAATGTGCATATCCTTAATTAATATCAAATATAAAATTACATAGCTAGGGCTTCATCAAAAATCCTAAGTAGAAAAAATTAATTCTCCATGGCAAAATACATAATTGCCAAACTCTTGATCTCCACCATCTCTCCTTTGAGAATTTTGGTCTTGATAATTTTTGTGAGAGAGAGTAATGAGAGAATTTGGAAGAAGAAAAATGGAAGTGAGAAGTTTGTGTGAAATTGGATGGATTGAACCCTTGCCTCCTACTCCTATTTATAGAAAAATTTGCTCTCAAATAAGTTTACTTAATGGCTAAGTAAAAAGGAAAAAATAAATAAATAAAATAAAATAAAGAAAAAGGAGGCAGCAAGGTTTGAAGTAAGGTCCTTCAAGTCTACACACTTGTAGAGTTGCCAGTTGGGCTGGAGAAGAAGAGTTGTCATGTTTTCCATCCAATATCCTGTAGTCAACGGAAATTAGAGTCAAAATTGGAGGCTTTAATAAAAGGTGAATGCGTGGCCTTGCTGGGAGTTGAAGAAAGAGCAACAGAGATGCCAGCGCATATTCCAACCACTTGAGCTGGCATATAGATATGATATAATTCCTATCTTTAATTATCATAGTCAAAAGTGGAAGTCAACAATTACAGCTGAGAAAATGATGAAAACACGTACAAGCTGTCTCGAACATGGGCTCCAGAACTTTCATGTCAAACCTTTTCACCAGACGAGATGCCACTTGTCCTTATCTTCAAATTGCCGCCTTTATTTTCTTAGTCAGCCCTGTCTTGTAGCAAATTCAAAATTTGCTTCTTTTTGTCAAAAAGAAGTACATCTAGAATCGAACACTTGCCCACCTTTACAAACCTCCACGTACAACCAGTTATGCCACCACCCTTTCGTTTGTCATTTCTTCACATTTTCTTTATTTAACTTCATTCTACGAACTTCCAAGAACTTCCTAGGATAATCATGAGCTTTCATGAATTGGTCCATCAAGTTACTTTTAGCCCAAAAATTAAGAATACTCTCTGCAATAAAAGTTCACAAAAATTAAATTTTATATCCAAAAATTATAATTTTTCAAGGACTAATAAATAAATATTAAGGGGAATATCTCTATTAAAATATGCATTTATCACACCCCCACACTTAAGCTTTGCTAGTCCTCGAGCAAAGGAGAATAACTAAATCATGTAAATCAGAGAGTTTAGTTACTCAAAGGTTATAACCATATATATAGATTAAATTAAAAAGTCTTTTCCTCATAGTCAACATCACCAACCATAATTACTATTATTTTTTATTTTTTTTCATAACAATGCAATTATTGAAACCTTATTAGTCAACCATTCAAAGATATCTTTGTAACCAAGAAGTTAACATGATAGCTACATAGATCCTCACTAAGGGCATGTGTTTAACTCAACTCTCAAGTGTTTAAAGTTTACCAATGTATCACTCAAGTTCAATCAATGTAATAACACTACCATAGGCTTGCAAATTCTTCCTATCTCCACTAAAAACAACTATAACAAGCATTAGTCAAAAGGACTTTGCATTTGGTTGTAATGTTGGCCAAGGGATAGGTAAGGATTTTTAAGAATAGTGGTGCTAATGACCAGGAAATAGAGCATAAACCCTCTTCTCTTATATATCAACTCAACTCCTTTTGCACTTATCAACACTTCTTTGTAGTCAAAATCTATTGTAATGAGATAAGAATTACATTTAAACTTTCACAATAAAGGAATTTTCCCATTCTTTCTCATCATTTTTTTTTCTTTTTTCACGTCCTCATTTCTTCTTTCATTTCATTGTATTTTTCAAATCAGACCATTCTTCTTCTCCTTTTTTTTTCTTTTTCTTTTTTCATCTTTATAACACATTCCCACATTAACAAAAGTAACTATACTCTATAAAATATGGTCAAGGGTATTTCATATAGTCTTTCTGGGAAAATAAGGCTTGTAATGTGGTTAAAACAACAAAATAGGCTAAAAGGCTCAAAATTGGCTCACTAGAGAAATTTGTATACAGGTTGGGCTCATTTGGCTGTGGTGTTTAAAATTTAACATCCTAAGTGCCTTTATCACTTTTATGCAAGCATAGTGTCAAAGGTAGTTTCAAAAGGGACAATAGGCAAGTTCTAGAGTATTACAAACATGATTGAATAATCCTCACAAGAAATGAAAGAGTTGATTAAAAGTAAATCAACATTATGGCTCAAACCTCACTAAGGTAATTTGATCTACGTAGTCATCATGACACAGCTTCTCAAATCATGACTTAATTGATAAAAGTCAGAATTATCTTAGTGGAAGAACTAATAAATATCTTAACAATTGCAAAATAAAATTAAACACACATATCTCTGCTTTTTTTATATATATAAAACTAGTGATGTTGACAATGGAAAAAGTGTTGATTCAATTTAAACTTATATAATGGTTATAATAGTGAAAGACTAATCATCCAGCTTGCATTCAAATTTTTCTACCCCCACACTTAGTTTTTGCACTATCATCAATAATAGGGGTTAGAAATTATCACAAAATCAAACGAGAATGGAACAATACAACCTGGAGAGTTGTAGGAAAGATTTTCTTGAAGTCCAAAGATCAAAGTTCTCACCATGTACCATGTTCTTTCTGCAAAAAGTTTTTAAACCACTAGCCAAGACAAGTAAGTAGCAAACATATTATAAATATATCAAAAGCCTAGGTTGCCTCCTAGTCAGCGCTAAGTTTAAAGTCTTCAGCCAGACTCAGAAATGACTTTTTCAGTTAATCAGAATATAGAGGATCTACTAAATTAGTAGACTCTAAATCAACTCCCACAACAGCATTTGAAATCACTGGTTTTAAACGTTGACCATTAACAGTTAACATCCTACCATCCTTAGGATCCTTTATTTGAATAGCTCCTGATGGATAAACTTGTTGAACAATATAAGGAGCATCCCATCTTGATATAAGCTTACCAGGGAACAATTTCAATTTTGAATTGAAAAGCCAAACCTTTTGATCAAGTTCAAAAGTTTTACAAGAAATCATTTTGTCATGGAAAGCTTTGGTTTTGGCCTTGTAAATCTTAGAATTTTCATAAGCTTCATTACGCATCTCATCTAATTCATTTAACTGTAATTTCCTATGAGAGCCAGCTTGTTTCATATCAAAATTCAAAGCTTTTATTGCCCAAAATGCTCGATGTTCTAATTCTACTGGCAAATGACATGCTTTCCCATAAACTATTCTAAATGGAGACACTCCTATAGGGGTTTTATATGCAGTACAATAAGCCCATAAAGCGTCATTCAGTCTTAATGACCAATCTTTTCTATCAGGACGAACAGTCTTTTCTAAGATGGACTTAATCTCACGATTTGATAACTCTACTTGACCACTTGTTTGTGGATGGTATGGGGTAGCTACTTTATGTGTAACAGAATACTTCCTAAGAAGTGTTTCTAATGAACGATTACAAAAGTGACTACCTCCATCACTAATCAAGGCTCTAGGAGTACCAAATCGACTAAAAATATTATCTTTCACAAATTGCATTACCACCTTATAATCATTAGTTCTTGTGGCTATAGCTTCTATCCATTTTGAGACATAATCTACAGCAACCAAGATATATACGAAGCCAAATGAAGGTGGGAAAGGACCCATAAAATCAATGCCCCATACATCAAAAATTTCTATAATTAAAATGGGTTGTAAAGGCATCATGTCTCGCCTAGATAATGAACCAGTGCGTTGACATTTTTCACAAGCAAGACAAAATTGGTGGGCATCTTTGAATAAAGTTGGCCAATAAAAGACACATTGTAGAACCTTAGCAGCAGTTCTGCGACCTCCAAAATGTTCGCCACAAGCATATGAGTGGCACATTGATAAAATACTATCATATTCATGTTCAGGGACACACCTACGAATTATTTGATCTGAGCAATGCTTAAATAAGTAAGGGTCCTCCCAATAGTAATGTTTTACTTGAGAGAAGAATCTATCCTTATCTTGCTTTGACCAATGCGAAGGAATTTTACCTATGACAAGGTAATTAACAATGTTTGCGAACCAAGGTAATTTTGATCTGGTTACCAAGAATAGTTGTTCATCTGGAAATGTATCTTGAATGATTAGGTCATCTTTATTTTCAATGTGAATCCTAGACAAATGATCAGCTACAAGATTCTCACAACCCTTCTTATCTTTAATTTCAATATCAAATTCTTGCAACAATAAAACCCATCTAATTAACCTAGGTTTTGTCTCCTTTTTAGATAATAGATATTTCAAAGCAAAGTGATCAGTGAAGACAATAACCTTAGATTGTAGCAGATAAGGACGAAATTTATCAAGAGCAAATACAACAGCTAGTAATTCTTTTTCAGTAGTAGTATAGTTCTTTTGAGCATAAGTAAGTGTTTTACTAGCATAGTAAATCACATGTGGCATTTTATTCACTCTTTGACCTAGAACAGCACCAACAGCATAATCAGAAGCATCACACATAATCTCAAAAGGCATAGAAAAATCTGGAGGTTGCACTATAGGTGCTGAAACAAGAAGAGATCGAAGCTTTTCAAAGGCTTCTAGACATGACTCATCGAAATTAAAAGGGACATCTTTTCCAAGAAGATTAGTCAAGGGTCCAGCAATTTTGCTAAAGTCTTTAATAAATCTTCTATAGAAACCTACATGACCAAGAAAAGATCTTATTTGCTTAACAGATGCAGGTGGTGGAAGATTGTTAATACGGTCAACTTTAGCTTTGTCAACCTCAATTCCCTTTTTAGACACCTTATGACCTAGTACTATGCCATCTTGAACCATAAAATGACTTTTCTCCCAACTTAAAACCAAATTGGTTTCTTCACATCTTTTTAGCACTTTTGACAAGTTATGTAAACATTCATCAAAAGTTGGACCAAAAATTGAAAAATCATCCATGAACACTTCTAGAAAGTTCCCAACCATATCAGAGAATATAGAAATCATACATCTTTGAAAGGTAGCAGGTGTGTTACATAACCCAAAAGGCATTCGACGATAGGCAAAAGTACCAAAAGGACAAGTGAAAGTAGTTTTCTCTTGATGCTCAGGGTACACAGGCACTTGTATGTAACCAGAATATCCATCTAGAAAGCAATAATAACTTTGACCAGCTAACTTTTCTAAGATTTGATCAATGAATGGTAAAGGAAAATGATCTTTCCTAGTCATGGAATTTAGCTTTCTATAGTCTATACATACACGCCAGCCCGTAGTTTACCTAGTAGGTACTAATTCTCCCTCTTTATTTTGGACTACTGTGATTCCGGATTTCTTAGGGACAACTTGGATAGGACTTACCCATTGACTATCAGAAATAGGATATATGACACCAGCATCTAATAATTTCACTATTTCCTTTTTTACAACTTCCATCATATGTGGGTTTAGCCTACGTTGTGATTCCCTAGAAGGTTTGGCATTATCCTTTAGATAAATTTTATGCATGCATACTGAAGGATCTATTCCTTTTAAATCAAACACAGACCACCCTATAGCCTCTTTATGTTTAGACAAAACCTTGACTAGTTCATTTTCTTGTTCACCAGTTAATTGAGATGAAATAATAACAGGCAAGGTCTCATTATCACCAAGAAACACATATTTTAGTGTAGAAGGTAGAGGCTTTAATTCAAGCTTTGGAGGCGATATTATAGATGGAACAGGTGGCGACTTAGCTAATGGGGGAAATTGCTCATGCTTAGCTACTCATGATGAGGTTTCAAGAGAATTTAAGTCTAACATGGATTCTCTTAACTCCCTTTCAACATCAATATTTTCCCATTCACTATATGTCAGTGTGGTTTCTAAGGGGTCTTTACTTAAAATTGTAGGAAGTGCTTCTTGAATGATTTCATCAATTATATCAACTTTAAAACAATCATAATCATCATATATAGAGGGTTGGGATGAAGCTTTAAATACATTGAGTTTAACCCTCATATTTAGCACTGAAACATCCATTACTCCGGTCCTACAATTAATTGTGGCATTAGCTGTTGCTAAGAAAGGATGACCTAGAATAACTGGAGTTTGGTTTCTAGTATGATTAGTAGGATCCATGTCTAGTACCACAAAATCAACAGGAAAGTAACCTTTATCCACTTGTACTAAGACATCATCAATTCTTCCTCTAGGCACCTTAATTGGCCTATCGGCAAGTTGTAAGGTCATATTTGTAGGTTGCAACTCTCCTAGGCCTAGTTCTTCATACACAGAATATGGAATTAAATTAACACTAGAACCTAAATCTAAGAGTGCCCTATCAATTCTTTTATCTCCAATAAAGCATGTTATAGTAGGAACACCATGATCTTTAAGCTTAGGTGGAGTATTATATTGCAAAACTGAGCTCACTTGTTCATTAAGAAAAACCTTTTTAGACACATGATTTTTAGATTTTCTTTTAAATGTACACATGTCTTTAAGGAATTTTGCATAGGCAAGAACTTGCTTTATAGCTTCTAAAAGAGGAATATTGATTTTTACCTGCTTAAATGTCTCTAATATGTCTTCCATCTTTTTATCTTTTCCATTAGGTGATGGTGATTTTAGAGCTTCTGGAAAAGGTACTTTTGGTTCATATGGAATTGACTCATCAACAACTTGAGGAATTATATTTTTCACCTTATCAGTTTGACTCTTTTCCCTTAAGCATTCTTTTTCTTTTTCTTCTTTATTTGCTTCCTCATTGTCTAAACCTACCTTATTATCAATTATTTTACCACTCCTAAGAGTTGTAACTGCTTTGGTTTCTTCCTGATAAGTTTGACCTCTAGGATTTTCCATTGGAAAACTCGGAAGCTTACCCTCATCTCTTCTAGCAATGGTATTGGCTAGTTGTCCTACTTGAGTTTCTAGCTTTGCTATAGATTGAGTATGTGAATCTAACAATTGTCTCATAGGATCTAGATTCTTAAGAGCAGGCAAAACTTGATTTTGAAAATTATGATCAATACCTGAAGATTGAAAAGATTGAGGAGCAGGTTGAGCATACCTTGGGGACTGATAAGTAAAAGGATTAACCAAGCCATTTGGGTTCACTTGTTGCCTTTGTGGATCAGAATTTTGTTGTCTCCAAGAGAAATTAGGATGATTTCTCCATCCTGGATTGTATGTGTTTGAGTAAGGATTATCTTGTTTAAACCCTTGTGTAGCATTAACATGTTCTTCCATAAATTCAGGATAACTAGAAGCACTTGGACAATCAGTTGCACAATGCTTAGGGCTAGCACAAATGACACAAACATCTTGAGAATTAGAAAAATTCACAGGCAATTTGTTCATTAATTGGTCAAATTTCTTAGACAATGAAGCCACTTGATTTGATAAATCATGAGTATTAGAGACTTCATAAATTCCTCCTTTATTCCCTACTTGTCTAGAAGTTCCAATACGTGAAGACGTGGCACGTTGTTGAGAATTCTCACTTAAATGTTCAAACAGATCCCACGCTTCATCTGGATTTTTATCTAGAAAAATTCCGCCGCATGAAGAATCTATCATTTGTTGATTACGTTCACTTAAGCCAGAATAAAAACTATTGACTAATTGCCATTTAGGAACTTCATGGTGAGGACAACTACGTAGCAAATCTCTAAATCTTTCCCAAGTCTCATGAAATAGTTCATTATCTAACTGAGAAAAATTAGTGATTTCCTGTCTTAATTTTGTCAATTTACCCGCAGGAAAATATTTCTTTAAAAATTCTTTTGACATTTGATCCCATGTAGCAATATTATCACGAGTTGTTAACCAGTGTTTTGCCTTATCTTTCAGAGAAAAAGGGAACAAACGCAATCTTATAGCATCCTCAGAAACATTAGGCAACTTAAAAGTAGAACACACTTCTAGAAATTCATCAATATGCTTGTAAGGATTTTCAGAACTAAGCCCATAAAAAGATGGTAACATTTGAATAATACTAGGCTTAATTTCAAACTGATTAGCTCCAATTTCAGGTAAGCGGGTGCTACTAGGGGAGTCATATTTACTAGGTGTAAAATACTCCTTAAGTGGCCTAAGTGTTTCTCCTGCCACTTCTTCTTGTTTATGAGCTGGTAATAATCTAAGTGTACATTCAATTTCAGGATCGTATGATTTCAAATCAAAAGAAAGTGATCTACGGCCAAGCATGCAAGAAACAAAAACAACAAAAATAAAACAAAATTATTAAATTTAAAGATTGGGTTGAGCACACCTGGACAATAAATATCAAATTGAGGTGGCTATTCTTCACCGAATATGTTTATGTAGACAACTTCAACCTTCAAGACAAACTTAGTAGACAAGAATACCAACAAAAATATATAAAATAAAAATAAAGTTAAACTAAATATTTAAAATAATGAAAAGAGAAAAATTTCAGTAACCAATATACCGATCCCCGGCAACGGCGCCAAAAACTTGATGGACAGATTTTCAAGTAATAAAATCCCCTCTACTTGCAAGTATACAAGGTCAGTTGTAATACGTACGAATATAAGGGTGTCGAACCCACAGGGATCAGTTGGATTACTAGAATTTAACGTTTTCACAATTTTAAATTTAAAAGAAAGGGGTTTTGGAACTGGAAGTAAAGAATAAAAAAAAAGTTTAACAAGAGTGAAAAAATAGAAAGTAAAATATTGAAAGTTGATAGAATCAAGTTGAATAACTTAGGACTTTGAATCCACTACTAGCTTCGTAATTAAATATCCGATGTTTAATTAAGGACTACCATTTATTTCATGCAGTGTTCTAGGCTACAAGCTTAGAATCACTTAGAATGATATTGGAACAAAGTTTTTGACATACTCTATCTAATTTTAGCATGGACTATTCAAGTATGACATAATCCATCTAGGTTTAGCATAGAATATTCAAATGTTGTTACAATTCTATGATTACCATTACATGACCTCCACATTTAAGACTACAAGAATTAAAGTGGGTAATAGTTTTGATTTTAAAATCCATGAATATTACTACAAGAAATATTGAATAGAAATTAAAATCAAATAAAACAATAAGAGCACAATGAAATATTAAAGAAAATTCTTAGTCATGTAATCCATAAAATAAATGTGCATATCCTTAATTAATATCAAATAATTACATAGCTAGGGCTTCATCAAAAATCCTAAGTAGAAAAAATTAGTTCTCCATGGAAAAATACATAATTGCCAAACTCTTGATCTCCACCATCTCTCCTTTGAGAATTTTGGTCTTGATAATTTTTGTGAGAGAGAGTAATGAGAGAATTTGGAAGAAGAAAAATGGAAGTGAGAAGTTTGTGTGAAATTGGATGGATTGGACCCTTGCCTCCTACTCCTATTTATAGAAAAATTTGCTCTCAAATAAGTTTACTTAATGGCTAAGTAAAAAGGAAAAAAATAAATAAATAAAATAAAATAAAGAAAAAAGAGGCGGCAAGGTCTAAAGTAAGGTCCTTCAAGTCTACAAACTTGTAGAGTTGCCAGTTGGGCTGGAGAAGAAGATTTGTCATGTTTTCCATCCAATATCCTGTAGTCAACGAAAATTAGAGTCAAAATTGGAGGCTTTAATAAAAGGAAAACGCGTGGCCTTGCTGGGAGTTGAAGACGGAGCAGCAGAGATGCCAGCGCATATTCCAACCACTTGAGCTGGCATACGGATATGATATAATTCCTATCTTCAATTATCATAGTCAAAAGTGGAAGTCAACAATTACGGCTGAGAAAATGATGAAAACACGTACAAGCTGTCTCTAACATGGGCTCCAGAACCTTCATGTCAGACCTTTTGACCAGACGAGCTGCTACTAGTCCTTATCTTCAAATTGCCGCCTTTATTTTATTAGTCAGCCCTGTCTTGTAGCAAATTCAAAATTTGCTTCTTTTTGTCAAAAAGAAGTACATCTAGAATCGAACACTTGCCCACCTTTACAAACCTCCACGTACAACCAGTTGTGCCACCGCCCTTTCGTTCGTCATTTTTTCACATTTTCTTTATTTAACTTCATTCTACGAACTTCAAAGAACTTCCTAGGATAATCATGAGCTTTCATGAATTGGTCCATCAAGTTACTTTTAGCCCAAAAATTAAGAATACTCTCTGCAATAAAAGTTCACAAAAATTAAATTTTATATTCAAAAATTATAATTTTTCAAGGACTAATAAATAAATATTAAGGGGAATATCTCTATTAAAATATGCATTTATCAGACTGCTATCTCCGCCTCGAGTCGAGCTAACTCCATTTCACACGAGGTCCTCGTTGGTTCTATTAGCTCTTGATTGCTAGGTGGAAGGCATGTTTCCTCCCTGGTTGTTGGCGTTTGGACAACAGTCTCCGTGATAGTTACTTGTGTTGTCGAGGCGTTCTGCGATTGGGTCACGTTTGAGACTCTTGCTTCCGCTGTGGCGACGTTAGTCGCTCCCTGCCTATTCCTTGTGCTACGTCTGGGAGCCCTTGCATCGGTCGTGGCCATAGGAGTATTTGAGTCGGTCATTTTCAGATTTTTCCTGTAGACAAGATTTAAAATGTGGGTTTTTGAGTGTTATGTAGATACTCCTACTCCCCGAAAAGAAATGCCGTTTAGCGGCAGAGTGCTTAAGGCATTGTGGTTTGAGAAAGACCGTGGTGGGCACCAAAGTAACTTTCATTTTTTGTTCAGACAATTCTAAGTTAGAAATAAGGATTGCAAGGGGTCATAACCTTGGAGGACTTGTCCTTAGGTGATTACGTAGGTGCCTACGTACAGTTGTGAAGGGATCAAAGTCTATGTAGTTCCTGTGTTAACGTCCGTAAGAGCCGTTAGATAGGATAGTTACTTGTAGGTGGCCGTGTGCAGCTAGGACGTGTGCAAGGTACACCGAGCGGCCGAGCCACTCGTTGGAGGTTTCCTTAGACCAATAGAGAGCAAGGGTCTCTCTAAGCTGCTGGGAGCCTTGTTGACGGAGATCCCCATGACGGAGATATGCTTGTTGATGGTTGAGCGTGTGAGGTGGCAGACCAAACTGACAGATTAAGAAGATGGTGTATTGTATTTAGAGTGTTGAGTCTTACTTCTGTGTGTTTGGAATCTATCTGCTGAGTCCCCCGGGTGAGGGTCTTTTATACTAAGTGCGAAGGAGGACGTGGTCGACCCACGTTCCTGCTCGTTGTGGGTTGACCCAGGACGTTTGAGGATTTCCCATGTCTCTAGTGCGAGAGCTTAAGAGGGGAAACGTGGGTACTAGCCACGTACGAGGTGAATGGGTGGTGCCACGTGTCACTGGTGCGAGCTCCTGTTGCCCTTCTAGAAGGCTAGTGCCACGTGTCCCAAGGGGGAATATTCCGTAATTACATATTATTTTTTGTGTAAAAAATGACTAAATATAGTAATTTGTCTAATTTTATATAGTAGTAATATTATTAAGCTATATTTATTTATAATAATTAAAATTATATAGATTATTTGTTTATATATATAAATCAAATATGAGTAAAATAATGGATACTTTGTAAGAAGTAAATTCCTATCCTGACGGGTTTTGGTGCCCTTTCTTTAATAAAGTGACGTAATTCATTTTAGATTACAATAAAGGTCAAAAGTTATTTAAATGTTCAACAAGTGTCTATCCATTCCTAGAGTTTGTGAGCCTTACATCATCACGGCTTTAAGTTGGACTTTTAGTTAAGTTGGCAAAAAAATATCTCTCAGCCCAAAGCCATTACAAGCCGAAAATAATGGCACAAACATGGATAAAAGTTTAGTACTACCGTATTATTAAAATTTGGTACATCCCTCCAATTATGTTGTCACACACCCCAAAAATAAAAGGGATGTGACCGGCACCGGATTCAAGAAAAACCCTGCTATGATCCGGTAAGCCCGAATAACAAAACATATGCATCACAGTTTCTGGTATTCCCATATCAAAGCACAAGGGATCCCTAATGAAAATTTGCCAGAGTATCTCCTAAAATTAAAATGTTTCCCAACAACTCAACATACTAATAATCAACCCAATATTTCTATTAGAGAGCTATGCTCTCAGTCAATTCAAAACTAATATACCCTCAATCGAAATACAACAAAAGAATACCGAGAATCCTGTCTGTGAAAATTGTAGCTTGCTAGAGGGAAAACATTGGTTGGAAAGGAATCAAAATATATTATAGCCCACAGACGAAAGCAGGCTCACCAAGAACACAGATACCCGAACTACACTGAGCGAGATGGGTCAAAGTTACACCTGTAGCTGAAAAATGAAATGAGGGTGAGTTTTACAACTCAATTAGCAGATAACACACGCTACAACTGATGCAGGACAAGCCGAGGCACGAGTATTTTTCGATAAAGAAAATAAAATTTATAATGTCAAAATCAAGGCGAGTTCACAAGCCATTTCAATAGTATACTTGCAATGAGGCAATATAGGTATATCAAATCATAAAGTATCTTGAAAATGATTTCAATAAATTAAATAAGGCCTTAAAAATATTGAGTACCTCAAATAATATATATAAACTAAATTGAGGTTTCCTAATAAATCAAAATCAAGTTTTATGGGAGAATCATCTCACAGAACATTTCATATACCCTCTAAATTTCACCCCTCCTCAACACCATAATGATACAACCACATAACTCCGGCCACAACTCCTTTACATTGCCCCAAACCCTCCATATAATGCACATACACTCCACGTGTGTGACCGCACACGGGGCTAGCACCAACTGACCTCTGCTAGCTGAGGTTTATACCTATGCGCGCATAAGGCTACAGATACAGCTGTAGCACCAGTTTTCCCAAAAGAGTTCCTCCCACTAAAAACATATCAAGAGTAAAATTCTCACGTAATTGTAATTGTCATACTCATATTCAAATACCATGTCATGTCATTCAAATAAATTCAATTTTATATCAATGAAAGAAATAATTTCAATAAACAGTATATCACAAAACTCAATAGTACTCATAACATATTTCCATGATTTGAATACAAAGTAAATAAGAAATCCAGAATTCAAATACTATAAAAAGAACATGAAGGAACCAAGAAGGGGGGTTGAATTGGTTAATCTACAAAAATATTAGCTTTTAAAAATTTAGGCTACTGAAACTTTGGTTAATGAAAAATATGCTCAGTTTTTCAAATAAGGCTACTGTTATAAAAAGTTCAGTTCTGGTTAATTTGAAAAATAGTTTAGGTTAATGTTAAAGGCAGTAAATAAATAAAGAACACAAGCAATTATTATAGTAAGAGGTTCAAATCAAATATCCTATGTCCTCTCACTCCCTCTTACTAAACAAGTAGGAGGAGTTATTTCACTAGCTTGGGAAATGTGAATTACAACCAGGCAACCTTCAAAACACTAAGGGATCAGCCACAATGGCTTTTACTACCTAACCCAGGTAACCCTTAAAGACAGGATCAGCCTCAAGGGCTTTTACCACCTAACCCAGGCAACCTTAGCCGAAGGCTCAACACAATTGCTTTTACAAACAATCCATGAATTACAACACTCCCAAAACTAAAACCCGACCAGTTGCCAACTGATCAATTAGCCTCCCTGTCCTAGGTTCCTACTTGGACTCTAGACAGAAAGGGAAGAGATTAAGAAGTGAAATGAAAGGGATACAGACTCCAACTTCTCACTAAGAGACAAATAAATTCAGATGAATGCTTGAAGACTGAATCACACTCTCTTGGAACACTAAGGCTTGTAGATCAATCTCTTGAAGTGCAATTGTCCAAGTCTTGAGTTTATATAGGCTTTCAAGCTTTTGAACGTTGGAGAGCTCTTCAATGCAGCAAATGATCTTCATTTAAGTTGGCCTTTAATCCCTTCTTCAATGCTATCTTGATTGATAAATATATCTTCCATTTTCGCTCAGGTCAATGCTTGACAGCCTACTGATAGCTCCCAATATGGAAAGTAGGTTATTGCTGAATCAATCTGCTCAATATCAACTTTCCTGAAATCAAGCTAAATTCTTTTTTCGGATTTGTCAGCAATAAAAGCATTTAAGGACAATATATATTCAAATAAAACATTCCTTAATTCAACTTATATGCTTAGAAACCAAAATCAAATCTTAATTAAGTATGATATCATCTTGATTTCTTTTCTAAAGTATTTAGTCAATGATTCATTGTTCAATCAGCTTTAAATGCAGAATCAGCCTTGTAACTGTCGTTTTTGGCTCAGACAATTGTAGTTTGAAATTAGGACCGCAAGGGGTCTTAACCTTGGGGGACTTGTCCTTAGGTGATGCACCTAGGTGCCTACGTACCCTTCGGGAGGGATCAAAGTCCACGTAGTTCGTCATGGTGACGTTTATCGAAGCTGTTAGGCAAGGTTGTTACCTGTATTGGGCCGTGTACGGCTAAAACGTGCCTAAGGTACTCCGTGCGGGTGAGCCGCTCTTAGGAGGTTGCCTTAGTGGGAGAGAGCTATGGTCTTTGGGGCCTGTTGGAAGCCCTGTTAACGATGTGCTCCGAGGAGGAGATGAGTTGGCCGGAGGTTGGCCGGAATGGGGGTCGGCGACGGAGCTCTTGGTGCGGATAGGACCTGTGTGGGGTATCTGAGGGTGCTCAGGTACCGAGAGGGTATGAAATATCAGAGATGATGTATGATAATCCTTCAGGGTGTGTATAGTTTTGTGAGGACTGGATTGCTTGCTTAGTCCCCCGAGCGGGGGTATATTTATACTTGAGTGTGGGGAGATCGTGCTCGACCCACGACCTCGTGGGACGTGGGTCGTCCCACGAGGCTTGTGGAGATCCCACGTCTGGTTGAGGGGAAGCTCCATGTGGTGACGTGGGCGAGGGCCATGTAACAGATAGATGAGTGGTGCCGCGTGTCTCCAGCGGGTGTTGGGGCCGTGCTTCTAGAACGTCAGTGCCACGTGTCCCTAGGTGGAATATTCCATAGTTACAAGCCTTGTGACTAAATCTTTCCTTTTTCAATTATCCCTTTGATTTAAAAACATGTGAGAATATACGAATGCATAATCAGGAGCCTTAAATGCAGAATCAACCTTTTGGTCAATGATCGACCAAAGATCTCAAGAGCCTTTTATGGAAATATTCCTTAAAGTAATAAATACTTATTTTATTAAATCTCTTGATAGTCATTTGATCAATCATGGATATTCTAATATTAAAGACAAATATATTTGATAAAAATATTCTAGTAAACCATTCCTTATTTATCTTTGATATGATTCCATAATAATTCATTTAAGAGCATGATCAATATAAGACTAAATCATAATCTTTCCTTAATTGACCGAGATCTTTATTTGAATTAATTGATTGATATACAAAATATTCAAGTTACAACTTAATCAATCAAATCAAGATCTCTCAGCATTAAAATCGTATTTTTGTAAAACATTAAAGTTTGGACAATATATTGTCCCAACAGAACAACATGAAAGAGACTGAGCGAAAGTATAAAAATATAAAGCGCGTTATAGCGCGCATCATCTACTCACCGTGACATCACGCTATTGCAAGAAATTCCACCACTTCAATTGTGGATCCCACACGAGATCACTCAATGGAGCCTTAGTATAATCATACTCACTTTCAACATCTAATTCCCTATATCAAAATTTATTCATAAGATGAGGGGCTCTAGAATTTCCAATATGCTTATTTCGAGTAATCTAACATATTCCCAACTTAACTAATCCACCCATTAATTTCAATGTCATGATTATAACTTTATCCCCATTTTCACCTATATATACTTTCAATTCTCAAGCTAAGGAAAAATTCTAAGTTCCCAACTTGAACTTGTAATTTCTATTTTATTTATTTTTTTTAAAAAAAATTTACATATAATTTCTAACTAATTTTAATATTACATTAAATTCTCATATCACTAACTTAAACCCAAAATCATTCTCATAAGTACCAAATTGTAGTTTGAAGTAAGAAATTACCTTTTGGAAGTTAATTAAGAACATCAAATTTGTAGCATAGATGTCCTTCTAAGCCTTTGATTAGAGCTTGAAAATCACTAAATCAAAATCCCCAATTGAAACCCTTACCTAATCCCTACCGATCAAGAATAAGGGAAAAACAAGGAATATAAGAGCTTTTAACTAATAAAATGGACATAAGAGGAAGGAGCAAACCTCAACGACACAAAAATGGAGTGAAAACTAACCCTTTCCACCATTTTGAAGCCTAACCGTGATAGGAGGAGCGGAAGAGAGACGAAGGAGAGAAAACTATATTAATGGCTGGCGTTGGCTTGGACGGCGGCCGGGAAATGGTGGCTAGTGAGCGACATCGATGACGATGGAGGTTGTGCTTGAGAGAAGATTGAGAGGAAGAGTGTGAAAGAGAGTGACGGCGAAAGGAAAAATGGAAGATATGAAGGAGGAAGATAACGAGTTTTAAGAGAGAGAGAAGCATGTCTAATCTAACTTCGTGAAAATCATATTTTTATCTACTCTTAAGTAAAATTTATTTCAATCAAGTCCCTCCAAACATAATTCATGTCCTTTAACTCTCTCTCTCTCTCTCTTTTTACACAACACTTAACTTCATGGGTGCATTAAACTAATTTTCAATGATCAATTACTCTGGAAATTAGAGTAATTACATATGTAGAGTCATTTATTAATTTTAATAGAATTTTATATTAATAAGGAGCCACCTTTTGAATGGTTTAGGGACCAAGAAATTGGAGAGATGTACTGAATTTCAATACTACCATACTGAACATCTCCTCAATAGATAGATAAATGCCTCAACAAAAACAATTATGGAAAATACATATATATAATTCAAAATCTACTCCAATCACTTCGTCCATATCTTCGAAATGTTTAATTTGATAATCAAAAGACTATTAAGTGTAAAAATATTTTATGAAGGAATCTAGATATTTGATTTGTTAAGAAACTATATCCTCTATAGGCATTTTCCGGTAGTATAACGTAGTACATTGATAATCTAGTTACATGATCTAACTTTTATATGTTATTTTATTTTTTTTATTTTTTTGGCCTCATATGTTATTTTATTTTTGAATAATAAAATTATATAACTTTTATTACATTAGGTTAAATACTAATTGATTAGTTAGTTTTGACTTGGTTAATCGAAAATCTATTTTCTTCCACATTTTTGAGTTACCAATGCTTAATTGAAGCTTAAGTAATCAATATAAGTTGTTAATTCGGGTTGGATGTTACATTTTAAATAACATAAAAAAAATTAAAAAGAAATTGCATTCCCACATTTAAATTAATATATGTATATATAGATTCTTAAAAAAAAAACAGAAATCTTCAAGGATGTGAAACATGGGGGCTAGGGTCATGAATCCCATCTCAAAGTTGTTTTGGTAGATTTGGGGATTTACATCCAAACAAGGAATTTAAATAAGGATGATAATAAGGTAAGGTAATCGCCTTCACGTTTTCTTTCCTCATTTCCTGCATTCAAAAGATATTAAATATGTTATCAAAAATATATATATTAAAACATATATGTATAAATTCATTGAAAATAATTAAATTTTATAAAAGATCTTAATGACGAATACTTTAAAAATTTATTAGTATATATTTTAGAATGACGAAGATCTCATTTTGGTCACTAATGTTTAGTACCATTTTCAATTTCGTCTCTAACATTTACTCAGTCTTAATTTGGTCCTTCACATTTGTTATTGGTGCCAATTTGATTCTTAACATTTGTTTAGTTTTAATTTAGTCTTTCATATTTATAATTTGTAATACCCGAGAAATTTTTTTGAAGTTTAAAATAAAATAAGAGGGAAAGAAAAGTAGAAAATAATTTTTGGGATTTAATTCAAGATTTAAGAAATTGGAAACCTGAATTAAATAGGGAAAAGAAATTAAATTAAAAATATATCTTTATTATTTTTAAGTGGTTATTATTTACCTTATTATCTATTTTAAAAAGAAAAAAAAAGAAAAGAAAAGAAAAGAAAATATATATTAGTTGTGTCTTAATTTAATTTTTAATTATATTTATTTAATTATTATATTAATTTTTAATTATTTTGAAAAGGGGGCCGTGGGGTTTGGGAAATAAAATAATAAAAGAAAGGAAAGAAATCAAGGAAGGAAGAATAGAGAGGGAGAGACGCGAGAGAGAGAAACGGAAGAAAGAAAGGAGAGAGGGAGAGGGCGGACGGAGAAGAAGAAGGGGAGGAGGGCGGTTCGCTGGAAACCGGCCGGAGAAGAGCGGTCCGACGTTGGACACGACCACCGGAGCTCGACTCCGACGTCTTCCACACCTCCCCCACCGATCAAATCAAGGTTGGTACCCCAATTTCATTCAAAACCCTCAATTTCTCCATTTTTAGGGATTTCTTCGATTCACCTTCGATTGAGTTGTTTCGAGGGTAGATTGAGACCTAGAAAGTGTTCTTGAACACTTAGTTAGGGTAAGAATCGTGGCTATAACATCGGATTTAGCTGAATTCGAATTTTGAAGGGTTTGAGGTTGAAATTCTAATTATTCCTAAATTGGGGAAATTGTTGATAATTAGGATTGAGATTGGATTTGAGTAAATAGGCTTGGATTGGAATTATTGAAATTATAATGTTGAAATATTAACTAAACAAGACTCGCGAAGAGCTGGCCCGAGGTCACTAAGGTTGAACCTTGACGTTAACGTGCCAGGTCCCTGCTCGGTTTGCCCAAATACACTTTAAGGGTGACGTTGAGGGTTTTAAACCTCCTCATTTCGATCTTAAACACCCTAGAATAATTCTAAATATGCTATCAAGCATCAAGAATTATTTTAGGTACTTTCTTGTTTCTCAAGGATGGAAACTTGCGAAACAATAAAGTTCAAATTCTAAAGTGGCAACTTTATTTCTTCGTAATTATTAGGAAACCTTAAGTAGGATAATTTAAAAGTATATTGAGGTTTAGTAACTCGAATCCAAGGCTCCAAAATCAATCCAAGGCTCTATAATCACTTCAGATAAGTGGTAGTTGTTATGAAACCAAGTGCGAAGCATTTGACAATCTCATAGAAGAGAGGGAAGACGGATAAGACCAAGAACTCGTTCTTGGCGACGTCTAGGTGCATCTTTAGGCACGAGCATGTCGTATGCATATGATTTGCATATAGTGTAAGATGTTAACCACGTGAATGTGTTTGATAGGAAATCACGATTCGTCCGGAGCGGGAGTTACTCCAGGACAAGCACAAGGAAGCCATCCAGGTGAGGGGTTTCCCATCCTTGCCCTATAGGCTTGATTGAGGATGTGGATATGTGGTTTGGCTACTTGCCTATTTGTAAGAATTATTTAGTGGCTAACATGCTATTGTTGTTCCTAAATTGTAATATATGAAAGTACTTGTATATGTGTGTTTGATTACAAGCAAAGAGGTACTGGAGGGTATCCATGTGATGACATGAGATACACCGAATAGTACAAGCAAGGGGGTAAGTTATTGATTGAGTCCAAGGTTTGGTTTACCCTATTAATTAGAAACTCATTAAAGAAATTGTAAAGAATTTATTTGTAAACGTCTACGTTTTATGGTAATCGAACTTAGGAAAGACCTTAGAGCTAGGTTATGATCTAATCAAGGGTTTGGGTACTAAATAAGGATTAAGAAGATCTCATAATTGATTAGTGAGTCATAGGGATGTTCACACTACCTAGGTAAAGTCAATTTAGGATAGTAATGGATAGATAGAGTCAGAATCCCAGGTGAAAGCTCGGGAGGAGAAACAAGTCAGATAAAGTCGCCCGTGGAGGCCATTGCTCTAGCTTGTTCTAGGGCCAGTTGATTTAAATTGCCCGTTGAGGCCATTGCCCTAGCCTGACACTAGGGTCAGTTAAAGATTAAAAGAAATTGCTCGTTGAGGCCATTGCCCTAGCCTGGCACTAGGGTCAGTTAAAGATTAAGAGAAATTGCCCGTTGAGGGCATTGCCCTAGCTTGGCGCTAGGGTCAGTTAAAGATTAAAAGATTTTCTCGTTGAGGCCATTGTCCATTGTGAGATACATGGACCAATTGAGTGATTTATAGCTCTTTCAGATGACATGTTAAAAGTGATTTCTTATTTATGAGAAGCATGATAGAAGAGCATGATCCGTAAGTTTATCTTTGACTTTATGTTATATTAATATTGCCTGATCATAATATAACATTTGATAAACTGGATTTTCATGCGCATGTGATTGTGGGTGTTTCCCTTTCCCTAGCTGTAGTGGTACCCGCCGCTACGCCGACGATATATGGGAAGCTTCTCACTGAGTCTGTTTGACTCACTCCCTCTGCTACAATGTTTCAGATACATGTATCGAGCAGACATCGACGTCCGGACAGTGATACGGACATCAGACCAACCCTAACGCACTTGTTCGCGTGGGTGGATATTTTGTTATATTCTAATTATGTTGTACATATTCTAAGTTGTAGGTATTGTGTATATATTTACAGCTTTTGATGTATGTCCACTCTAAAATTGTCGGCTTCACATGTACTTAAAGACAGGGTCCATTTTGGGAAAAACTAGGATATATGTATGAGTATATAAACTGCTGCATGTGAATAGGATAGATCGTACGTATTGAGACGTACGATCAATATGATATGGATATATATATTACGTGTGATTACTGCATGCGAATATGATAAATCGTACGTATTGAGACGTGCGGTCAATATGATATAGATATATTCTATGTGTGTTGAGATATATCTATATACTGGGCTGAAGCGGTATTGAGTGAACCGTGGATTGCAGGTTAATTAGGCCACTAGTGAGGTGTGGCCACTATTATGTTGTATATATTAATTGTATAGCAGGGTAGTTATAATTATGTTTACAGGGTAAAGCTTACGGTTTTAGAGGTAAAAATCTATGCACGTGCCGTGCCGGTCACGTACTCCCGATTTGGAGTCATGACGTAATTGGTACTAGTTTGGTCTCTCTATTATACAAGTACTAAAATTACTTAATAAAATGTTTACATAGACTTTTATTTTTGAACTTTTTGGTAAAAAATAATTGAGTTTATACTTTTTGGTACTTTCAACGATATTCATAATTCACATTTATAAGGGTTGGGTTTGTAATAATTCATATTTACAAGTATGGAAAGAATGGTGACATAGATAATAAACAGATTGAATTGTTACTCATGGCAAACATTAAAAACTAACTTGAAACTGGACAAATATAAAAGGGATTAACTTGATGCCAGTCACAAACGTAAAAAATTAAATTGAGACTGAACAAATTATAAACGCTATGGACCAATTTGAGAAAAATACTAAAAGTTCAGGATCAAAATAGAGTTTTTGCCAATTTAAAACACATGTTTGATTAGACACTGAGATAAAATTGAATGAAGCCTTTAAAAAATATAATTTCTAAGGTTACTTTTTTTAAAAAAGAATAATTGTCATAAACAAAAATATGAAAAGAGATATTACAAAACAAGTTATTTATATTTATATACATAAATTAAATTATTATGATATATTAAATATTATATTATAGTATTAATTTTTTAAAAAAATATTATTGTTGTATCTTCAATTATTTTTTTTTTTCAATTTTGTAAATTTAATATATAAATATCTTTATATATGTAACTGCCATTTTTGGTTCAGATAATTCTAAGTCAGAAATTAGGACCACAAGGGGTCTTAACTTTGGGGGACTTGTCCTTAGGTGATGACCTAGGTGCCTACGTACCCTTGTAGAAGGATCAAAGTCCACGTAGTTCGCTGTGTGAACGTCCATAGGAGCCGTTAGGCAGGATAGTTACCTGTAGGTGGCCGTGTGCGATTAGGAAGTGTGTAAGGTACTCCGGGCGGGTAAGCCACTCGTTGGAGGTTTCCTTAGGTAGGGAGAGAGCAAGGGTCTCTCTGAGCTGCTAGGAGCTTTGTTGATGGAGATCCCCAGGACGGAGATCTGAGTGTTGATGTTTGACTGTTTGAGATGGTGAACCAGGCTCAAAAGTCAAGGAGATGATATATAGTATTTGGAGTGTTGAGTCTTATATTGTGTGTTCGGCCTACTGTGTTTGTTGTATCCTGTCTTGAGTCCCCCGGGTGAGGGCTTTTATACTAAGTGTGAAGGAGGGCGTGGTCGACCCACGTTCCTACTCGTCGTGGGTTGACCCACGACGGTTGAGGGCCTCCCATATCTCTGGTGCGAGAGTTTAAGAGGGGTGACGTGGGTACTGGCCATGTCACGACCCCCACCCGGAGGCACATGACCGGCACTAACAGATGGCTTAACCCTGAGTCTGTTAGCCTTAACACCTATTTCATTTGACTATCATTCACATTCACTTACATACATATCAATATATATGGCTCACATCTCCTGTATGACCTATCTTACACTTGCATCCATAGCCAAGTGCTGCTTCAGTTTATATGTATACTCAAACACACATAATATATATCCATCATATACGTTGCCACACACTCCGGTGTGTGACATATCCTACTCACATGCAAATTCGTATACATAATAGTAATAAGTCCCCCCAAAATAATCCTGTCTTTAAGTATGTGGAGCTGACATGTCTAGAGTATAATAACCACAAAGCGTAATCAATTCATTAAAAGATCCAAAATAGAATCAAAGCCGCCCACGGAGATAGAATGCGAGTGCTAGCAAAACGTCGCCTTCACTGAACCGACGTGGAAGCCTGACCGGTACCTGTATCTGAAAAAGTAAACCAATAGAGGGTGAGTCAACGAATCAGTGAGTGACTCTCCCATCCTAGGCGTAGTAGCGGGTATCACTACGACCGGGAAGGGGAGAAACCACATTCACATATGCATACACTTCAATTCATCTTTGAATAATTATATAATTGTTCTCAAGCAATAGAACATGTACAAACTCTACTTTAACCGTACCACAACATACATTGATCATGCATACTGAAATACGTGTATCGAGACGCACCGAACATTGATTAACATCCAAGTATGGTTCACCCGCCAAACTTAGGTACCTTTGCTTACCTTTTTGCCTCCGTGACGTGTCGGTCCTCGCTATCTATCCCGATGCACTATAAGACTTAACTCATCGTCATGCTCGGTTGGATTTGAAATAAAGTAATTTAAAAACAAGGTTTCCACAACGCCACGTCAAGACAATAATCGATGTCATGACATTTTTACGAGAATAACTTTGTCTTGACGTCACGTGAGGATACCGGCCATCGTCATGGCATGTTCAAAGAAAATGAAATATTTTCATAGTGCATACCAAGGACATTGAGGGTTTACACTAATGTTGAGTACCTATACACTCGGTATCTTACATCGATACGCATAGGCACACGACCCATTCCGGGACCGTCTCCACGGAATGTTGTGTTCGGTGGCGCACCCCAGCACCAACCCTCCGAGGTGTCCATCTACATCGGCACTTTCCGGACCATCGTCTCGGGAATCTCGCTTGGTTCAATCCGGACTAACTCAACGGATTAACCAACTAGTAATGTTGGCATACTCCGGACTGGCTCAACAGAGTATCCACAAGTGTATATATACATGAAGGCAATTTCGAACCTTACCCGATGAAATGCCAACATGAAGGCACTCTCCGAACCTGACCCGACGGAAAGCCCTTACCCTTGGTACAATACATGTTATTGCAATAATTCTCGGGCCAAGTACATGTGTGTGGAATCCTTCATCGTCACCCATATGTACTTGATCCACCATACTTCCACTTTAACAATCACAAACAATTCATTGTACAAAATTCCAGCAATCACCAATATAATGACAGAGAATTACTAGCATGCATAAAATTAAATATTCACAAACATTCACGTATAAATAAGCCCACAAATCAAGGTTATCATACAACCCTTGGGGCTAGGATGGAAGAGTCCCTCACTAGGACAACTCCCAAGTGTACCTCCCTAAGCACCTCCGATCTCGAGTGTCACGCGGTGCCCTAAAATACATTCATACATAACAATATTCATCTCAATTCCACATCATTACTCAAAATTGATGCACATGCATGATGGGGGGAGTCTAAGATTGCCAAAAGCCACACTCTTGGTCTCTCAAGATCCCTCTCTCTCTATCTTTGAGATTACCTTAAGGTTTGGTACCCTTCACTCATCCTCCTCACTCACATTGAGTGTATTTGGAGCATTGGATTTGAGTAATTAACTTCTACTTATCCTAAACTCCTAGTTTAGGAACCTTTAGATAACTCAAGATAGAAGTTTGAAGACTAAGGTGAGTGGTTCATGTTGGTCAAGAAGTTTTGACATCTTGAGAGATAAGAAATCTTTTTTTTAACACATTTGAGATCAAGGAGAGTGATTTGAGTTTCCAATGGGAGGTATACACAAGAATTTAACCCTTTTTAATCATAGGAAAAATAACCATGGAAAATAGGGAAGAAAAATAAACTTTTCAAAACTAAAAATCTGGCAGTGTGTGAAAATCCATCTAATGCAACTTTATTTCAATTTATTAGGCTTCAAAACCTATTCCATTGCGTAGAGGACGGAAAAATGTTGAAAATCGATATATGGTTTTCCGAAAAACGGACACCAGACGACGAAGTTATGCCAATTTGAAGCAAGGCTCGCTGCAGTGAACAAATCTGTTCGCTGCAGCGAACAGAAGCGCTGCTTTTGCTCGTTGCAGCGAACAAAAATGTTGTTTTTTCTCACTGCAGCAAATAAGACTTGGGAACTTCGTGTTTTTGCTGTTTTAAGCTTCGTTGCTTCGATTTTTAGGTGTCCTAAGCCATAAAAACTTGATATAAACATTAAGTGTTGGTTTCCTAAGCATATGCATCATTTATAACATCAAAACAACACCTAATCAAGCTCAAATCACCAATCAACCATCAACATTTACGATTTGGGGGAAAATGGGTTCCATGAATCCTAACACCACAACCTCCATTTCCGGCCATCTCTGGCTACCTAGCCGTGTTTCCTACTACCAATGGATGTTCAAGGACATCCATTCATGCTCAATCAAGCCCCCAATCAAACCCATCCTCACTCATGAGATGAGATGAATTTGGAGAAAGAGTTGAAGTTTTGATTCTAACTAACCTTGAATGATGTTGAGGGGATGTAGAGGATGTTAGATTTGTTCTCCGATGAGTTTCTCCGGTTGTGGTTCGCCGGTTTTCGATTACTTAGGCTCTCTTCCACCTTCTTCCCTTTGCCCTAGCGTGCCTCTTCTCTTCCCTTTCTTTTGTTCAAGCTGAAAATGGTTTAGGTGGGAGTGAGGGCTTGACATATAAGCTGAAAAAAATAAAAGGGATGGCTCGAAATTTTTAACCCCACTTCCACTTTTTCTTTTCACTTAAATCCCCCCTTATATTTTACCCTTTACAAAATCCCCCTCTCTTTTCTTTTTTAAAAAATTTTCTACCCTTATTTTCCCAACAAATTTGTTTTTCCAGATATCACAGGCCACGTACAAGGCGAATGGGTGGTGGCATGTCTCACCGATGCGAGTTTCTGCTAACATTGTAGAAGGCTAGTGCCACGTGCCCCAATGGGGAATATTCTGTAGTTACAATATATATCCCATTGTTTTATCATTTGTAGTGACTATAAATAAGAGTCAAGGACAAACTCTGTCAAATGTGGGATTATACCTACCACGACCCATTTTTAGTCATGGTCAATTGTATGCTGCATTGACACGGGTACGTAATAGATCAGGTTTAAAAGTTTTGATATGTAATACTGATGGTCGTCCTCCAAACAAAACATCAAGTGTAGTGTACAGAGAAGTTTTTCAGAATGTAAAGTAATAAGCATGATGTATATTACTTTTCTCTAAATTTCAAATTGTTATATATCACATATGCATCTTTGTCTTATTTGGATTATTAAATTACATTACATTTCGTACTAGACTTATTATTGACGAAATGTTTGCCCTTTATTATGCAATCCAACTTAATGTAGTAAACATCAAATATATGACAGTATAAGTATGTTTATAATTTCTTATTTTAGCATGATAATTATCATTGAATTGTAATGCATTTATGTTTATCACATTTGACTATACATATTTAAAAACAAAAATCAAAATTAACCCTCAATTAGATAAGCATATGCCTTCGTATTTCCATCTAAATAAATACAAATATGTTATGTTTCCATTAATCTTTATGAATGGTATATACGTTTTAACATTGATTATTTGTAAACTTAAAAACTTTTCCGTGCATGTGCACGGGCCAAGAGCTAGTTACGTAATATATTTATATTATGAAATAGTGTTGGTTTTGGCAAATTCTATCAATTATTAGTGTTACTTTATAGTTGGCCCATGTTATATGTGAATTGCTATAGAATATAAATAGCATATTGTTTTAAAGTATTGATATACTCTTGATTTCGCTATGTTATTTTTAGAGAGATGCAAGAGATTAAATTGCTTATTTTATGAGAATATTTCATGTTTTATCTTATGAATATTACTCATAAAATTTGTGAGCTTTGTGAATTTTGTAAATGATATTGGATCTGTCACGACACCCGTTTAGAGGACCGTGACCGGCACAGACACAGGGAATATTCCTATGCCTGTAAGCCTTATCAACTCGGTTTACCCTACTCGTGTCCTAACGAAGCTAAATCTCATGAAACTAGCACAACTATGTATTACACTTATCGTTTCTCCACCAAACGGTAAAGGATCTTACATTTATGACTCGTGTTTCCCTTTTTTTTCCGGACTTCTACACTTACCCTTAGTGGTTTCCATAATCACTTCAGGTTACTCCCTGTCGACATCCTATGTCTGACTAACTTAGACTCTTCTCTGACTACTACTTGTAGTCATTTCTGTTTATAATGGAAACTCACTAGTCTCCTCCTCACCATCTTACTCATTACTCTGCCTCAAGCTCAGTTCGGTCTTCACATCTGAAGACCTCGCTTAACACGACCATGACTGTGGATCTATACCATCCTCAGGTTAGTCCACTTAGAGTTGCACATCCTACGCTAACTCTACTAATTGGGTTTGGCTTTTACCCCAACTTGGCCCACTCAGACTCCTCAACTCACTTAAATCCTATATTCCTACTTGAAATACTTGATCCATTAATTCCAGCATGAACCTTTCCGGACACGCTCTACTCCCCTTGACCAAACGGGATCCGCTTCCACGGTTTGACTCTTTCCTTTCTTACGGTGTGGCATATGTTCACGAACATATACCGCCTCTTGCCAGTATGTCACTCGTTGGGTTCCAATTGTTCCCAATGGTAGCATACCTGTTTTATCATTTTGGCTCGCATCCCCAGATGCTTACCCGACTCCGTTTCCGTATTCACTCTCTTCTTTTCCATTTCGTACCTACGTGGTACTCTTTCTTCGAGTATTTCTCTCATTACTCATTAAATTCTCCTTCTCGATTAACCGTCCTTACGGTTAATTTTCCCTTTATGGCACTCGCATGGCCACTTATACGTCTGGTTTGTCCACTCAGTCTCCACCCATACACGGGCTTTAGACTAACAGATTTACGGTTCACCAACTTGTGGAACTAGCTTACCTAGCTATGTCCACTACAATCTGTGTACTACACATACACTTACGGTAGTAGTTGGTTCTCCACCTCCTACTTGCCTCTTATCCTATGGGGTCCTATAGGCTTCCGCTCTTCCCCCCTTATGGGACTACTTATCCATGTCTACTTTCTCTCCCCTCGGGCCTCCAAGAGTCCCTTTGGGGTTTATCTCTCACGTTATCTCGTTCGAGGGCTATCTACTGCAATAGCACTCATTTTCTTATCTCTGGACGGTACCCGAAGGTCTACACCAATTTCTACTTCTAGACCTGCTCTGGTCTAACGCTTTCGGGTCCATAATAACCCTATGGCCCCTTAATTGGTAACCCTTAGGTTTACCTGTATACTCCCTTGGCACTTTAGCACTCTCTAGTGTTTTTTGATGTCTGCTTAACTTTAATCACCCCAAGCGAGTGTTTCTCAACTACATATACCATCCTTATACAACTTACCTGTAAAAAGACTATCGTTTGGTAGGGTATTGGTCACACGAGTTAGTTTTCTTAAGCACCCTGCGAGTTTTAATTCAAGTTTATTTCTTAGAAAATGACGCCTAAGGTTTTCGTAAATGGTTAGGGTTTAACCAATTGGAATGACACAAATTGAGAAAGCGTTTTCATGAAAATTTGTCTTCCAATGGTTATCCCTAATATTTTCAAGAAAAGTTTGAGGGTCTTTCAGAATCTCTCATCCGGAAATACCAAAAAGATTTTTACAAAAATTTCTCATGTGATCAATATCCTATTCTTTATGTTCTTCCTTAAGCACCCAAGAGAGTTTGGTTGGGCTTAATCCCTTCTTTTCCCCCTTGTTTGCTTAAGGAACTCGCAATTCATGGATCGAGCGCAAGGTTGGACTAGGCTCCTTCCCTGTGCCTTACAATTTACTTTGTTTCCTGCTCGGCATATGGTCATGGTCTACGCGTTTACATATGCCTCTACTTCTTAACATCTATCTCTACGGCATATGGTTCGGCCACTTTGCCCTTCCATATACTGTATCCTGATTTTCTAGACCGTAGACTTGTACTTCTATACTGTGGCATACACCACCTCTTTTTTGTTTACTTTCTAGGAAGAATAACTCATTTCCTTCAGCCATAGCATACCGCACAGTCGTGACCCATTCACTTGGTCATCTGTCTGTCGGTCTCATGCCTCATGGCTCTGTTTATTCTTGTCTGTAAACTTTCCATTTCAATCGCCCCATGGGCTTACTTTCTTTTCTACACGCCAAGCGTGTCTTTTCTTTCACTTTAAAAACCTTTCCTACCCTGAACTACCATTCACTCCATACTTCTATACTACTTGAATTCCATATCATAATCAAACAACTTGTGTCTATATCATAGCACACAACGCGCCACTAACAGAGCAGACGCATCGTGTCATTTAACACTTGCAACAATCACACATTCTAGCGCACTCCTGCCTACAATTCAACCAAACATGTCTGAGTCTAGGTAGCATCCTCCATGGATGTCTCCTTTCCCTACTATGGCGTCATAAGGTCCCCGAGGTCACTGCCACCCCACCTTACAGGTTATTTGCCTTAGTGCTCATCGGCACTTGTGTACTGTACAGGTTATATGCTTTGTATAGAATTCCACATACAAATTCTATGCTTAAAGCGATGACTCGAAGGGCTTTATGACTCAACATCCTGAACAACCTCACAAGTGTCCGTCGGATCCACCATTACATCCGGATTCGTAATAGATAGCTCGACTGACACCTGAGACTACTAGTTAACTTCACACCCTTAAAGAATAACCTGGCTCTGACTTCACACCCTTAAAGAATAACCTGGCTCTGATACTAAGTTTGTCAAGACCCCCGTTTAGAGGACCGTGACCGGCACAGACAGGAAATATTCCTATGCCTATAAGCCTTATCACCTAATTGACAGAATAGCTATTATTGAAAAATACATTCACATGCATTATAATACCATGGCTACACCGAAATGGTGGTCTATCCTAGGCAAGCAAATCCACGGCCAGTCCCGCTTCAGGATATAGATATAGGAAAACGCACATAATATATAATCTGTGTACTGGCTACACATCCGAAGATGTTGTCTATCCTATTCGCATGCAACAGATATATGTATATATATATTTTGGAAACAAGTTCTCCCTGCATCGTAATATAACGAATCCTGATCTTTAAGGTGTGTGAAGCTGACAGTTCTAGATTTAGTGATACAATATAGTTGGGTACGTCTACCCTTTACTTTATGATACATGATAAAGTAAATTAAATTACAAATTACAATTCATTCACTCACATGAACAAGTTGTGGGTCATGGAAAGTTTTGTTCGTTCCTCACTCCACCGAGACTTCTTACACCTGTACTTAACCTATATCTGTGTAGTAAAATGAGGTGTGAGTCTTAACCACGCGACTCAGTGAGGACTCTCCCATCCCTAGCGCAAGGCGGGTACCTTACCGCTGGGACTGGGAGTCATACACAACCACATGCACAAACAACTAGTTACTGTGAGTTAGCATGCATTCTTCACTACAAAAAACAGGACTTTCTGCGGCGACTCTTCGGTGGCGACAAGAAAAGTCGCTGCTAAAAAGGAGTTTTCGGCAGCGACATTTGATAGTCGCCACCAAACACCCTTTGGTGGCGACAAAACTGTCGCCACCAAAGACCCTTGCGTGGCGACATTTAAATGTCGCCACGAAAGACCCTTTGGTGGCGACAAAGAGTCGCCACCGAAAAATCCTTTGGTCGCGACATTAAGTAAGTCGCCACCAAAGAGTCTTCAGCGGTGACCAAAAGTCGCAGCTGAAGACATGTCTTTGGTGGCGACTAAAAGGTCGCTGCTGAAGACAAGTCTTTGGTGGCAACTAAAAGGTCGCTGCTGAAGACATGTCTTTGGTGGCAACCAAAGTCGCTGCTGAAGACAAGTCTTTGGTGGCGACAAAAAGGTCGCTGCTGAAGATATGTCTTTGATGGCGACTAAAAGGTCGCTGCTGAAGACATGTCTTTGAGATTAAAGACAAATATATATTAAATATATTAGAATGACATTATATAACAAAAGGTGATATATGGCTTAGTGGTTGCTGCAGAAATTACCATGCATCACGTCTCGACTTCGAATCTGTCCATGCGCCATTTTTCAAAAATATAAGGTGGTGGTGATCGTCGGTCGGTGGAGGTCCGACAAGGTGGTCGTCGGCCGGCGGAGGTCCGGCAAGGTGGTCGTCGCTGGCCGTCGGAGGTCCGGGCGGCGGTGGCCGCTGGCCGGTGGTGGTGGTCACCGGCCGGCGGAGGTCCGGCAAACGGTGGTCGTCGCCGACCGTCGGAGGTCTGGCCGACGGTTGGAGTTTTGATAACTGCTTTTAGTGGCGACTAAATGTCGCTGCTGAAGACATGTCATTGGTGGCGACTAAAAAGTCGCTGCTGAAGACATGTCTTTGGCGGCAACTTTTGTCGCTGCTGAAGACATGTCTTTGGTGGTGACTAAAAAGTCGCTGCTGAAGACATGTCTTTGGCGGCAACATTTTTCGCCGCAAAGACATGTCTTTGCTGGCGACTAAGATGTCGCTGCAGAATGTCTTCTGCAACGCGACTATTGGCGGCGACCTTGCAGCGACTAAAATGTCGCCACCGAAGACCTTTTTTTTGTAGTGCTTGGTGATCACACAATAACAGAAATTTCATCCAAACACTCACATGCATTTAACAGATATAAGCATGCAACAATTTATTCCACGTCATCAGTCAGCAGTAACATGTAACACATAGTGCCGGCTTTTAACTACCGGTCTTCTCACGTTCAGCATGTTAGACTCAACAAGACGCGTGGTGACGTAGTCCTGTACGTTACCACTACGCTGCACAATCAAAAGTTATATGCAACCACAGACAATTTATACATACACACAGATGCTAAACATACATCTACTTAATCTCCCTAACCCTGGGGTATCTACTAGCCACTACGTGGCTTTTCTACTTCAAACCCGTGCAATTGGGATACTGGCCACCACGTTGCAAAACATACTTAACCCATTCACTTGGGTACTGGTCACCTCGTGGCAATTCTGTTAATCAAACACAATCAATCTCTATCTATCAAACAACTGACGCATAGCCACCAAGTGGCACATCCTGACCCCTAACTGCGGGGCAATAGCTTGAGCCCACTCGTCCATTACCTAACCAGGCCACATGGCGGGCACGGCACGACGTCTCGAAGCAAGGCCACTGACACACCCTGGACCAACTCCACAGGATGATTTCTCTTTTACTAGGTTAGGCTCACGGTTCACCCATAGGTTCCTCCCGTGTCTCCTTACCTTATTCTCATATATTAATAGGATTCTTTATATCTTTCCTGAAGGATCAACAATTCCTCTCCTTATTAATATGTACAAGTTTCCTCAACAGGATATAACTCATATACCCGTCCAGATGAACTCTTTGAGCCTCAAGCTATTGTCATAGCAATATAAAACCTTTTTGACCCTATTGTCAGGATAGGCCAATGACCATCGTCATGGTGATTATAAAAACTGAGGTCTCAAGTGCCATCTGACGTTGTTCTAGTCGATATCTCACATCGCTAACCAAATCCAAAACCCACCAATAACGCCCTTTGCATGATTATAATTTAAGTCACCGTCGTGACGAGTTTTCAAAATAAAGTTTAGCCCTTCCGTACAAGGACTCTTGCCACCGTCGTGGAAAAGATTTAATAAAATACTCATCATGCCTCCGGAGTGTATGAGTTGGATTTGTAACACACCACATACGATTAGTCTCTACTCCTATGTCTTCCTATCTAAGCTACTTTCCACAACATATTTTCTAGTTCCTTTATTCTTTTAACATTCTATACCTCTAGCTAACACATACCAGACAAGCAGAGAATATACATACTCATGTAATCAACATAAGCATACAACCCTAGGAGCAGAGATGGAAGAAGCCTTACCTTGGCCAACCTTCCATGCAATCCTCTCCTGTAACTTTAGTCTCCTCAGAGTTCCTGTTGCACTCTATCGTGTGCTGTTGTTCCTATAATAACAACATTTACTACATTAAGGTTATTACTTAGCTTAACTTGTTATTTATCTCTCCATTACTCTCACGTGCAGTCCATGGTTGCCACAGAGTCAAGCTCTTGGTCTTATTGGACTTCTCTATCCCAACTTATGAGTATCCTTCCTCGGACACTTGACTTACTTGAATATAACACTCTACTTGAGTGTTTCACGTACTTAGATTTGAGTATTAGACCTTTATATCAATTGTATTCACATTTAAGGAAGCTTATCTAACTTGATCGGAAGGAATCCTAATTTTAGGAAGATCTAAGCATTTTGTTTCAACTTGTGTTCTTACTCGGGTTCTAAGAAATCAAGTTTCTAAACCTCAATACACCTCTAATTCATCCTACTTAAGGCTTCCCAATAATTATGAAGGAATAAAATTACCATTTTAGAATTTGGACTTCATTGCTCCGCAAGTTTCCCTCCTTGAGAAACAAGAAGGTACCTAAAATAATTCTTGATGCTTGATAGCATATTTAGAATTTTTCTACGGTGTTTAAGATTGAAAAGAAGAGGTTTGGAGCCCTTAACATCACCCTTAAAGTGTATTTGGGCAACCCGAGCAGGGACCCGGTACGTTAACGTCAAGGTTCAACCTTAGAACCTCGGGCCAGCTCTTCATGGGTCTTGTTCATCTAATATTTCAACCATATAATTTTAATAATATAAATCCAAGCATATTTACTCAAATCCAAGCTCAATCCTAATTATCAACAATTTTCCCCAATTTGAAAATAATTATAATTTCAACCCCAAATCCTTTCAAATTCGAATTTGGCTAAATCCAAAGATATAATCTCGATTCCTACCCCGACTAAGTGTTCAAGAACACTTCCTAGGTTTCAATCAACTCTCGAAACAACTCAATCGAAGGTCAATCGAAGAAATCCCTAAAAATGGAGAAATTGAGGGTTTCGAATGAAATTGGGGTTACCAACCTTGATTCGATTGGTGGGAGATGTGGAAGATGTTGTAACCGAGCTCCGGTGACTTTTCCTGACGTCGGATCTGGCGGAATCCTCCTTCTTCCCCTCTCTCTCCCTCTCCTCCATTTCCTTTCTTCCTTCTTCTTTTTCTCGCATGAAGACGTCCCCTGTAGCCTCTCTCTCTCTCTCTTTTTCTTTTTATTTCCTTTCTTTCTTCTCTCTTTGTCCTTTCCTTTCTATATATATATGTATATATATTTGTATCTACCTAACCTAAATCCCACGGCACCACTCCACTTAAATAATAATAATAAATAAATAATATAATTAAAATAAAATAATGAATAAATAAATAAATATTATTAAGAAAATAAATTAATTAATAATTAAATAAATAATAACTAATATGTACTTTTAATTTAATCCCTTTTCCTATTTATTTCAGGTATCCAATTTCTTAGGTCCTGAATTAAATCCTAAAAATTATTTTCTATTTCTTTTTTTTCCCTTTTTGTTTTAAACTTCGAAAAAATTTTCTCGGGTATTACAATCTAAAAAAAAATTCTTTTCCGATTTCTTTTAACTTTCATACTTTTCTTCTCTTTTGTTTTTCTTTTTCTATATTCTTTTTAAAGTTTTAATTCCTAGCCCCGAAATAAATCATTCTTTAATCCTCGAAATTTTCTGGGGTATTAGAAGATCAATGTTGCTCACAGGGAAATTTTGAAGAAATAGTTTCTTCTCATTTTGTCTTGAGGGATGCATATCACTGATCACTATCTATTCATTTAAGAATTTATCTTATACAAAATTATTACATTTATAGAGTGAAAAAATATGAAGCTTTTTTTCTATAATATTCGTCTAAATGCTTCATTGATATGTCATGTGAAAAAAATATATACTTATGGACGCTGTAACTGTAAATTTTTTTTTTTGTGAAATAATGTCCAGATGTATGCTATTAAAGACTTTAAATTATATTTTTTGTGTGGGGCACAAAAATGAGAATTTCTTGTGGTTATTTTTTTGACTTTATGTCAAATTACATTAAAAAAATAAAACATATTATTTTTATAACAATAAGGGGAGAAATAATAATAAATTGTTATAAAAATATATGTTAAATTTTTGAAATACTATTGGCTTTTAAATTGGTTTCATGAAATTTTTGTAAAGACATTAATTACATTTAAAAGTCAATTGTGAGTTAATGAATATTTTTTGGGATTTGAGAGATATGATAAATCGTATAAAAATTCATTAAAATTATAATGCCACGTAAAAAGCTATTTCAAACTTATATGTGATAAAGCATGAAAAATGCTATAGGTGTATTTAATTTATAGAATGTTATATTTTATATATTGTGAGATTTTCAATATCTCATGTGGACTTTTAAAGTCATATGTGACAAATGAAATTGTCATGAATTTTGAAAATTTTCCAAAATATTTTGAGAAAATATTTGCAAATATGAGAATTTACTTCATAATGACTAAGTGTGCACATATACTTGTGAAAAATAAATTTTCATATTATTGTGAATTTTTTGTGACATCTTCACATATATAATTTGTGATTTCACATGTGATTTTTTTAGTGCCACAAGAATATTGTATTTTGGGTGAACAAAAGAAATTGTGAAATTCTTGTGAAAGGCACAAAACCCATCAATAGTGGGGGTACATAATTTTGTGGATATACCCTAAATTTTTGACAGTATATTTTTATTGTGTGAAATTGCAAAGCAATTTATAATGTGAACTTACGTGATTTATTTTATAGAACAAATTTATTGTGAATATATGACCAAAATATTATTTTCCACTTGGGCATATATTTTGTTTGTGAGCAATTTATAAATTGATGATATCCATCTCAAAAGAGATGAAAATATGCCTAATTTAAATTTGAGTAAGAACAATTGATAGTACAAAGTGGTACATATAGATGATACTAATTTAAGTCACATATATAATTGAGTTTGGAAAGTTCTTTAAATGGATTAATGTTTTACTTTATTGGCTAATATTATTATTTGGTGGAATAATATATTAGAAATATATTTTGTGAATTTTGGGATACCTGCCAATAATAATTATGAAAATTTTTAGAGTCAATAAGTTGTGATCACTATTGTGATGAATATCGTCAAGACTAGGTTCTTTGAATGATGTGTATTTTTTTAAAAACTATAGCTATAATCAAAGTATCTAGTGTATTCATCGAGTGGGATGAATCTATAAGTCCGTATCGATTAAAAGCAACCTATGAGGATACTTTACCTTATGATTAGAGATCCTAAGAACTTGGTTCAAAGAGTGGTTATTGAAATGCAAAGAGTTTCAACTCTTAATTTCATCCATGTGGTGTAAGTCAATTTTCCTGCAATGATATGTGAGGTTGAGTTTTCAAAACTCTTAATGAAGTCTGTAGCTCTATAAGAGTTGAGTGTCTTAATTGCAGGAACACCCTTTATAGAATTCACCTATTTGAATGTAATGGAGTGATCCCGCTCCTAAGAGAGTATAAAATGACATATATTCTTTAAACACATTTAAGAAACGGGATGCGCACATGGCCACGTAACGTGCGGGCTAGAGCTCATATATTGCACCTGAGTTATTATGTGCATGTATATGTCTAGTCTCCCTTAAGCAGTCATGGTTCAAGGTGAATACCACTATGGCTCTGGATCAAGATATATATTTTTGCTAAATATAGATTCAAAACAATTTATTTATTAATTTATTTTGATAAAAGATTCAAAGCAATTTAGCTATCTATATTATGCATAATAGTCTATTTCTATCCAAATGTAAAAGCAAATATCAAATTTCAAATGTGTGTGTCAATTTATAATAATAAGTGGGGGATTGTTGGTAACTATAATAAATTAGTTGAATTTGTTGATAGAAAGAGCATTTACAACATTATTAAAATAAACAAAAAGAAGAACGTTTGATCCAATCAATAATTGATTGTGTCAAAACATTGGAATTTATAGTTTTAGCGGTTTGGTACCAAAACTTTAGTTGTGTTTAAATAATAAATACACATAATTTGTTATAATGTTGCACTCAAAGCATCACCTATATATATATAGGTGAGTTATGAGAATGTAAAGTGATACAAGAAAAATTGCCATGGTAAATGTGAGTGAGTATGTGAAAAACACTAAAAACATATATAAAATATGTATTATTGGGATAGAGAAAGGTGTGGGATCGAAGTTTTAAAGTTGTTCAACACTTAAAGTTAGAGACCAAATTTTTAACATTTAATTAAAGATAAATAAGTCCCTCAGACTCAACCACATTTTCATATTCATCCCTACTCTAGTTGAATATATATACAAAAACTAAATAAATCTTCACTTAAGCATGTATCATATAGATAAGAACGCATCTTCTTATAAATCAATTGCCAAATCAAAATATGTTCCATTAAACACCAAAACTAGACAAGAAAAATAATTATTAATAAAACAAATCCGTAATTTTAAAACTAAAGCACAAGAAATTGAAGAAGCACAAAAGTGGTCGAGAGCTATCAAATATATACTGGAGGTCTTGCATGCACCAAGATGCATGCTATATTTTTTCTTAATTTTTGAAATTTAATATAAAAGTATTATTATTATATTTTAAACTAATAAATGATTTAATAAATACCTATTATTCCTGTCACGACCCCCGTTTAGAGGACCGTGACCGGCACACACACAGGGAATATCCCTGTAATATCCGAGATATTTAGATTGGATTATTTCCATTATTATCAAATTTATTTTTCTTTCAGAAAGAAAAAAATAAATTAAATTAAAGATAAAATAAGATTAAGGGGAGAAAAATAGGAAATCTAAGTATTCTTTTAGGACCTAAAAGAAAAAGATGATGTAATAAAGAAATAAATTTTTTTTTTTTAAAAAAGGAAAAAGTATATATGTATAATATATGTATCTAAAATAAAATATATATATATATATATATATATATATATATATATATATATATATAAAAGATAAGAAAAGAAAAGCAACAGATTAAAAGATAAAAAAGAGAAAGAAGGAGGCGTGAGGGACAAAGCTACGCGTACAGAGGGAAGAGAGGGAGAAACGGAGGGAGAGGTTGGGCGTGGCTGGAGGAAGCTCGACGGGAAGGTGGCCGGACGCACGGGCTGAGCACGGTGGTGGCCGGAGTCGTGTCCACCGGAGCCGTAGTCGCTTTCGTTGTGCTAGAGAGAGAGAGAGTTCGGACTAGAGAGAGAAACAAGAGGGAGAAAGCTTTTCGCCGGAAACTCGCCGGAAACGTCGTCTCTTCACCGGGGAAGGTAGCTGGGAGTCTCCTCTACTCCATATCGTCCTTCTACCCGGTTGAATCGAGGTGAGAAGTCCCGAAACTCTCAAACCCCAATTTTATCAATATTAGGGACTTTTGGAAAGATCCCAATTGATTCAATCTGAGTATTTTGGGTCCTAAATTGAAGTATATGCATGTTAGGAAGTGAGTTGGAAGCTTAGGAACCGGAACCAAATTGATGGAATTTATCCGGGTTGGAAAAAGTGTAGGAAAATGTGGTTGTTAAGGTTTAAGGGTGATGTGGAATGACTTGGGGTGCATTGAAGGGTTGAATAATAATTATAAAAATTGTTAAAAATTATTAGAATATACGAGGGATGAAAACCCGAGTAATTCCCGTCTCACCCGGAACCCCGTTCGGGGAAAAAGAGACAATTTTTTAATTTGACGCGTATTCGGGTATGTGTATTCTTGTGTAGGTGGAGTGTTCAAGGTTATTTTGATAAATGGAAATTTTGAACAAGTAGAATTTATGACTCTTGAGCCATAAATTCAAGACTTGGGTAATGGGAACTTCACATGGACACATAGAAGTGAAATTGGGTAACCTTGAATTCCCAAATTCAACGTTTCTGAATAGCGTGATTAAGAGAGGGTTGGACACAAATTAGAAGCATGCTAGGTGTTCCGAAAACTAGTTGAGGGCATTCCAAGCCAACAACTAGTCTATGGAATTAATTAGAAAGAACATGAGCATTAGCGTTACATGTACACAATAGTGGTTGAATTTTCAAGTCTCTGAATCTCTCAAGTATATGTGTATAGGGCACCATACTGTGAGTGGACTTTCGGGCGCACCGAGAGCCGATCAGAGGGGCCAACCAGGTGAGGGGCTTTCCTATACCTGTCCTATAGGGTTGACTGCGGATATGGATATATGGTTTGCCTTCTTGCCTATTTGTAGGAATTACATGTTAGATAACATGCTATTGTTATTCCTAAATTACCGTATATGTGAAAACGTGCTATATGTGTGTTTGTGAATTGTAAAAGCAATTGTGGCTCAAGGATCCTTATATGAAAAGAAGGTCCACGGGACCTAGACAATATCGGGGGTAGGATTGAGTAAATACTATCTGAAGGGTGTGGTTTTGTATGTAAGTCCTTAAAGAGGATAGACCTAGGTGATTTTGTTTTGAACCAAGAGTCCGAATTAGAAACCACTTGAAAATCCAAAATTGCCTAAGAAGAAGTAAAATGAACAAGTAGTGGTCCATAGAGGTCATTTATGGTACAACGCGGGAACCGAGTCTATCACGGGTGGTCCGGGTAGATTGAGTCTCTTGTTTTGAGTCAACCCACAGAAATACAGAGTATATGAGTACACCACATTGTGGCTATTGCCTTGGGTAAACCGAGGTCAGATGAGTCGCCGGCTATTGCTCCAAGTGAAGTCTTGGGGTCAGACTATTGTTCCAAGTATAGTCTTGGGACCAGGGGTTCCTAGAATGATCAACTAGGTTCCCATATTGCTCACGTGAGATATTGCCTTCGGGTCAGCTTCTCTCCTAATGGAGATATTGCCTTCGGGCCAGTTTATGATTATGATCACTTGAATACAGAGGACCACATGGAATTATATGCTAAATCATGATATGACGTATGTGTGAATTTAAATGTATGTAAATCCATGCTTTGAATTCTTTATTGTGAATATAATATATGTTAATTGCCTGACCACCTAATATATGAACATCTAAACCCGTTATATGCGTATGTGTTTGTGATTGGCTCCTCTTCCCCAGTTGTAGTGGTACCCGCTACTACACCAGGGATGGGAAAGCCTCTCACTGAGTCTGTTTGACTCACCCCAATGTTACATGTTACAGACACAGGTGGTATAGGCATCGGGAACGCTTCCACTTCATCTCAGGGAGGCGGACAGGCTTAGAGACCGCACGCATTGTTCGCGTGGGTAGTACTGTTATATGTGTTTTGGCAGGATATATATGTATATGATTCATTTTGGTATAGCATTGTTTTGTACAGCTGCTATATGCATATATGTATATGTCACACTCTAGAATTGTCGGCTTCATACAGATTAAAGATTGATCTTGTTATTGGGGATATAGGTTGTGATATGATGAATATCATGTGTATATACATATATATGGATGTGACTCCTGCATGTGTATAGGATAGATCACACGCACTGAGCGTGTGGTCAATATGTAAATATATATATATATATATATATATATACATATATACGTGTGATTGCATACTTGATTGTGTGAAAATACAGCTTCCGCATGTGAATAGGATAGGTCACACGCATTGAGGCATGTGATCAATATGTATATTTTATGCAGGTGTGTGATTGAATATATATGCTTGACTGTACACAGGAATTCTGCATGTGATTAGGATAGATCACCCGCCCTGAAGTGCGTGATCAATATGTATATTATAGGTACGTGTGATTGACTATGTGTATATGTATAGACTGAAGCGGCGTTGAGCGAGCCGTGGATTGCGTGCTACTTAGGTCATCGGATAGTGATGACCATATATACTATATATTGTTTGTATTAGACATGGGTAGTTATGTACATACAGAAATGTCAATCAGGGATTAGAGGCTTACGGGATAGGAGAAATCCTACCTCCCGTGCCGGTTACGGACTTTCGGTAGGGGGTCGTGACAATCCCTATGCTTGTAAGCCTTATCACCTAATTGACAGAATATCTTATTGAAAATACATCCACATGCAGTATAATACCATGGCTACACCGAAATGGTGGCCTATCCTAGGCAAGTAAATCCACGACCAGTGCCGCTTCAGGATATAGATATAGGAAAACACACATAATATATATAACCTGTGTAATGGCTACACATCCGAAGATGCTGCCTATCCTATTCACATGCAACAGATATATGTATATATATACATTTTGAAAACAAATTTTCCCTGTATCGCAGTAAAATAAATCCTGATCTTTAAGGTGTGTGAAGCTGACAGTTCTGGATTTAGTAATACAATCTAATTGGGTACGTCTACCCTTTACTTTATGATACATTAATAAAGTAAATTTAATTATTACACTTTATTCACCCACATGAACAAGTTGTAGGTCTTGGGAAATGTTGCTCAACCCTCGTTCCACCAAGACTTCTTCCACATGTACTTAACCTGTCTCTATGTAGTAAAAATGAGGTGTGAATCTTAACCACGCGACTCAGTGAGAACTCTCCCATCCCTGGCGCAAGGCGGGTACCATGGCGCTGGGATTGGCTATACACAACCACATGCAAAAACAACTGGTTACTATTAATAAACATACATTCTTGGCGACCACACAACAACAGATATCTCATCCAACCACTCACATGCATTTAACAGATACAAGCATGAAGCAGTTTATTCCACGTCATCAATCAACAATTAAACACGTAACATATAGTGCCGGCTTTTACTTACCGGTCTTCTCACGTTTAGCATATTTGAATCAAACAAGACGTTGTGGTGACGTAATCCTGTACGTCACTACTACGCTGCACAATCAGCAATCATATGCAAACACATACAATTTATACATGCACACAGATACTATAACATACATCTACTTGATATTCCCCACTCTGGGGTATCTACTAGCCACTACGTGGCTTTTTCACTTTGAACCCTTGCACTCTGGTTACTAGCCACCACGTGACAAAGCATACTTAACCCAATCACTTGGGCACTGGTCACCTCGTGACAATTCTATTAATCAAACACAATCAACTTCTATCTATCAAACAACTGATATAACTCATATACCCATCCAGATGCACTCTCTGAGCCTCAAGCTATCGTCATAGCAATCAACTTTTACTAGGCTAGGCTCACGGTTCACCCGTAGGTGCCTCCCGTGTCTCCTTACCTTAGTCTCACATATTAATATGATTCTTTGTATCTTTCCCGAAGGATCAACAATTCTTCTCCTTGTTAATATGGATGAGTATCCTTAACAGGATATAACCCATATACCCATCCAGATGCACTCTCTGAGCATCATGCTATCGTCATAGCAATATAAAACCTTTCTGACCCTATTGCCAGGATAGGGAAATTACCATCGTCATGGTGATAATAAAACTGAGGTCTAAAGTGCCATCTGACGTTGTTCTAGTCGATGTCTCGCATTGCTAGCTTAACCAAATCCGAAACCCACCAATAACTCCCTTTGCATGATTATAATTTAAGTCACCGTCGTGACGAGTTTTCAAAACAAAAGCTTAGTCCTTCCATACAAGGACTCTTGCCACTGTCATGGGAAAAGATTTAATAAAATACTCATCATGCCTCCGGAGTGTATGAGTTGGATTTGTAACACACTAATCATAGCAAACAATTACACTCTACCCCTATTCGCATCTACGGAAGCTTATATAGCTTGGTTGGAAGGAATCCTAATTCTAATTCTAGGAAGGTCTAAGCATTTTAATTCAACTTGTGTTTCTACTTGGATTCTAAGAAATCTAGTTTCTAAACCTCAATATACCTCCAATTTATCCCACTTAAGGTTTCCTAAAGGTTGTGAAGGGATAATGTTGCAATTCACGAAGTTAGGCCTAATTGGTTCCGCAAGTTTCCATCCTTGAGAAACAAGAGGGTACTTAGAGTGATTTAATCCCCAAAAACATGTTTAGGAGGGTTCTAGGGTGTTTAGGATTGAAGAGAGGAGATTTAAAACTCTCAACGTCACCCTTAAAGTGTATTTGGGCAACCCGAGCAGGGACCCGGTACGTTAACGTCAAGGTTCAACCTTAGTAATCTTGGACCAGCTCTTCAGGGGTCTTGTTCAGCTAATATTCCAACCATATAATTTTAATAATACCAATCCAAGTCTATCTACTCAAATCCAAGCTCAATCCTAATTATCAACAATTTTCCCAATTTATGGATAATTAGAATTTTAACCGCAAATCCTTCCAAATTCGAATTTGGACAAACCCGAGAATATAATCTCGATTCCTACCCCAACTAAGAGTTCAAGAACACTTTATAGGTCTCAATCTACCCTCGAAACAACTTAATCGAAGGTGAATCGAAGAAATCCCTAAAAATGGAGAAATTGAGGGTTTCGAATGAAATTGGGGTTACCAACCTTGATTCGATTGGTGGCAGGTGTGGAAGATGTTGTAACCAAGCTCCAGTGACTTTTCCCGACGTCGGTTAGCTCTTCTCCGACGAGTTTCCGGCGGATTTCCAGTGAACCACCCTCTCTCTCTCTCTCTACCTCACGGCTCTTTCTCTCTCTTCTCCTTCCCTCTCCGTTTTCTTCTTGTTTATTTTCTCTATCCCGTGTTCTCTCCCTCTTTCTTCTTATCCTTTCTTTTTCTTTTCTATTTCTTTCTTATATCCCTTTTAACCCCACTTCAACCAACCCCACTTATATAATAATATTAATAAAATAATCACAATAAATAAATAAATATAATTAAAATAAAATAATTAATAATTAATAATTAAATAAATATTACTAAAAATAAATTAATTTATAATTGAATAAATAATAACTAATTTGTATTTTTAATTTAATCCCTTTCCTTATTTAATCCAGGTTCCCAATTTCTTAAGTCCCGAATTAAATTCAAAAAAAATTATTTTCTACTTCTTTTTCCTTCCCCTTTTTATTTTATTTTAAACTTCGAAAAATTTTCTTGGGTATTACAATCTTTGAAAAAAAATTTCCTTTTCGGTTTCTTTTTAACTTTCATGTTTTTTCTATATTCTTTTTAAGGTTTTAATTCCTAGCCCCGGAATAAATCATTCTTAAATCCTCGAAATTTTAAATAAATCATTCTTTAATCCTCGAAATTTTCTGGGGTATTACATTCTTCCCCCCTTAAGAAATTCGGTCCCCAAATTTCATCTCCTTCATGGGGTTGTTGGCTTGTTGTCATCCCTTGGCTCAATTTCATCTATGTTTCTGTCAATGTGGAAGTTTTACCGTTTTACCCTACGGTTTATCTTTCTTTCTTAGAGACTCAAGGTGTATGTCTGGTTTCTACATCTACTTTCTGTGATCGTTTGTATTTCTAATTCCGTCGTTAACCACCCCTCCGCGAGGTATTAACCGACAGACTCCATTTGTCGTTGTATCCTTCCCCGAGGATACCTAACTTTCCTAGTTTCAATTCACTTTGTGCTACTAATTTTTGCAATGGAGTGTCTGGCACGTACCACATGTCATGCTCAAATTTAGTTCTCCGAGGAGTTAACTATTGCCTTCTCTAGTGAGGCTTACCTTGACTCAATCTGCTTGTCTGACTAGCTACCTTCATAGTGACTTCTTATATCCGTCTTGGGACACGCCAAGACAATAGCTATTTGAATAGCAAACTAGGTTCTATTTCTATAAACTCTAACTGACGAAGTACTCCCCTACATCAGAGTCCCCGTTTCTAAATATCCTCTACTACCAAGCAGCTACCCTTCTGCCGGTATTCCCCCGATATATTCCTTGTAAATGACTTCTCCAGAAAAGTCTGTTTACATCTTACTACACCCTCTACTCTACCTCTAGACTTACCGCTTACACGGCATACACTCTACGTAGGTGTTTATACTTTGTGCCATTAGTGTATCCAACCCTTCCGAGGTTGTTACACTCACTACCGACTCGGTTTACTCTACTCATGTCCTAACGAAGCTAAATGCCATGGCACTAGCACAACTATGTATTACACTTACCGTTTCTCCACCAAACGGTAAAGGACCTTTCATTTATGACTCGTGTTTCCCTTTCTTTTCCGGACTTCTACACTTACCCTTAGTGGTTCCTATAACCACTTCAAGTTACTCCCTGTTGATATCCTATGTCTGACTGACTTAGACTCTTCTCTGACTACCACTTGTAGTCATTTCTGTCTATAATGGAAACTCATAAGTTTCCTCCTTACCATCATACTCATTACTCTGCCTCAGGCTCAGTTCGGTTTTCACTTCCAATGACCTCGCTTAACATGACTATGACTGTGGATCTATACCATCCTCAGGTTAGTCCACTTAGAGTTGCACATCCTATGCTAACTCTACTCATTGGGTTTCCGTTGGCTTTTACCCCAACTTGGCTCACTCAGACTCCTCAATTTACTTAAATCATGTATTCCTACTTGGAATACTTTATCCGGTAACTCCAGCATGAACCTTTCCGAACATGCTCTACTCCCCTTGACCAAATGGGATCCGCTCCCACGGCTTGACTCTTTCCTTTCTTAAGGTGTGGCTTATGTTCACGAACATATACCGTCTCTTGCAAGTGTGTTACCCGTTGGGTTCCAATCGCCCCCAACGGTAGCATACCTGTTTTATCATTTTGGCTCGCATCCCCAAATGCTTACCCGACTCCGTTCCCGCATTCACTCTCTACTTTTCCATTTCGTACCTACGTCGTACTCTTTCTTTGAGTATTTCTCAATACTCGTTACTCACTAAATTCTCCTTCTTGATTAACCGTCCTTACGGCTAATTTTCTTTTATGGCATCCACATGGCCACTTATATGTTTGGTTTGTCCACTCAGTCTCCAACCATACCCGGGCTTCAGACTAACGGATTTACGGTTCACCAACCTGTGGAACTAGCTTACGTAGCTATGTCCACCACAATCTGTGTACTATACATGCACTTACGGTAGTAGTTCGTTCTCCACCTCCTACTTGATTCTTATCCTATGGGCTCCTATAGGCTTCCGCTCTTCCCCCCTTATGGGACTACTTATCCCTGTCTACTTTCTCTCCCCTCGGGCCTCCACGAGTCCCTTTGGGGTTTACCTCTAACGTTATCTCGTTCGAGAGCTATCTACCGCAATTGCACTCGTTTTCTTATCTCTGGATGGTACCCGACGGTCTACTCCTATTTCTACTTCTAGACCTACTCCGGTCTAATACTTTCGGGTCCATAATCACCCTATGGCCCCTTAATTGGTAACCCTTAGATGTACCTGTATACTCCCTTGGCACTTTAGCACTCTCTAGTGCTTTCCGATGTCTACTTAACTTTAATCACTCCAAGCGAGTGATTTCTCAATTACATCTACCATCCTTTTACAGCTTACCTGTAAAAGGACTATTGTTTGGAAGGGTATTGGTCACATGAGTTAGTTTTCTTAGGCACCCTAGGGTTTTAAAAATTAATTCAAGTTTATTTCTTAGAAAATGATGCCTAAGGTTTTCGTAAATGGTTAAGGTTTAACCAATTGGAATGACACAAATTGAGAAAGAATTTTCTTAAGAAATTGCCTTCCAATGGTTACCCTAGTATTTTCAAGAAAAGTTTGAGGGTATTTCAGAATCTCTCATCCAGAAAGACCAAAAAGATTTTTTTTTTTACAAAAATTTCTCATGTGATCAATATCCTATTCTTTATGCTCTTCCTTAAGCAACCCAAGAGATTTTGGTTAGGCTTAATCACTTTTTCCCCCTTGTTTGCAAAAGGAACTAGCAATTCATGGATCGAGCACAGGGTTGAACTAGGCTCCTTCCCTGTGCCTTACCATTTACTCTGTTTCTTGCTCGGCATATGGTCACGTTCTACACATTTACATATGCCTCTACTTCTTAACATCTATCTCTACGGAATATGGTTCGGCCACTTTGCCCTTCCATATACCGTATCCTGATTTTCTAGTCCATAGACTTCTACTTTTATACTGTGGCATACACCACCTCTTTTCTATTTACTTTCTAGTAAAGACAACTCACTTCCTTCAGTCATAGCACACCGCACAGTCGTGACCCATTCACGTGGTCATCTTCCTGTCGGTCTCATGCCCTATGGCCCTGTTTATTCTTGTCTGTAAACTTTCCATTTTAATCGCCCCATGGGCTTACTTTCTTTTCTACACGTCAAGCGTGCCTTTTCTTTCACTTTACAAACCATTACTAGCCTAAACTACCATTCACTGCATATTTCTATTCTACTTGCATTCCATACTATAATCAAACAACTTGCGCCTATACAATAGCGCATAATGCACCACTAACAAAGCAGACGCATCATCTCAATTAACACCTGCAAAACAATCACCCATTGTAGCGAATTCCTGCCTACAATTCAACCAAATGTGTCTGTGTCTAGGTAGCATCCTCCATGGATGTCTCCCTTCCCTATTATGGTGTCCTAAGGTTCCCGGGGTCACTGCCACCCCACCTTACGCCTTAGTGCTTATCGGCACTTGTGTACTGTACAAGTTATATGTTTTGCATAGAATTTTACATACAAATTCTATGCCTGAAGCGATGACTCGAAAGAATTTATAACTCCACATCCTGAGCAACCTCACAAGTGCCTGTGGAAACCACCGTTACGTCCGGATTCGTAATGGCTAGCCCAAATGACACCCGAGACTACTAGTTAGCTTCCCACCCTTCAAGAACAACCAGGCTCTGATACCAAGTTTGTCACGACCCCCGTTTAGAGGACCGTGACCGGCACAGACACAGGGAATATTCCTATGCTTGTAAGCCTTATCACCTAATTGACAGAATATCTATCATTGAAAATACATCCACATGCAGTATAATACCATGGCTCCACCGAAATGGTGGCCTATCCTAGGCAAGCAAATCCACACCCAGTGCTGCTTCAGGATATAGATATAGGAAAACACACATAATATATATAACCTGTGTACTGGTTACACATCCAAAGATGCTGCCTATCCTATTCACATGCAACAGATATATGTATATATATACATTTTGAAAAGAAATTTTCCCTGTATCGCAGTAAAATAAATCCTGATCTTTAAGGTGTGTGAAGCTGACAGTTCTAGATTTAGTAATACAATCTAATTGGGTACGTCTACCCTTTACTTTATGATACATTAATAAAGCAAATTTAATTACAATTACACTTTATTCACCCACAAGGACAAGTTGTAGGTCTTGGGAAATATTGCTAAACCCTCGTTCCACCGAGACTTCTTCCACCTGTACTTAACCTGTCTCTGTGTAGTAAAAATGAGGTTTGAGTCTTAACCACGCGACTCAGTGAGAACTCTCCCATCCTCGGCGCAAGGCGGGTACCATGGCGTTGGGATTGGGAGTCATACACAACCACATGCAAAAACAACTGGTTACTATTAATAAACATACATTCTTGGCGACCACACAACAACAGATATCTCATCCAACCACTCACATGCATTTAACAGATACAAGCACGCAGCAGTTTATTCCACGTCATCAATCAGCAATTAAACACGTAACATATAATGCCGGCTTTTACTTATCGGTCTTCTCACGTTTAGCATATTTGAATCAAACAAGACGTTGTGGTGACGTAATCCTGTACGTCACTACTACTCTGCACAATCAGCAATCATATGCAAACACAGACAATTTATACATGCACACAGATACTATAACATACATCTACTTGATCTTCCCCACTCTGGGGTATCTACTAGCCACTGCGTGGCTTTTTCACTTCGAACCCTTGCACTCGGGTTACTGGCCACCACGTGACAAAGCATACTTAACCCAATCACTTGGGTACTGGTCACCTCGTGACAATTCTATTAATCAAACACAATCAACTTCTATCTATCAAACAACTGATATGTAGCCACCACGTGGCACGTCCTGACCCCTTGCTGCGGGGCAATAGCTTGAGCCCACTCGTCCATTACCCAACCAGGTCACATGGCGGGCACGGCATGACGTCTCGAAGCATGACCACTGACACACCCTGGACCAACTCCACAGGATGATTTCTCTTTTACTAGGTTAGGCTCACGGTTCACCCGTAGGTTCCTCCCGTGTCTCCTTACCTTAGTCTCACATATTAATAGGATTCTTTGTATCTTTTCCGAAGGATCAACAATTCTTCTCCTTGTTAATATGGATGAGTATCCTTAACAGGATATAACTCATATACCCGTCCAGATGCACTCTCTGCACCTCAAGCTATCGTCATAGCAATATAAAACGTTTCTGACCCTATTGCTAGGATAGGGCAATGACCATCGTCATAGTGATAATAAAACTGAGGTCTCAAGTGCCATCTGACGTTGTTCTAGTCGATGTCTCACATCGCTAGCATAACCAAATCCGAAACCCACCAATAACTCCCTTTGCATGATTATAATTTAAGTCACCATCGTGACGAGTTTTCAAAATAAAAGCTTAGTCCTTCCATACAACGACTCTTGCCACCGTCGTCGGAAAAGATTTAATAAAATACTCATCATGCCTCCGGAGTGTATGAGTTGGATTTGTAACGCACCAATCATAGCAAACAATTACACTCTACTCCTATGTCTTCCTATCCAAGCTATTTTCCACAACCTATTTTCTAGTTCCTTTATTCTTTTAGCATTCTATACCTCTAGCTAACACATACCAGACAAGCAGAGAATATACATACTCATGTAATCCACATAAGCATACAACCCTAGGAGCAGAGATGGAAGAACCCTCACCTTAGCCAACCTTCCATGCAATCCTCTCCTGTAGCTTTAGTCCTTGGAGTTCCTGTTGCACTCTACTGCATGCCGTTGTTCCTATAAGAACAACATTTACTTCATTAAGGTTATTACTTAGCTTAACTTGTTATTTATCTTTCCATTACTCTCATGTGTAGTCCATGGTTGCCACAGAGTCAGGCTCTTGGTCTTATTGGACTTCTCTATCCCGATTTATGCGTATCCTTCCTCGGATAGTTGACTTACTCGAATATAACACTCTACTTGAGTGTTTCACATACTTGGATTTGAGTACTAGACCTCTATCTAACTTGTATTCGCATCTACGGAAGCTTATCTAGCTTGGTTGGAGGGAATCCTAATTCTAGGAAGGTCTAAGCATTTTAATTCAACTTGTGTTTCTACTTGGGTTCTAAGAAATTTAGTTTCTAAACCTCAATATACCTCCAATTTATCCTACTTGGGTTCTAAGAAATCTAGTTTCTAAACCTCAATATAGCTCCAATTTATCCTACTTAAGGTTTCCTAAAGGTTGTGAAGGGATCATGTTGCATTTCACGAAGTTAGGCCTAATTGGTTCCGCAAGTTTCCATCCTTGAGAAAGGTACTTAGAGTGATTTAATCCTCAAAAACATGTTTAGGAGGGTTCTAGGGTGTTTAGGATTGAAGAGAGGAGATTTAAAACTCTCAACGTCACCCTTAAAGTGTATTTAGGCAACCCGAGTAGGGACCCGGTACGTTAACGTCAAGGTTCAACCTTAGTAATCTCGGACCAGCTCTTCACGGGTCTTGTTCAGCTAATATTCCAACCATATAAATTTAATAATACCAATCCAAGTCTAATTACTCAAATCCAAGCTCAATCCTAATTATCAACAATTTTCCCAATTTATGGATAATTAGAATTTTAACCGCAAATCCTTCCAAATTCTAATTTGGACAAATCTGAGAATATAATATCGATTCCTACCCCAACTAAGTGTTCAAGAACACTTTCTAGGTCTCAATCTACCCTCGAAACAACTCAATCGAAGGTGAATCGAAGAAATCCCTAAAAATGGAGAAATTAAGGGTTTCGAATGAAATTTGGGTTACCAACCTTGATTCGATTGATGGGAGGTGTGAAAGATGTTGTAACCGAGCTCTGGTGACTTTTCCCGACGTCGGTTAGCTCTTCTCCGACGAGTTTCCGACGGATTTCCGGTGAACCACCCTCTCTCTCTCTACCTCACGGCTCTTTCTCTCTCTTCTCCCTCCCTCTCCGTTTTCTTCTTGTTTATTTTCTCTATCCCGTGTTCTCTCCCTCTTTCTTCTTATCCTTTGTTTTTCTTTTCTATTTCTTTCTTATATCCCTTTTAACCCCACGTCAACCAACCCCACTTATATAATAATATTAATAAAATAATCATAATAAATAAATAAATATAATTAAAATAAAATAATAAAATAATAAATAAATAAATAAATAATACTAAAAATAAATTAATTTATAATTGAATAAATAATAACTAATTTGTATTTTTAATTTAATCCCTTTCCTTATTTAATCCAGGTTCCCAATTTCTTAGGTCCCAAATTAAATTCAAAAAAATTATTTTCTACTTCTTTTTCCTTCCCCTTTTTATTTTATTTTAAACTTCGAAAAATTTTCTTGGGTATTACAATCTTTGAAAAAAAAAATTTCCTTTCCGATTTCTTTTTAACTTTCATGTTTTTCTATATTCTTTTTAAGGTTTTAATTCCTAGCCCCGGAATAAATCATTCTTAAATTCTCGAAATTTTAAATAAATCATTCTTTAATCCTCGAAATTTTCTGGGGTATTACAATTTCTAACTCGTCTCTAACCATTGTTCATAACTACCTTACCGTTGATCTCTTTCTGTCTTACATTTCCTTCAATCATGTTTATTTCATATTTTATTAATTATAAAATATAACTATTTTGTGACCCCAATAACCAAAAGGCTGCACAAACGTATTAATATAGATTAATTTTACATATGTAAGTGATTGATTACCAAATCTTATGATACTTGTAACTCCAGAATATTCTACCCTATGAACACGTGGCACTAACATTCTAGAAGGTTAGTCGGATCACATGTCAGTGACACGTGACACCATTCAGTGGACTCGGACGTGGCTTAAACCCATGCTTTCCCATAGACGCTCTCGTATTAGAGACGTGGGAGAAGCTCAAAGATCATGGGTCGACCCACTACGAGCAAGGACGTGGGTCGACCACGTTCCTCTCTGCACCAAGTATAAATACCCCTCAGTCGGGGGAGAAAAAGAAGGACATCTACGCATGTCACAACCCACTATCGGACGTCCGTGACCGGCACGAGAAGTAGGATTTCTCCTATCCCGTAAGCCTCTAATCCCTGATTGACCTTTTCACATGTTTATAGCTATTCATTTCTAATACAAACAATATATAATTTATATGGCCATCCGATTCCGGTGACCTAAGTAACGTGCAATCCACGGCTCGCTCAACGCCGCTTCAGTCTATATATACACATATTCACGCACACGTACATATAGTATACATATTGATCACGTGCTTCAGAGCGGGTGATCTATCCTATTCACATGCAGAAGTCCTGTATACAGTCATACATATATTCAATCACACGCTTGCATATAGTTTACATATTGATCACACACCTCAATGCGTGTGATCTATCCTATTCACATGCGGAAGCCATATTTTCACACAAACAGGTATTTAGCCACACATACATATAATTTCCGTATTGATCACACGCCTCAATGCGCGTGATCTATCCTAGTCGCATGCAGAAGTCATATATGTATATACATGATATATGCTAAATCATAGCCTAAATTCCTAACACCAAGACCTAACCTTAATCTGTATAAAGTCGACAATACTAGAGTTTGACATATATCTACAGCAGTTGTATATGTACAAAAGTTACATCCAAAAAGGAGTCATATATACATAGACATCCTGATTTATTTACATAATCCAAAATACGCTACCCACGCGGACTATGTGTGCGGTCTTCAGAGTTGTCCACCTCCTTGAGAAGAAGTGGATGCGTTCTCGACGCCTGAACCACCTGTATCTAAAACATGTAAACAAGGGGGTGAGTCGAACAGACTCAGTGAGGAGCTCCCACATCCCTGGCGTAGCAGCGGGTACCCCTACAGCTGGGGGAAGGGAGCAACCACAACCAAATACGCATGAAACAGATTTATATTGTGACCTTTAACATGATCAGGCAATCAATGCATCATATTCACAATTAAAATCCTAATTCATGCTCTTAACATATTTATTAATCCGCATGTAAACCAATCATAAACATATATCATATGGTTCCATAGTTAACATATACCTATACACATAGGCATTCAATTTCTGTCTCCTGCATTATGCTGAGAGAAATACTGGCCCGAAGGCAATCTCTTGTTCGAACCTAAATGATCAAACTAGGAACTTTTTGTCTCCAAGACACGCTTAGAGTAATAGCCGGCAACTTGTTTGACATCGGTTAAACCAAGGTAATGGCCACTATGTGGCATACTTACTGTTAACAAATTCTTGTCTGTCCGATCAGGATGACCGACTCGATCTACCCAGACTAACCTAAAAAAGTTCAATTAATATGTTTAACCTTGAACGACGCCCTATGATAAACTAACTGAATATTATACGTATTTATTAGTTAGGTCTAGTTTCCCCCTTTTCAATTATGCAACACTCCCACTAACACTTAACAACCTAGGTTCATTTTCCTCAATGTACCATACAGTCACAACCTTTACAACGATGATCAATTTAAATGAGTTTCTAATAGTAATGAACCCTCACATATGAAATTCTGACTCAATCCTACCCATGGTAACATATAAGGCTCGGTGAGCCACAATATCACATATTCACTTGAGAATAAACATATAAACGCATAAACAGTTTGCACGTCCACTGCTTACTTGCTAATCATATATACGTAACGCAAATACATTCAGATAGACATATTTCATATAGCAATTTGCACAAAACAGAGCAAACCACATTTCCACGTAGTCATCCAACCTTGTGGGGCAGGGATGGGAGAGTCCCTCACCTCGTTAGCCCTCCTGATCAGTCCTCGAAGTGCCTGGAGCTCCAATTACCCTGTGGTGCCCTATACACATATATTTATAAAATTTAGAAACGTGTAACTAAGCATCTAACATGCATGTGTCATGCTAATGCTCATGCACCCTCTAGATATTTCCAAGAACTAACTATTTAGTTCGTTACGTCCTCTTATATCGGCTTTCACACATTCGAGCCACCTAAAACCTCTAAATGCTTATGTTAGAGATTCCCACTTGTCTAAATTTCACTTCATGTGTTCATAAGGACTTCTAACTAATAAAAGAATTTCTTTATGGCTCAAAAGAGGCCTTAGGTTACTCATTCCACCGTTTCCCCGCATTTTCCGAGTAAGAGTTCAACTATGACCTCTTTAATTATATATAAAAATATAATTGGGTATAAATAGAGCTTTGGAACCAATTTAGCGGGTCTTAGGTGTCCACCACGGACTAGACCGAGGTGTCCAACCCACCGCATAGCTTCTTACTGTACGGTGGCTTAGTATTTCGCCTCTTTTTCACCAGATTGGGTTCCGGTTGAGACGGTAAATACTCGGGTTTTATTCCCTTGTTTATTTCCGGCAACTATAACACCTATACTACTCCAAACCAAGCCTATTCATGCATCAAACCAGCAAAATTCAATTTTAGAGCAATTTCCTAACCCAATTTCCATGATTTCCATACCCGGTCAAATCCTATGATTTCACTTCGATTCTGAACCTCACTAAGCTTTGAATAACACCCACTAAGCTCAAATGTAACCCCTGAATGCCCCGATTGGAAGTATTTGAAGAATTCCGAAAATACCCAAAATTGGAGAAATTGGGGTTTTGGGAGTTTGGGGCTTTCTCACCTTGAATCAATCGAATAGAGGGCTTGGTGGTGTAGAAGGAAGACTTCCAGTCACTGTCTCTGGCATCAGAACATGTTTTCCGGCCGGTTCCCGTAGCTTCCTTTCCGTCTCGAGTCCATTGGCTCGCTGCTCTCGGTCTACTTCTGTCTCGTGCGTCCGCTTCTCTCCTCTCCTCTCCTTTTTTTTAACGTTTTGTGTTTGCTGGAGAGGGGGGTCACGGTTTTGGCCCCCTACTTATAAAATATAGGCTAAAAATTAAAATAAAGAAAAACCAAGTTGTAAAATCCAAACTTCTTTCCCATCCTTTTTATTCCCTTTTCTTTTAAGTCCTAAAAAAACATTTTAAAATTCTATTTCTTTCCCTTCTTCATTTTTATTTGAACTTTTAATTTAATTTATTTTTCTTTCCCAAAGAAAAATAAATTAATAATAATGATATTAATAAAAATTAATATCTCGGATATTACAACGCAATACAACACAATAGGTCATATACAACAAACCAACAATCACTCAGTACGATAGAGCTATCAGTATATACTTTCTCTCACAAGATACATCTATCCTCAAGCTCTAAGTAGCACCCAGAGACTCAAGCTCTCTCATTCATCTATAGGAAACCTTTAACAGGTGGCTCGTCCGCCCAGAGTACTACACACAAACACGTCCTAGACTCCAAGCCGCACATGGCCAATATAGGTAACACTCCTGCCTAACGGCTCTTATGGACGCTCCTTCCTCGAACTACTTGGACTTTGATCCCTCCACAGGGGTACGTAGGCACCTAGGTCATCACCTAAGGACAAGTTCCCCAAGTTTATTACCCCTTGTGGTCCTTATTTGCACTTATGAATTGTCTGAACCAAAAATGACAGTTATAATACTACTGAAGAAAGATTAAAGATAATGTTGGAAGGGATCGAAACTCCAAAAATTTAATAATTTATTGAACAAGAATAAAAGACTTGCCTTCCACAAAATGCTTATATACTCTCTTTTTAATTTTTTTTGGGTATTTCGTTGACTGACCAAAATTCATTTCCAGCATTATTTGATCATGGAAACAACAATTATTCTTAATGATAATTATCATTGAACTAACTGCATTTTATTCAAAACTAAGGCTGGTATATATATATATATATAGCCACCATGACAATGTTAATTAATATTTCGAATTTGGAAAATTATCATATTCAATGTCGTATTTTTCTAAAAAAAAAGGAAATATCATAAATCCTCCTGATTAAATACATTTTATCATTATGCACATATATTTTATAATTTTAATTTTACCTAAATACTTTAATGACAAATATTAAGAATATTTACCAAACCTGATTTCTATATATTTTTTTAGTACCTTAAGATTGGCAAGTGTTCGTTATAAAAAAAAAGATTGGTAACCGTTCAATAATTTAGATTTTGCATTAACACTGTATAATTACCAAACCAACATAAAAAAAGATCAATTGCAATAAATAAAATACATGCGTAACTTGTTATATATATATATATATATAACATTAGTTTGATACGTTGTAAGAGATTAGTCCCTTTCGTCAAATTCGACATCTATTGATCATAGGCATGTGTTAATGTGTCAAACAATATGGGGAAATATTTATTTGAGGTTTTTTTCTTGCTTTGTACAAGATCTCTAACTTTAATTTGTGTGATTCTATACAATAATATGAAAAAGAAACTAGCTTAAATAATAAAAAAAAAAAACTGTACCATTTTTTTTCAATGAACCTTGACCTAAGGAGACAATTTTTGTCACGACCCCTATTTAGAGGACCGTGACTGACACAGACACAGGGAATATCCCTATGCCTGTAAGCCTTATCACCTAATTGACAGAATATCTATTTTTGAAAATACATCCACATGCAGTATAATACCATGGCTACACTGACGCCAAATGCTGTGTCGGGACCACTTCTAGCGACGATTATAGCAACCATTGGAATAACCGTCGTTACGCATACTTTTGACCTAACGGCGGTTCCAACCATCGCTAGAAGACCAATTTCATCTCCCATTTTACACCTTCTTGGCAACGGTTGTAACCGTCGCTAGAGTATCTTAATTTAACGGCGGTTGCAACTGCCGTTAGATGACTTACTCTAACGATGGTTGTAACCGTCACCATATTTATAATGTTTATGCTTCCTTTGGCAACGGTTGCAACTATCATAAGAGTAAGTCATCTAACGGCAGTTTCAACCGTCGCCATTCATTTGCATTTTTTCAATATTTCTAGCGATGATTACAACCGCCGTTAGAATCTTTTTATTTATTTTTCTTTAGCTTTTTGTTCCTTTGTAACATTCATACTCAACCTATTCAAGAGTTTACACACCAATAAATAAACTCCAGCAACAATGACAATAAATAAATCAAATCTAATAGAATTTAAGATAAATTCAACACTACTAATAAAGTTTCATCTGCATATAAATTCAAAATGAAGTCTTGACAACATAATTCCCATTCTCAAAACATAAAGGATACATTAATAGCAATTAAAAAGTTTAGTACTAACATCAAAATACAACTAGTTAAACAAGACTAACATCAAAATAAAACAACATCAGTTGATTGTGGACGACTACATCAAAATATATAGGGTCATGGATCATGACTAGCTCCAGATGATTGTCGACGTGATGCTTCTGCGCTGCCTACATCAGGTGGCTGTAATTAGAAAAAAAAAAAGACAATTAGATTTTATAATAATGTATAGTGTCTATTTTAACATTGTTGTAAAGAAAAGAAACATTTATGTTACCTGTGTTGGAGGACATGGTACCTCGCCAACAATCTCAGAAGGCATTCTTACTCCCATGTGATCAGCTAAATACTTAACCATGTGATATTGCTAAGCTTTCTCCATTTCACACTCCTTTTCTAAGGCTTCGAACATTTCTTTCATGTGAGCTTGCTCTAGTTCATGCTCCTTTTTTAGAGCTTCTAACTCTTCTTTCTCTTAACTTAGCTCAGATTGCAAGGATCTTTCATTTGAATGTCCACTACTTGTAGAACTGAAATTTAAGTCGTTGAACCGATATTTGGGTAGCCCAAAAACTAGAGAAGGGCGTGGTCCTAGTCCTAAGCCTCGAACTTGTCCAGAATGCTCCTTGCCTAGCACTTGCCCCAATGCATCATCTGATGAAGCCACACCAGTGTATGACTCCAAAGATTCTTGCTCACGAAGCTTTTTCCTAGAAATTCAAACATGTATTATTTTACCCATCAGCATATCCAATAGACACATTCTAACAGTATCTCAGAAGCATGATGGAAAAATAAAAAGTAGTTCAGTAAGTATATTGATAACAATATAAATGATTGTGCACATGGTTCACCATATGCTGAACTTGTTAGTAAGTGGTAACTACTCCATTTAAATCACAAACTGTAAAATAATGTACAAAAGCAACCCTTGGAGAAAGGCATGAAGTGAATATAAATGGTTTATAGATCTCACAATTATTAATACAAGTATACAACACTTCTCCAAAGAAGTATTTAAAGTACTATTTAATATATATATATATATATATATATATATATATATATATATATATATATATCAATGTGAAGTCTGCGTGCATCTAGCAATTATCATACAGGGGATTTGTATTTAATCAACACAATTCTCAAAAGAAGTATTTAATGTAGCGGCCTCATCATGATGTTGCCTCTTACATAATGCATCTAACAAGATATCGAAAGTGACTATATAAGGTAGTTGATTGTCTTCATGCATCTCGTAAATAAAATCTTATATGTGAGATACTCTCCGATTTGAGCAAGCCGTCAAGAATTGTAATTAAGTTACAATATTCAGAACCAAACTTTTGGTAATGCATTTCTTTAAAGATATTGACAGCTTCATTTATCATTTTACTTTATCCATTAATTAAGATATTATAACTAGTAACAATAGATACCAAACTACTTTTGACCATTGAACACTTCTCTTGACCCAATCACTCAAGTACAATGACCCTTCACATGTTGATCCAAAATCATTTTGTCTTTGTGATTTAAAGCATTTTATTCAACACCTCATCATTTGTTCAATTAAAACTAATCATCCTATGATTGTCATGACCCCCTATCGGACGTCCGTGACCGGCACGGAAGGTAGGATTTCTCCTATCCCGTAAGCCTCTAATTCCTTATTGACATTCTTATATATGCATAACTACCCATGTCTATTACAAACAATATATAGTATATATTGTCATCCCTATCCGGTGACCTAAGTAGCACGCAATCCACTGCTCGCCCAACGCCGCTTCAGTCTATACGTATACACATAATCAATCACACGTACATATAATATACATATTGATCACGCGCTTAAGGGCGGGTGATCTATCCTATTCACATGCAGAATCCCTGTGTACAGTCAAGCATATATATTCAATCACACACCTGCATAAAATATACATATTGGTCACACGCCTCAATGCGTGTGACCTATCCTATTCACATGCGGAAGCCGTATTTTCACACAATCAAGTATTCAGTCACACATATATATAATTTACATATTAACCACACGCTCAGTGCGAGTGGTCTATCCTATTCACATGCGGAAGTCACATCCATATATATATATATATATATACACATGATATTCATCATATCATAACCTATGATCCCAACAACCAGACCAATCTTTAATCTGTATGAACCGACAATTCTAGAGTGTGACATATACATATATGCATATAGCAACTGTACAAAACAATGCTATACCAAAATGAATCATATACATATATATCCTGTCAAAATACATATAGCAGTACTTCCCACGCGAACAATGCGTGCGGTCTTTAAGTCTGTCTGCCTCCCTGGGATGAAGTGGAAGCGCTTCCGATACCTATACCACCTGTGTCTATAACATTTAAAATTGGGGTGAGTCAAACAGACTCAGTGAGAGGCTTTCCCATCCCTGGTGTAGTAGCGGGTACCACTACAACTGGGGAGAGGGGCCAATCACAAACACATACGCATATAACGGTTTAAATTTTCATATATTAGGTGGTCAGGCAATTAACATATATCATATTCACAATAAAGAATTTAAAGCATGGATTTACATACATTTAAATTCACACATACATCATATCATGATTTAACATATAATTCCATGTGGTCCTCTGTATTCAAGTAATCATAATCATAAACTGGCCCGAAGGCAATATCTCTGTTAGAAGAGAATCTGGCCCGAAGGCAATATCTCACATGAGCAATATGGGAACCTAGTTGATCATTCTAGGAACCCCTGGTCCCAAGACTATACTTGGAACAATAGTCTGACCCCAAGACTTCACTTGGAGCATAGCCGGCGACTCATCTAACCTCGGTTTACCCAAGGCAATAGCCACAATGTGGTGTACTCATATACTCTGTATTTCTGTGGGTTGACTCAAGACAAGAGACTCAATCTACCTGGACCACCCGTCATAGACTCGGTTCCCGCGTTGTACCATAAATGACCTCTATGGACCACTACTTGTTCATTTTACTTCTTCTTAGACAATTTTAGATTTTCAAGTGGTTTCTAATTCGGACTCTTGGTTCAGAACAAAGTCACCTAGGTTTATTCTCTTTAAGGATTTACACACAAAACCACACCTTTCAGATAATAATCGATGAGGTTTGGTTCTAGTACCACAAGACCCTCACAGATAAAATTTACTTGATCCTACCCCCGATATCATATAGGCCCCGAGGACCTTCTTTTTCATATAAGGCTCCTTGAGCCACCATCGCTTTCAGAGTCCACATATACACATATAGCACGTTATCGCATATATTACAATTTAGGAACAACAATAGCATGTTATCTCAAATATGATTCCTACAAGTAGGCAAGAAGGCAAACCATATATCCATATCCGCAGTCAACCCTATAGAACAGGGATAGGAAAGCCCCTCACCTGGTTGGCCCCTCTGATCGGCTCTCGGTGCGCCCGGAAGTCCACTTACAGTATGGTGCCCTATACACATATACTTGAGAGATTCAGAGACTTGAAAATTCAACCACTATCGTGTACATGTAACGCTAATGCTCATGTTCTTTCTAATTAATTCCATAGACTAGTTTGTTGGCTTGGAATGGCCCCAACTAGTTTTCGGAACACCTAGCATGCTTATAATTCGTGTCCAACCGTCTCTTAATCACGCTATTCAGAAACGTTGAATTTGGGAATGCAAGGTTACCCGATTTCACCTCTATGTGTCCATGTGAAGTTCCCATTACCCAAGCCTTGAATTTATGGCCCAAGAGTCATAAATTCTACTTGTCCAAAATTTCCACTTATCAAAATAACCTTGAACACTTCACCTACACATGAATACACATACCCGAATACGCGTAAAATTAGAAAATTGTCTCTTTTTCCCCGGACGAGGTTCCGGGTGAGACGGGAATTACTCGGGTTTTAATCCCTCGTACATTCCAATAATTTTTAATAATTACATAATTATTATTCAACCTTTCAATGCACCCCAAATCATTCCACAACACCCTTAAACCTTAACAACCACATTTTCCTACACTTTTTCCAACCCGGATAAATTCCATCAATTTGGTTCCGGTTCCTAAGCTTCCAAGTCACTTCCTAACATGCATATACTCCAATTTAGGACCCAGAACAATCAGATTGAATCAATTGGGGTCTTTCCAAAAATCCCTAAAATTGATAAAATTGGGGTTTGAGAGTTTCGGGACTTCTCACCTCGATTCAACTGGTTAGAAGGACGATATGGAGTAGAGGAGACTCCCAGCTACCTTCCCCGGTGAAGAGACGGCGTTTTCCGGCGACAAGCTCTCTTCTTTTGCTTTCTCTCTCTAACCCGAGCTCTCTCTCTCTCCTCCAGCCACAAGACGGTGACCGGCTCCGTTGGGCAACGATTCCGACCTCCTCTCGCGTTGCTCCGGCCACCGCGCGTTGGCCTTCCTCCTCCGTGAGCTCCTTTCCTTCTCCCCGTGCTTCTTTCCCTCTCTTCCTCTCTCACGATTTCTCTTTCTCTTTCTCGTCTTTATCCCCTTTTTTTTTTCTTCACGGTTCTTTCTTTCTTCTTTCCTCTACTCTTTTCTTATATTACATATATATATATATATATATATTTCACTAAAACAAATCTGCTTCTTTTTTTTTTCCTTTTTATTACACACACACACACACACACAAACACACACACACATATATATATATCACTTAAGAAAAAAAAAAGAAATCTGATTTAATAAATAAAAAAATATAAGCATTAGGATTTTACAAAAATTTATATTTACCACATAATGAGTGATAAGCTAGTGTGTCTTTCTATCTCACTTTCCACTTTTAAAATTAATTACTTTAATTTAATTCATGGTGCTAATTAGAATAGTCTCGGGTATCACAATCTTTCCCCCTCAAGAAATTCGGTCCCTGAATTTCAAACAAAATACTAACCTTAGTCTCGAAATAGCTGAGGATACGTCCTGCGCATTTCACCCTCGACCTCCCATATAGCTTCTTCGGTCGAGTGGTTTCTCCACAGAACTTTGACCAATGGAATCTCTTTCGTTCGGAGTTTCTTCAACTGCCGATCTAAGACTTCCACTGGCTCCTCTTCATACGTCATATTTTCGGTTAGTTGCACGTCTAGCGATTGGATTACGTGCGAGGGATCGGGAAGATACTTCCGAAGCATCGATACAAGAAAGACGGGGTGTACTCCTTCCAATTCGGCAGGCAATTCCAACCGATACGCTACATTCCCAATTCGTTCTAAAATTTCAAACGGTCCAATATACCGAGGACTCAACTTCCCCTTCTTACCGAACCGCATTACGCCTTTCATCGGTGATATTCTCAAGAACACCTGATCACCAACAACAAACTCCAGTTCTCTTCTTCGATTGTCTGCATAAGACTTTTGCCTACTCTGAGCCGTCAGTAACCTCTCCCTTATACACTTTACCTTCTGCAAGGCATCTTGTAGCAATTCTGGGCCGACAAGGCTAGCTTCTCCGACCTCGAACCACCCAATTGGGGATCTGCACCTACGGCCGTACAGAGCCTCGAAAGGTGCCATTTGAATACTTGCTTGATAACTGTTATTGTACGCAAACTCAGCCAAAGGTAAATACCTTTCCCAACTTCCGCCGAAATCCATAATACACGCCCGAAGCATGTCCTCAAGAATCTGAATGGTTCTTTCTGATTTCCCGTCGGTCTGTGGGTGGAACGCAGTACTCAGATCAACTCTAGTTCCCAACACTTCCTGCAATGACTTCCAAAACTTGGAAGTGAACTGTGGACCTCTATCAGATATTATGGACACTGGCACACCGTGCAATCTAACGATTTCTGATAGGTAAATCTGTGCATATTGACTCACTCCGTAAGTGGTCTTAACTGGCAGAAAGTGTGCGGACTTAGTCATGCGATCCACTATTACCCAAACCGAATCAAATCCCCGTTGTGATCTTGGCAATCCTGTTACAAAATCCATCGTTATCCTCTCCCATTTCCACTCAGGTATCTCTATCTGTTGTAATGTTCTGGCGGGCTTCTGGTGTTCAGCCTTGACTTGTTGGCACACTAAACACTTGGCTACATAGTTTGCGACATCCTTTTTCATGCCATTCCACCAATACAACTGTTTCAGGCCATGATACATTTTATTAGCTCCCGGATGGATTGTATACGCTGTCCGGTGTGCTTCTTCAAGGATTCTCTCTTTCAAGTTATCAACCATAGGGACACACAACCGTCCCTCTAACCAAAGAATCCCAAAATCATCTATAGAGAATCGGACGTCGTCCCCTTTCTCTTTAGTTACGGTATCCCTGATTTGCTTGAGGTCGGTATCTTCATCTTGCCTAGCCTTCACCTCTTCTACCAAAGAGGACTTAGCTTGCATATGGGCTAAAAGTGAGTTGGAACTTCCAATCTCAAACTGATTTACCGTTTGCTCTAGCTCGTGCAGTTCTCTAATTAACGGTCTCCTTTCTTCACTTATATGAGCAAGACTGCCCATGGATTTCCGACTCAGAGCATCGGCTACCACATTAGCCTTTCCTGGATTATACAAGATCGTGCAGTCGTAGTCCTTCAACAACTCCAACCATCGACGTTGTCTCAAGTTCAAGTCTTTCTGCTCGAAAAAGTATTTGAGGCTTTTGTGGTCTGTATAAATTTCACAAGTCTCACCATATAAGTAGTGTCTCCATATTTTCAAAGCGAAAACTACAGCTGCCATTTCGAGGTCGTGAGTCGGGTAGTTCTTCTCATGTTTCCTCAGTTGTCGCGATGCATACGCAATCACCTTGCCATGCTGCATCAAGACACACCCTAACCCGATCCTCGACGCATCACAGTATACCACATACCCTCCTGTGCCTTCAGGTAATGTCAGCACTGGAGCGGTAGTGAGGCTGTCCTTCAACTTTTGAAAACTCTGCTCACACTTGTCATCCCATACAAACTTCACTCCTTTCTGAGTCAATCTAGTCATAGGTGCAGCAACCTTAGAGAAATCCTGCACAAATCTTCTATAATATCCCGCCAAACCCAAGAAACTGCGAATCTCAGTAACAGAGGTAGGTTGGGACCAATTCTTCACTGCCTCTACCTTACTTGGATCAACGTGGATTCCCTCTGATGATACCACGTGACCCAAAAAGGCAACTCTGTCAAGCCAGAATTCACACTTAGAGAACTTGGCATACAGTTTTTCCTCTCTCAACCTCTGCAAGGCTAGTCTCAAGGGTTCAGCATGTTCCTCAGAATTTTTTGAGTAAACCAATATGTTGTCAATGAAGACAAAGACAAATCAGTCCAAAAATGGTTTAAAGACTCTGTTCATCATGTCCATGAACGCTGCAGGAGCATTAGTTAATCCAAAGGACATCACCAAGAACTCGTAATGTCCATATCGGGTTCGGAATGCGGTCTTAGGTATGTCTGATTCACGAATCTTTAATTGGTGATACCTAGATCGCAAATCAATTTTGGAAAACCGCTTCGCACCCTGCAACTGATCAAATAGGTCATCTATCCTCGGCAGTGGGTATTGATTTCGGATCGTTACTTTGTTTAACTTTCGGTAATCGATACACAACCGCAAAGATCCGTCCTTTTTCTTTACAAAAAGGACCGGTGCGCCCCAAGGAGAGAAACTGGGTCTTATAAAACCCTTTTCAAGCAATTCTTGCAATTGTGTATGTAGCTCCTTCAGCTCTTTCGAAGCCATACGATAGGGTGGTGTGGAGATAGGCTGAGTACCAGGTTGCAGCTCAATTCCAAATTCAATCTCACGGTCGGGCGGCAACCCCGGCAATTCTTCTGGAAATACATCCAAAAACTCTCGCACTACAGGTACTTGAGTCGGTGAAAGTACTTCTTTCGTGGTATCTTGGACGAATGCCAAAAACCCTTTGCATCCCTTTGTAAGTAATTTGGATGCCTTCAAAGCCGAGATCAAGCTTGGATACGGTGCAGCTCCGTCACCCCGTATCACAAAGGGCTTCTCGTTTGGCATATTTAATTTCAAGCATTTAGCCCTGCAGTCCACAACCGCATGGCAAGACGACAACCAATCCATTCTGAGGATCACGTCAAGATCAACCATACACAACAACCGAAGGTCTGCCACAGTCTCATGACCATCGACCTCCACAATGCAAGACTTATGCACATACTCTACTTGTACCGATTCTCCCATTGGTGTAGAGACCAGTACTGTTTCTTCCATTCTAGATGGACTTTTGTTGAATTTAGAGGCAAATGCATGTGACACATAGGAATGAGTAGAGCCGGAATCAAATAAGACTCGTGCTTCAAGAGAGCAGACAATAAGAGTACCTGTCACAACTGCATTTGATACATGAGCATCCTGCTGAGAGAGTGCAAATACCCGCGCTTGTCCTCCACCTACCGCCCCTGGCCCTCGGCCACTAGACCCTGTACCACGGCCTCTAGCTGCACCTGTACTTGCTGCCTGTGGTGGCACGGTTCTCACTGGTGGAGCTGGAATAGGTGTACTCCTCAGCGTCGGATTGCTTCTCACACTTGTACCCTCTTTCCTCTTTGGACACTCTCTAGCCATATGGCCCATCTGGCCGCAATGGTAGCATCCACCTGTCAGTCTCCGACATATACCAGAATGAAATCTGCCGTAAGTCACACAGTGGGGCTTTGTCTTACCGGCATTTCCACCCCCCTTGTTCCCTCTGTCCCCCTTGAATATTACCTCTTGTAACTGTTTCATAGGTGGTAGTTGAGGATAGTCCTCCTACGGACCCTGAGTATCCTGCACTTCCACCTGTTGTCTTCCTTTTCTTACTTCCACCTCCATGGTTGTCACTGCCTGGAATTAACTTGACTTTAGGATCAACAGACGTCCCATACCTCTTCCTAGTTTCAATCATTCTAGCACAGTTTGCTGCTTGGGCTAAAGTCTCAAACTGTCTCCTCTGAGGTAGCAAAGCAGTAAACAAAGGCTCCGTGAGTCGGTGTATGAATCTCTTGATCCTTGCCTCTTCATCAGGAACTAACTCAGGTGAGAATTGAGCCAGTTCAGTAAAAAGTAACTCATACTCCGTCACGGTCATGTTAGGCGTCATCCACAAGTCCTCGAATTGCTGACGCTTTGCATCCTTGGTACCTTCAGGTAGAAACCGACCCAGGAATTCCCTCTGAAAATCTTCCCAGGTCATCGGTGCCACTCTACGTGAATACCTCGTCTGTACGAACTCTATCCATACTCTAGCCGCTCCCCTCAGCTGGAATGAAGCTAATTCCACCAATTCATGGCCTGAGCACCTCAGCATGCGCCCAATTCTGACCACATCTCTGATAAAGTACTGCGGATCCTCTTTCTCACTAGTTCCACAGAGAGTGGGTGGATGAAGCTTCAAAAATTTTGAAATTGGCAGCTCTCTGGGTGTTGCCCGCGGTTTACGAGGCATTCCCTGTGGTTGTTGCCATTCCCTATCCTCTTCCTCAACAACCTCCATCTCTTGATTGCTAGGAACTATCTCTTGTTCTTCCTCGCCGACTATTAACCGGCGTACCTCCCTTGTATTTGCCTAGTCATTTCTTCTCTTAATTCCTGAAATCCTGCCGTGAGCATTTCCGCCACGGAAGGTGTACCTGTCTCTACTTGAGGTTGAGGTTCCGGTGACTGTCCCCTCTCTTGCCCTCTTACTTGTGCTCTTCCTCGACCTCGAGCATGACCTCTGCCTCGGCCTCGGGTAAGGCCTCTACCTCGGCCTCGGGTGGGCATTACCTCCTCCCGAACTGACTCTCGATCAATTTCAGCAGGAGTTCTCCCTCCACCCCTAGTCCGTCTCGTAATAGGTGACATCCCTATACTGCACAAGGACCACACCTAATAAGTACATGTATATTAATGACATTTCGTATAAAAGAGAGTAGAAAGAAAGACTGACACAATTTCCTGGGTACTTCCACAAGTGCCTTTTTACTCCCACGTTGTGCCCGGATATACAAAGAGGGGTAAACCGACACCCGGTCATACCTATGGCTTCATACAGTTTAAAGTAAACCAGGCTCTGATACCAAGTTTGTCACGACCCCCTATCGGACGTCCGTGACCGGCACGGGAGGTAGGATTTCTCCTATCCCGTAAGCCTCTAATTCCTTATTGACATTCTTATATATGCATAACTACCCATGTCTATTACAAACAATATATAGTATATATGGTCATCCCTATCCGGTGACCTAAGTAGCACGCAATCCACGGCTCGCTCAACGCCGCTTCAGTCTATACGTATACACATAATCAATCACACGTACATATAATATACGTATTGATCACGCGCTTAAGGGCGGGTGATCTATCCTATTCACATGCAGAATCCCTGTGTATAGTCAAGTATATATATTCAATCACACACCTGCATAAAATATACATATTGATCACACGCCTCAATGCGTGTGACCTATCCTATTCACATGCGGAAGCCGTATTTTTGCACAATCAAGTATTCAGTCACACATATATATAATTTACATATTGACCACACGCTCAGTGCGAGTGGTCTATCCTATTCACATGCGGAAGTCACATCCATATATATATATATACACATGATATTCATCATATCATAACCTATGATCCCAACAACCAGACCAATCTTTAATCTGTATGAAGCCGACAATTCTAGAGTGTGACATATACATATATGCATATAGCAACTGTACAAAACAATGCTATACCAAAATGAATCATATACATATATATCCTGTCAAAATACATATAGCAGTACTACCCACGCGAACAATGCGTGCGGTCTTTAAGTCTGTCCGCCTCCCTGGGATGAAGTGGAAGCGCTTCCGATACCTATACCACCTGTGTCTGTAACATTTAAAATTGGGGTGAGTCAAACAGACTCAGTGAGAGGCTTTCTCATCCCTGGTGTAGTAGCGGGTACCACTACAACTGGGGAGAGGGGCCAATCACAAACACATACGCATATAACGGTTTAAATTTTCATATATTAGGTGGTCAGGCAATTAACATATATCATATTCACAATAAAGAATTTAAAGCATGGATTTACATACATTTAAATTCACACATACATCATATCATGATTTAACATATAATTCCATGTGCTCCTCTGTATTCAAGTAATCATAATCATAAACTGGCCCGAAGGCAATATCTCCGTTAGGAGAGAATCTGGCCCGAAGGCAATATCTCATGTGAGCAATATGGGAACCTAGTTGATCATTCTAGGAATCCCTGGTCCCAAGACTATACTTGGAACAATAGTCTGACCCCAAGACTTCACTTGGAGCATAGCCGGCGACTCATCTGACCTCGTTTACCCAAGGCAATAGCCACAATGTGGTGTACTCATATACTCTGTATTTCTGTGGGTTGACTCAAGACAAGAGACTCAATCTACCCGGACCACCCATGATAGACTCGGTTCCCGCGTTGTACCATAAATGACCTCTATGGACCACTACTTGTTCATTTTACTTCTTCTTAGGCAATTTTAGATTTTCAAGTGGTTTCTAATTCGGACTCTTGGTTCAGAACAAAGTCACCTAGGTTTATTCTCTTTAAGGATTTACACACAAAACCACACCTTTCAGATAATAATCGATGAGGTTTGGTTGTAGTACCACAAGACCCTCACAGATAAAATTTACTCGATCCTACCCCCAATATCATATAGGCCCCAGGACCTTCTTTTTCATATAAGGCTCCTTGAGCCACCATCGCTTTCACAGTCCACATATACACATATAGCACGTTATCACATATATTGTAATTTAGGAACAACAATAGCATGTTATCTCAAATATGATTCCTACAAGTAGGCAAGAAGGCAAACCATATATCCATATCCGCAGTCAACCCTATATGACAGGGATAGGAAAGCCCCTCACCTGGTTGGCCCCTCTGATCGGCTCTCGGTGCGCCCGAAAGTCCACTCACAGTATGGTGCCCTATACACATATACTTGAGAGATTCAGAGACTTGAAAATTCAACCACTATCGTGTACATGTAACGCTAATGCTCATGTTCTTTCTAATTAATTCCATAGACTAGTTTGTTGGCTTGGAATGCCCCCAACTAGTTTTCGGAACACCTAGCATGCTTCTAATTCGTGTCCAACCCTCTCTTAATCACGCTATTCGGAAACGTTGAATTTGCGAATGCAAGGTTACCCAATTTCACCTCTATGTGTCCATGTGAAGTTCCCATTACCCAAGCCTTGAATTTATGGCCCAAGAGTCATAAATTCTACTTGTCCAAAATTTCCATTCATCAAAATAACCTTGAACTCTTCACCTACACATGAATACACAAAATTTCTTGAGCTTATATAATCCTTCCTTCTTTGCAAAATGCATGAACTATAAAAGGATTATAATTTAGGATGGATATAATGTACAAGCATATTATGAATACACTACCAAGGAAGATGGATACATATTATGTCATTCAACTGTCACGACCCCCTATCGGACGTCCGTGACCGGCACGGGAGGTAGGATTTCTCCTATCCCGTAAGCCTCTAATCCCTGATTGACATTTCTGTATGTACATAACTACCCATTTCTAATACAAACAATATATAGTATATATGGTCATCACTATCCGATGACCTAAGTAGCACGCAATCCACGGCTCGCTCAACGCCGCTTCAGTCTATACATATACACATAGTCAATCACACGTACCTATAATATACATATTGATCACGGGCTTCAGGGCGGGTGATCTATCCTAATCACATGCAGAATTCCTGTGTACAGTCAAGCATATATATTCAATCACACACCTGCATAAAATATACATATTGATCACACGCCTCAATGCGTGTGACCTATCCTATTCACATGCGGAAGCTGTATTTTCACACAATCAAGTATGCAATCACACGTATATATATATATATATATATATATATATATTGACCACACGCTCAGTGCGTGTGATCTATCCTATTCACATGCGGAAATCACATCCATATATATATACAAATGATATTCATCATATCACAACCTATGTTCCCAACAACCAGACCAATCTTTAACCTGCATGAAGCCGATAGTTCTAGAGTGTGACATATACATATAAGCAACTGTACAAAACAATGCTATACCAAAATGAATCATATACATATATATCCTGTCAAAATACATATAGTAGTACTACCCACGCGAACAATGCGTGCGATCTTTAAGTCTGTCCGCCTCCCTGAGATGAAGTGGAAGCGCTCCCAATGCCTATACCACCTGTGTCTGTAACATGTAATATTGGGGTGAGTCAAATAGACTCAGTGAGAGGCTTTCCCATCCCTGGTGTAGTAGCGGGTACCACTACAACTGGGGAAAAGGAGCCAATCACAAACACATACGCATATAACGGATTAAATTTCCATATATTAGGTGGTCAGGCAGTTAACATAACTCATATTCACAATAAAGAATTTAAAGCATGGTTTTACATACATTTAAATTCACACATACATCGTATCATAGTTTAACATAAAACTTCATGTGGATGTCCATATTCAAATAACCGTAATCATAAACTGGCCCGAAGGCATATCTCCGTTAGGAGAGAATCTGGCCCGAAGGCATATCTCACGTGAGTGGTATGGGAACCTAGTTGATCATTCTAGGAACCCCTAGCCCCAAGGCTTAACTTGGAACATTAGTCTGACCCCAAGACTTCACTTGGAGCATAGCCGGCGACACATCTGACCTCGATTTATCCAAGGCAATAGCCACAAGGTGGTGTACTCATATACTCTGTGTTTCTGTGGGTTGACTCAAGACAAGAGACTCAATCTACCCGGACCACCCGTGATAGACTCGGTTTCCACGTTGTTCCATAAATGACCCCTATGGACCACTACTTGTTCATTTTACTTCTTCTTAGGCAAATTTAGATTTCCAAGTGGTTTCTAATTCGAACTCTTGGTTCAGAACAAGGTCACCTAGGTTTATTCTCTTTAAGGACTTACTTACAAAACCACACCCTTCAGATAGTATTTACACGATCTTACCCCCGATATCGTATAGGTCCCATGGACCTTCTGTTCATATAAGGCTCCTTGAGCCATCATTGTTTTTACAATTCACATACACACTTATAGCACGTTTTCACATATATTGTAATTTAGGAACAACAATAGCAGGTTATCTAACATGTAATTCCTACAAATAGGCAAGAAGGCAAACCATATATCCATATCCGCAGTCAACCCTATAGGGCAAGGATAGGAAAGCCCCTCACCTGGTTGGCTCCTCTGATCGGCTCTCGGTGTGCCCGAAAGTCCACTCACAGTATGGTGCCCTATACACGTATACTTGAGAGATTCAGAAACTTGCAATTTCAACCACTATCGTGTACATGTAACGCTAATGCTCATGTTCTTTCTAATTAATTTCATAGACCAGTTGTTGGTTTGGAATGCCCTCAACTAGTTTTCGGAACACCTAACATGCTTCTAATTCGTGTCCAACCCTCTCTTAATCACGCTATTCGGAAACGTTGAAATTGGGAATGCAAGGTTGCCCAATTTCACCTCTATGTGTCCATTTGAAGTTCCCATTACCCAAGTCTTGAGTTTATGGCTCAAAAGTCATAAATTCTACATGTCCAAAATTTCCATTTACCAAAATAACTTTGAACACTTCACCTACACATGAATACACATACCCGAATATGCGTAAGATTAGAAAATTGTCTATTTTTCCCCGAACGCAGTTTCGGGTGAGACGGGAATTACTCGGGTTTTAATCCCTCGTACTTTCCAATAATTTTTAATAATTATATAATTATCGTTCAACCTTTCAATGCACCCCAAATCATTTCACAACACCCTTAAACCTTAACAACCACATCTTCCTACACTTTTTCCAACCCGGATAAATTCCATCAATTTGGTTCCGATTCCTAAGCTTTCAACTCACTTCCTAACATGCAAATACTTCAATTTAGGACCCTGAATACTCAGATTGAATCAATTGGGGTCTTTCTAAAAATCCCTAAAATTGATAAAATTGGGGTTTGAGAGTTTCGGGACTTCTCACCTCGATTCAACCGGTTAGAAGGACGATATGGAGTAGAGGAGACTCCCAGCTATCTTCCCCGGTGAAGAGACGGCGTTTTCCGGCGAGAAAGCTCACTTCCTCTTTTTTCTCTCTCTAGTCCGTCACTCTCTCTCCTCCAGCCACCACGATGGCGCTTTCCGGCTCCGGTGGACGTCCGGCCACCACTATGCGTGACCCCTTCCTCCTTGAGCCTTCCCGTCGAGCTCCGATGGCCAGCCCTCTCCCTCACGTTGCTTCTTCCCGTTCAAGCCTTACCCCTCTCTCTCACATTTTTGCCCCCCCCCCCCGCCCCCACATATATTTTAATATATATTTTATTTTATCTACATATATTATATATATATACTTTTCCTTTTTTTTCTTGAAAAAAAATAATTTATTTATTTATTACATCCTCTTTTTCTTTTAGGTCCTAAAAGAATACTTAGATTTCCTATTTTTCTCCCCTTAATTTTATTTTATTTTTAATTTAATTTATTTTTCTTTCTGAAAGAAAATAAATTTAAAAATAATGGAAATAATCCAATCTAAATATCTCGGATATTACATCAACAAAAACCCATTTGCAATTAGGTCATCAACAAATCTCAGTGCTTCTCCAACCATTTTATTCATATACAACCCTTTATTTAGTGTACTCAAAGTTATACTAGTTGATGACTCATCTTGAAAATTTTCCCAATATCGAGAAAGCAAACTACATCTGACCCACATGACAGTAACAATTAATCAAAATGCTGAAAGAAACTCAAGATGGGGTAATCCCCTTTGACTCTGCCTGTGAACAAGCAACAAAATATTTTATATCTCTTTGGATCGTATGTAAAATCTCCATTTTAATTATAATCTTAATTGGACTAGAAAAGAATATAGATTGATTTGTTAAATAGATTTGTGTAAGTTTTGCCACCTCTACTTGTGAAGCTCATTCTTGAACAAATCAGCTTTTCTCTCCACAAGCCTTCCCGAATTCTACATATCCTCTTCAAGTCCTCAAAATACCTTAATTAGATAAATTTATGTCATTCCTACTTTATATATACACAATTTTAACTAAAAAATCTTCACGTAGGCATTACAATGGTGAAACAGAAAAGGGCATCTTCTTACAAATCACCTGCAAAATCCAAATCTCTCACATGAAAAACAAAAATTAGACAAGAAAAATAAATAATGAAACAAATATGTAATTTTGAATCCGGAGCACAAGAAATTGAAGAAACACAATAATGGCTGAGCATTATAAAAAAAGTTCAATAGATAATACTGAGAGATAAATGATAATAATTGTTGAACTGGAGAAACAATTTATAAATTCAGTTGATCCTAATTTTAAAAAGAACTTTATGATAAAAAAAATTCACCGTTCTTGATGTTGTCAACATAGTTCTTACTCTTATACATTTTGCATACCAAATCTCAAGTGAGCTTTAAAGTTGAAAGCGACATAGACTCTTCTAACAGTTGATGAAAGAATGAAAGCTTTATAACGCAGGTGATCCATAAATTATATATATATATATATATATATATATATATATATATATATATAGTGTACAAATTTTAAATCCCAAAGTACTCTACTTGTTCTAAACAAAAGAAATAAACAAAATAAAATAAACAAATTCTACTTACCAGATTTAAGTTATATATATATATATATATATATATATATAGTGTACAAATTTTAAATCCCAAAGTACTCTACTTGTTCTAAACAAAAGAAATAAACAAAATGAAATAAACAAATTCTACTTACCAGATTTAAGTCCATCTAGCAATTGGAGACTAAACTTTCACAAGAAAATACTACAATTTGATATGCCAGAAAAACCACAAAATTGAATATATAGGTTTGAAAGAAAACCACCACCATAATCGGAGGACAAAATATCTAGTTGATTAACTTATCCCAAAATCCATCTCTATACTTTTTCCACAAGAAGGACATTTTGAAGTGGAAACAGAAGAATTTTAATCAAATCAACAAATACCAAATAATTTGAGAAATTGAATTCTCTAAAAGTATTTGGTATTTTGTTGAATGGCCAAAATTCATCTTCAATATCGTATAAATGAAATAGAAACAATTCTTATTAATAAGTATCATAAGACTAATTAAGTGCATTTCATTTAATATTAAGGCTGGAATATGTAAACGACCATCCCAATGTTAATTAATATTTTGAATTTTAAAAAAATTATTACATTAAAAGTTCTAAATCTCAATAAATTGTCTTCCTATATATGTAGCTTTGAGTTAGGCAGGTGATTACAATATTACCAAAATTTATTATGCACATACGTTTTATCATTTTAATTTTACCCAAAAAAATCATATCTAATTAAAAATATCAATTTATACATCTTCTATATTGAATTTCAGCTCCATGAACATGCATGTTCAATATCTCTATACCTTAGCAAATACATGCATGCGCATTTAATTTCTTTTATATATTAAGAAAATTCACCAAACCTGATTTCTTTATTTTTTAGCATCCCAGGTTTGTTAAGTGTTAAAAGGCCTCTACTTTCTCAATACTGATATTTTGAAGGCTAAAAAGGGACCTAAGGCATCGTGGGTTTGGTCAAGTTTACTGGAAGGAAGGAAGTTTCTTGAACAAGGGTGTTGTTGGAGAATTGGAGATGGTTCAAGAGTGGGTTTTTGGAAGGATAGATGGATTCCAACTTTGAGTGGCAATAAATTGAATGATGTGAATGGTGATGTTAACTTGAAGGTTTCTTATGTCATTTCTAATGGTAGTTGGGATGTGAGTAAGTTGGTGGGGTTGGCTTCTCAGGAGGAGTTAAATGCTATTTTAGCTATTCCTCTTAGAAGTGGGAGGTTGGAGGATAGATTAATGTTGGATGAGGCAAAAAATGAGTTGTATTATGTTAAACTGGGTCATAAATTTGGCATGAATTTGAGCAGGGATGTGGTGAGTTTGAAGCCTTCTTGTTCAACTTTAGTGGATAATTCTCTTTAGCCTGCTGTATGGAGGGTTTGTGCTATTCCCAAAGTTAATAATTTTATTTGGAGGGCTTGCATTGAGGCTTTGGTTACTAATGAGGCTCTGGTTAAAAGAAGGGTGCTATTCCTATTGTTTGTAGAGTATGTATGTGCTAATGCTCCAGAGACAATTGAGCATCTTTTGGTGTTGTGTGATTGGGTGAAGCTGGCTTGGTTTTGTTGTCCACTAAAAGCCTTTTTATTTCTGATGTGGGGTTTGGTAGTTTTGAGGATTGGTGTTTAGAGGTTTTGGTGAGAAATAAGGGGTTGGATGATTATGGCAGGAGCATTTAGATGTATATTTGTTGGGAACTTTGGAAGATGAGGTGTGAAGTTGTCTTTTGTGGGGCAAAAGCTGATCCTTTACTTGCTGTTGATAAGGTAGTTAGAAATGCAAATCAGTTTTAGGTTAGTAATAAGGGTTTTTCTCCTGTGAGTGGCTATGGGGTGAATAAGGGTGTTGGGAATGCTCAGGTTAATGACTTCTGGGTTGCTCCTGGGACTGATTTGCTGAAATGTAACGTAGATGGAACTTTTCACAGTGGATTTACGGTTGGTGGAGTGGGCATTATCTGCATAAATGCTCTTGGGGAGGTTTTGGATGGTTGTGCTGAGAAGGTGTTGACTTGCTCTAGTCTTTTGATCGAGGCTTGGGCTCTGAAGAAGGCTTTGTTGCTAGCTTGTTTGAAAGGCTGGGAGAGGGTGGTTTTTGAATCTGATTATGCTGTCTTGGTTGATGCAGTTGCAGGTTTGAAGGGTGCTAAGGTGGATTGGGTGAGTTCTCCTATTTTACTTGACATTTTGGAGCTGTTGAGTTCTAATGAAGGTTTCTATGTGGTCTTTGTTAGACGTCAAGGCAATCAAGCTGCCGATTGGTTAGCGAAGAAGGCGTTCAACGAGTGGTTAAGAAGGATTGGGTTTTTAACCCTCTTCCCTCCCTTGCCTCTATTTTGGCTTTTTATGTTACTAGGAGTGGTTCTAATATTGGTGATAGGAGTTCTAATAGTTGCTTTTCTGCAGGGTGTGCTGTGGGTTGTGCTTGCTTTAGGGAGGGGGTTGGTTAATTTGATTTTTTTTAGCTTGTTTTTGCTGGTTTTGGTTAGTTGCTGGCTTGTTGTTGTTTCTTTTTTTCTTTGAATGAAATATCCTTTGGCCAAAAAATATATTTATATATACATAGCACAAATATACATGTTATAAAGAATTCAAACATTATTTTTTTTGGTGCAAAAACATTAGCTTAATATGTTGTAAGAGATTAGTCACATTTTTTTTATAAATTCAACCTCTATTGGTCATGCGAATATGTTAATGTATCACAAAATATAGTGAAATATTTAAATGAGATGATTTTTGTACAAGATCTAAAACTTTATTTGATTCCTTAAATTATTATGAAAATAAATTAACTTAAACAAAATTTGAAAATATTTTTGATGATGATGATGATAATGATAAGGACCCCACCTGGTGAGAAAAGGTTTTGATTGTTGTTGTTAATTGTTATTGTATGATGATAATGATAATAACATCAACAACAACAACAACAACAATAATGATAAAAGAACCTACATAAAGATAGTTTCCAAGAACTTTATGGGTCCGTTTGGCATGACTGAAATAGGCTCAATAAAGTAAAATGATTCGCTTTTTTAGAAAACTCTGTTTGGTATAATTTTAAACATTGTAAACCAGTTTGAAGTCAAACATTCAAAAACTTTCCCTAAAAAATATGATGCAATCCAAATTTCCTTCAGTAATCTGGAGTCAAAAGACCAAATTACCCTAGCATTTTTTCACTCTCAGTCCCAACATTGTCCGCCTCTCTCTTTCTCTTCTCTCTTGTCTCCTACCTTCCATCGCAACCCCCAAATCTTCTTCTTCCTCAAATCACTCTCTACTCTCAGAATCTTCACCATAGCCTCATCTTCTTATTCTTCCTTTTCCTCAAATCATTCTCTACTCTCAAACCCCATTTTGCATCTGAACCCCAAAAATAAAAAAACATGAAAAGAGAGCACCATCATCTTCGTCCTAACCTAGGCTAGTCTTCCATGGATGTGAGCTCAAGTGGGAAATCAAAGATATGGCAAAACAGAAAGGCCGTGGTATATGGATGAGCATCGGCCGTGCTTGGATACAAGGTGAGATCGTCGAACGTGGTAGATGTGGCAACTCGGCTTCTCAGCTTTGGTCGTCATCTACTTAATCGATATCTAACCCCAAGCCTCCTCCTCTTCCCATTCTACCCATCCTCAGTGCTTCCCAACTCCAATGGCAACTCGGCGACATGGCCATGTTCCTGCACTTCGGAATGAATACCTTCACACACACAAAATGGGGTTCCAGCTGCGCCGATCACTCCCTTTTCAATCCAACCCAATTTTTTTATTAATTAAACAATTTTTTATTATTATGATATAATATTAATAAAGGGTATTTTAGTATTTTCTTAAATTTTACATTACAAGTTTTATATCAATTTTTTTACATACCAAACATATTTATCTTATTTTACATTGCAAACATTTTTACTTTCCCACCTGCTCTTTCCAATGCATACCATTTCCTTTACTGACCTATTACTTTACCAAACGGAGCCATAATGTGTTTCCTTCCATTGTTTCTTGTTTTAATTTTTATTAAAAATAGGAAATATCACCGAAAATGTGTTTACTACATTTTAAAAGAAAACATTTTTTTGAAACTATTTTAAACAATAGGCCAAAAATGTCAAAAAGACATTTTCAAACAATAATCAATCTCATTTTTATTTCATCTCCCAATTTTTCAGAAGTTCATTAGCCTATGAAGAATCATCTCTAATGGAATGGCTAAAATGTTCTACATTCCTCATTTTCTTTTGGAAAATAGAATTTTAATCAAGTTCATCGAATTACCAAATTAAAAAAATTAAGAAAATAAATATCATAGCCAGTTTACTTGGGGCCCATTTGGTGCGACTGAAACCTGCCTCAGTAAAATAAAATGGCATGCGTTCCTATGAAAAAATATATTTGGTATAGTTTTAACCATTGTAAACAACTTTACAATATAAACCGATTTTGTAGTCAAAGCCTAAAAAATTTTCCATAAAAAATAAAATGTAATCTAACTTGGCTTCAGTAATCTGAAGTGAAAAGACCAAAATTCCCTTGGTATTTTTTCACTCTTAGCCCTAACTCTCGTCTGCCTCTTCTCTCTTTTCCGGCCTTGCATCTCCTCTATGTTTTTCTCACTTGTCACCATCACTCATTTGTAATTGTCATCATCATCGCCGCCCAGATCCATCATCGTTGTCGACGAGATCCGTCATCGTCACTGTCAAGATCCATCATTGTCACCGTCAAGATCCGTCACCATTGTCATCGAGATCCGTCATCGTCGCCATCGAGATCCATCATCGTTGTCAACGAAATTCGTCATTGTCGCTGTAGAGATCCATCACCGTTGTCGTTGAGATCCGTCACCATCGCCGTCGATGTCGTCGAACATGGTAGAAGTGGCCCAGAAGCTCAAACAAGCTATGGGTAAGGTCGTCGAACATGGCGCGAGTTTCTCAGCTCAATTTTTGACCCTATATCCTTCGTCGTCACCGCCGTCGCACCACCGTCATGCTGCTCATTTTTTATCTGGAATGTGATAAGCAAGTAGAATGGGTGATGGTCTGGTGGAGATAGATTTGGGATGAGAGATGCAACAGGGTGGAGAAAAATTAGGGATTTTATTAATTAAATATTTTTATTATTATTATAATATAATATAATATTAATAAGGCATATTTTGATTATTTCTCAAATTTTACATTACAAACTTTACAGTAATTGTTTTTACATACGAAAACTATTTTTTTTATCTTTAACATAAAATTCCTTCCCTTTCCATTCCCTCCCTTTACTTTAGATTACAAAAAATTATACCAAACGGGCCCTTGGTAATTCATGATATATATTGATCAAATTTATCTCCAAGATTACCAAAAAAAATAAAAGTAAAAAGCCTCTACAAATATTGGAAACACGTAGCCGCATTCATCGACAAGAATCATTTGGAGGAAACAAAAAAATTTTAATCAAATCAACGAAACACCAAATATTTTTAGAAAAGTACATAGGCCTCTATAAATATTTGGTGCATCATTGTTTGACCAAAATTGGTCTCCAATCTAGAATGAAAGCAAGGAAGAAATAATTTATATTATGGTTTATCAAGTGACAATGCTATGTATATATAGCTTATAATCAATGAGAGGGGCGGAGGGAATTTTCAAAATTTAAAAAATTTAAGCGGGATTTTGAACCGCCTAATATTTAAAATTTAAATATAGTAGGTTAATTTTCATATTGTAGACTAGGGTATTAAAATAATGATAGTTTCCAAGTTTGACAATAGAGGAGAGAGAAAGAATAGGCCTTAAATGCGTACATTAGTCATTTAGCATAGGAGTTAGGATAATTTTGAAAATTAAAATTAAAATTAAAAAAAAACTATGCGTGATTTTGAATTTTGATCTGTCCAGTATTCAAATGTTGTAGAGGTTCTCAAAATGCTTCATAATGACAATGTTAATTGATATTTTGAATTTGAAAAATTATCTTATTCAATCTCCTATTTTTCCAAAAAAAAAATAGGAAATATAATAAGTCTGATCCTCCTGATTAAATACATTTTATCATTATGCACATATATTTTATAATTTTAATTTTACCTAAATACATTAATGACAAATATTAAGAATATTTATCAAACCTGATTTCTTTATTTTTTTAGTATCTTAAGATTGGTAAGTGTTCAATAATTTAGATTTGGCATTAATACTGTATAATTACCAAACCAGCATAAAAAAAAAGAGAAGAAGATCAATTGCAATAAATAAAATACATGCATAACTCAAATATATATATATACACACATTAGTTTAATACATTGTAAGAGATTAGTCCCTTTCGTCAAATTCGACATCTATTGATCATACGCATGTGTACATTAATGTGTCGAACAATGGGAAAATATTTAAATGAGATTTTTTTTTTCTTATTTTGTACAAGATCTCTAACTTTAATTTGTGTGATTCTCTACAATAATATGAAAAAGAAACCACCTTAAATAATAATAATAATAAAAACCTGTACCATTTTTTTTCAATGAACCTTGACCTAAGGAGACGATTTTCAAGAACTCCAAACTTTTGGAACCTAAATTAAAACACAAAACTTCATCATCTGAAAAACAAGTACCACAGAGATTCACAAATAATGCTATTAAAAAAATAATGTTAGCAGAGCTATAAATTACTGTCTGTGACGTTGGCTATGGCTAATTTTAAAAGTTTCAACGTTAGTTCTACAATTAACCTTAAAGATTGTGATGAGAATTTTTTTAACATTAGTTGTAACAATCAAGATTAAAAATAACATTATTAACATATGACATTAATTAACTTATGCCAAAAATAATTTTTTTAAAAGTCAAAATTGCACGATGAATTTATTATGAAATACTTAGTGAAATAAGTTTTACAGAATTTATTAACATATGACATTAATTAACTTGAATCAACTGTCGTATTAAAATTGGGTCAATCATTATTAGAAAAATGCAGCGTTCTCGTGGAGTTTTTGCGTAAAAATGACTAAATAAAGTTATTTGTCTAATTTTATATAGTAGTAATATTATTATGTCATAAAAGCTATATTTCTTTATAATAATTAAAATTATATAAATTATTTGTTTATAGAGGATATAAATTATTTGTTTACTATACATATATATATATATATATATATATATATATATATATATATATATATATATATCAAATGAGTAAAATAATGAATAATTTGTAAGAAGTAAATTCATATATATCCTAACGGACGGGTTTTGGTGCCCTCTCTTTAATAAAGTGAAATCATTTTGTGGTAAATCGTTTATTCTTAAGTGGAAGACTCACTACAAGAAAACAGACATCTAGCTACGGTTAGAACAGGCCTCTCAGAGCGGTTGTGACCGTAGCTAGACCTCTAGCGGCGGTTGCATAATCGTCGCCAAATGCTGTGTAGGGACCACTTCTAGCGACGATTATAGCAACCATTGGAATAACCGTCGTTACGCATACTTTTGACCTAACGGCGGTTCCAACCATCGCTAGAAGACCAATTTCATCTCCCATTTTACACCTTCTTGGCAACGGTTGTAACCGTCGCTAGAGTATCTTAATTTAACGGCGGTTGCAACTGCCATAAGAGTAAGTCATTTAACGGCGGTTTCAACCGTCGCCATTCATTTGCATTTTTTCAATATTTCTAGTGATGATTACAACCGCCGTTAGAACCTTTTTATTTATTTTTCTTTAGCTTTTTGTTCCTTTGTAACATTCATACTCAACCTATTCAAGAGTTTACACACCAATAAATAAACTCCAGCAACAATGACAATAAATAAATCAAATCTAATAGAATTTAAGATAAATTCAACACTACTAATAAAGTTTCATCTGCATATAAATTCAAAATGAAGTCTTGACAACAAAATTCTCATTCTCAAAACATAAAGGATACATAAATAGCAATTAAAAAGTTTAGTATTAACATCAAAATACAACTAGTTAAACAAGACTAACATCAAAATAGAACAACATCAGTTGACTGTGGACGACTACATCAAAATATATAGGGTCATGGATCATGACTAGCTCCAGATGATTGTCGACGTGATGCTTCTGCGCTGCCTACATCAGGTGGCTGTAATTAGAAAAAAAAAAGACAATTAGATTTTATAATAATGTATAGTGTCTATTTTAACATTGCTGTAACGAAAAGAAACATTTATGTTACCTGTGTTGGAAGACATGGTACCTCGCCAACAATCTCAGAAGGCATTCTTACTCCCATGTGATCAGCTAAATACTTAACCATGTGATATTGCTAAGCTTTCTCCATTTCACACTCCTTTTCTAAGGCTTCGAACATTTCTTTCATGCGAGCTTGCTCCAGTTCATGCTCCTTTTTTAGAGCTTCTAACTCTTCTTTCTCTTAACTTAGCTCAGATTGCAAGGATCCTTCATTTGAATGTCCACTACTTGTAGAACTGAAATTTAAGTCGTTGAACCGATATTTGGGTAGCCCAAAAACTTGAGAAGGGCGTGGTCCTTGTCCTAAGCCTCGAACTTGTCCAGAATGCTCCTTGCCTAGCACTTGCCCCAATGCATCATCTGATGAAGACACACCAGTGTATGACTTCAAAGATTCTTGCTCACGAAGCTTTTTCCTAGAAATTCAAACATGTATTATTTTACCCATCAGCATATCCAATAGACATATTCTAACAGTATCTCAGAAGCATGATGGAAAAATAAAAAGTAGTTCAGTAAGTATATTAATAACAATATAAATGATTGTGCACATGGTTCACCATATGCTGAACTTGTTAGTAAGTGGTAACTACTCCATTTGTAATACCCGGGAAATTTTTTTCAAAGTTTAAAATTAAATGAAAGGGAAAGAAAAGAAGAAGAAATTTAATTTTGGATTAAATTCAGGACCTAAGGAATGAGAAACCTGAATTAAATGGGAAAAAGAGAGTAGGAAATGTTTTTGGGTATTTAATTTGGGGTATAAGAGTAAATAAAATTAATTGGAAAGACGAGGATTTAATTGGGGATATTTTTCCACCTCTTCTTTATTATAATAATAATTATTAGTGTTATTATTTAATTATTTTATTTATTTTTATTTTAATTATTATTATTATTATTTAGTTATTATTTATTTATTTTGATTATTTAATTTTTTTTATATTGGGGTGGGGGGGTGTGTGACTTAAAGGATGATGAAACAAAAAAAATATAATAATAAAGGGTGAGAGAGAGACAGCCTACGGGAAGAGAAAGAAGGAAAGAAAGAATGAAAGAGAGAGAAAGAAGAGAGAGAAGGAGGAGTGAAGGATAAGAAGGAGAAGAGGTTGGGGCTCGCCGGAAAAGTGACCGGGGAGAGCTAGCCGACGCCGGAGAAGTCACCGGAGCTCGGGTACGACGTCTCCTACACCTTCCACCAATCGGATCAAAGGTTGGTAACCCCAATTTCATTCGAAAACCCCAAATTTCTTCATTTTAGAGATTTCTTCATTCCACCTTCAATTTTTAGCCAATCCGGGGCGTCTAATCCTCCTATTTTCAATCCGAAACATCTTAGGACACCCCAACCATGTTTTTAAGGATCAAAACCATTTCAAATGTCTTCTTATCCCTCAAGAATAGGAACTTACGGAATAAGCTACGCCTAATTTCTTGAATTTCTAAATTCCCCGTACACCGTCATTAGGTAACCTTAAGTAGGATGGCTTAGAAGCACGTTGAGGTTTAGTAACTCAAATCCAAGGCCCCAAAAGCAACTCGAGGAGAACGATGGTTGTATGAAACCAAGTGCAAGGCACTTGAGACCCTCATAGAAGAGAGGGAAGACGGATAAGACCAAGGACTCGGTTCTTGGCAACGTCTAGATGTATTATAGGCATGAGCATGTAGTATGCATATGAATTGCATATAGATGAGATGTTAACCACTTGAATGCATTCGTTAGGAAACCACGATTCGTCCGGAGCGGGAGTTACTCCAGGACAAGCGCAAGGAAGCCGTCCAGGTGAGGGGTTTCCCATCCTTGCCCTACAGGGTTGATTGAGGATGTGGATATGTGGTTTGCCTACTTGCCTAATTGTAAGAATTATTTAGTGGTTAACATGCTATTGTTGTTCCTAAACTGTTATATATGAAACTATCGGTATATGTGTGTTTGACTACAGGTAAAGAGGTACTGGAGGGTATCCATGTGGTGACATGAGATACGCCGAACAGTACAAGCAAAGGGGTAAATTGTTGATTGAGTCCAAGGTTCGGTTACCCTATTAATTAGAAACTCATTAAAGAAATCGCATATAAGTTGTTATTGAACGTCGTCGTTTTACGGTAATTGAACTTAGGAAAGGCCTTAGAGCTAGGTTATGATCTTATCAAGGGTTGGGTATTACATAAGGATCAAAACGATCTCATAAATTGATTAGTGAGTCATAGGGAGGTTCACACTACCTAGGTAAAGTCAGTCTAGGATAGTAATGGGTAGATAGAGTCAGAATCCTAGCTGAAGGCTCGGGAAGAGAAACAAGTCAGAAAAGATTGCCCGTTGAGGCCATTGCCCTAGCCTGGCACTAGGGTCAGTTAAAGAGTAAAGCATTCGCCCGTTGAGGCCATTGCCCTAGCCTGGTACTAGGTTCAGTAAAAGACTAACAGATTTGCCCGTTGAGGCCATTGCCCTAGCCTGGCACTAGGGTCAGTTAAAGATTAAGAGAAATTTGCCCGTTGAGGCCATTGCCCTAGCCTGGCACTAGAGTCAGTTGATTGATTTACAGTTTTCATATGATATGTTAATTATGACTGTTTGATTATGAGAAGCATGATAGAAAAGCATGATCCATAGGTTTATCTTTGATTTTAATGTTATATTAATATTGCTTGATCGTAATATAACATTTGATAAACTGGAGTTTCATGCGCATGTGATTGTGGGTGTTTCCCTTTCCCTAGCTGTAGTGGTACCCGCCGCTACGCCGAGGATGTGAAGCTTCTCACTGAGTCTGTTTGACTCACTCCCTCTACTTCAATGTTTCAGATACAGGGATCGGGCAGGCAACGACGTCCGGACAGTGATACGGACATCAGACCATCCTTACGCACTTGTTCGCGTGGGTGGACTCCTTTTGGGTTATTTTGATTTATTTTTTTGTACTTATTTTAAGGTTGTAAGCATTGTAAATATTTACAGCTTTGAAGTACGTTCACTCTAGACTTGTCGGCTTCACATGTACTTAAAGACAGGGTCCAGTTGGGGATAAACTAGGATTTATGTTTGAATATATAAACTTCTGAATGTGAATAGGATAGATCGTACGCATTGAGGCGTACGGTCAATATGATATGGATATATATTATGTGTGCTTGCTGCATGTGAATAGGATAGATCGTACGTATTGATACGTACGGTCAATATGATATTAATATTTACATTATGAGTGCTGATGAATATATCTATACACTAGATTGAGCTGAAGCGGTATTGAGCGAACCGTGGATTGCAGGTTAATTAGGCCACCAGTGAGGTGTGGCCACTAGTATGATAAATATATATTGATTGTATAGCAGGGTAGTTATAATCATGTTTACAGGATAAGGCTTACGGGTTTAGAGGTAAAAATCTATTCCCGTGCCGGTCACGTACTCCCTATTTGGGGTCATGACAAACTTGGTATCAGAGCCTGGTTATTTCTTTAAGTCATGTGAAGCCATTGGTATGACCGGGTGTCGGTTTAAGCTTCGTTGAGAAACCCGGGCACAACGTTGCATTAAACAGGCAATTATGGGAGTACCCAGGATAATTTGAGTCAGCCTTTCTTTCATTCCTTCTTAATCTATGATAGATTATGCAAATGCTTATCAAGTGACATTTTTATGCAGTACAGGGATGCCGCCAACTACTAGGCAGGTTAGGAGGGGCGGTAGAGTCCCTGCACGTACTGATGAGGAATCCGTTCGGGAGGAGAGAATGCCTCCCAGGGGTCGAGCTAGGGGCCGTGGTAGAGGCCGTGCTCGCGGTTGTGGTAGGACACAAGAAAGAAGTGCATAGGCAACAAGCTCCAGAGCCACAGGTTGAGACGAGTGCTCCGTCAGTGGCTGAGATGCTGACTGTGGGATTTCAGGAGTTGAGAGCTGAAATGACCCGCCAAATTCAACAAGAAGTCCGCCGTTTAGTCGTCGGCGAGGAAGAAGAGCAAGTCATATCGGCTGAACAGGAAACTGAAATGGTTGAGGAAAGGGAGGAAGAACCAAGAAGGGAATGGCAACAAAGGGACATGCCCCGGGGACTGAGTGGATTTCCAAGGGAATTACCGATTACTAAGTTCCTGAAGCTGAATCTGCCTACTTTTTGCGGAACCGAAACCAAGGAGGACCCTCAACATTTCCTCCGTGATATAATCAGAATTGGGCAGTTACTGAGGTGTCCAGGAGGAGAGATGGTGGAACTTGCCTTGTTTCAGTTAAGAGGCGCTGCACGTGTTTGGTTTGAATCAGTACAGAAGAGATATGCAAGGAGAGTTGCTCCTATGACCTGGGAAGATTTTCAGAGGGAATTTCTGGGTCGATTTCTATCTGAAGGAATGAGGTATGCCAAGCGTCAACAGTTTGAAGATTTGTGGATGACGCCGAATATGTCAGTGACTGAGTTTGAGCTGCAGTACACGGAGCGAGCTGAATATGCTACAGAATTGGTTCCTGATGAGAGGGAGTTGATTAAGAGGTTTATCCACAGGTTGGTAGAGCCATTGTTCGTAGTTCTACTGCCGCAATGTGGTCAGTTTGAAACTCTAGCACAAGCTGCTGATTGTGCCAGGGTAATTGAAAATAGGAAGAAGTTTGGGACGTCGGCGAATCCCAAGAACAAGTTACTGACAGGTAGTGATGGGCAGGGATGGAAGAAGAAGAAAAGACAGCTGGTAATTCTGGTATAGTTCCAAATTATGCACGACAAGTTGGTGGGCAGTCTGCTATTACCACCACAAGTTCTGGGAAGAGTAACACCCAAGGTGTGCAGAGGTTCCAAGGCAATAGTCAGGGCGGTAACCAGAAACCGCAGTGTGGAACATGTGGAAGATTCCATTTTGGAGAGTGTAGAATCACAAAGGCAGGTTGTTACAACTGTGGTCAGTTCGGGCATATGGCTAAGGAATGTCCACAGAGGAAGAGTAATACGAGTGTCAAGAGCAATCCTACTCCGGGTAGTACTCCAATTGCAGCCCCACCAGTTAGAATTGTACCACCCCAGGTTAACACTTCAGGTGCGGGCAGAGGTAGAGGAGGAGGAGCAGGAGGTAGAGGTCCACGTGCACCAGGGGGAGGACAGACACGGGTGTTTGCTTTGTCTCGACAGGATGCACATGCCTCAAATGCAGTAGTGACAGGTACACTTTCAGTATGCTCTCTCCAGGCCCTTGTATTATTTGATTCTGGTTCAACACATTCCTACATCTCACATGCATTTGCACGGAAAGTTAAGAAAAGCTCGACTAGGTTGAAGGAGACAGAAATGGTCTCTACTCCGATGGGTGAATCAGTACAAGTCAAGTACGTCTATGAGTCATGTGTGGTTGTGGTCGAGGGTCATGAAACAGTTGTGGACCTACGACTACTATACATGGTAGACCTGGATGCCATTCTGGGTATGGATTGGTTGGCATCTTGTCATGCAATAGTTGATTGCAGGGCGAAGTGTTTGAAATTCAACATGCCGGATGAAGAGCCATTTGTGGTGCGGGGTGATGGTGCTGTACCATGTCCGAGTATAATTTCAGCAATGAAAGCTTTCAAGCTACTCGAGAAAGGGTGTAAAGGATATCTGGTTTTTGTGAGGGATACTACGAAAGAAGTACTTCCTGCGAATCAGGTACCGGTGGTTCGGGAATTTCTTGATGTATTTCCTGACGACTTGCCTGGTTTGCCGCCTGATCGAGAGATTGAATTTGAGATCGAGCTTTTACCAGGTACTCAGCCGATTTCCACACCACCCTACAGAATGGCTCCGAAGGAGTTGAAGGAGCTACACACGCAATTACAGAAATTACTTGATAAGGGTTTCATCAGACCCAGTTTTTCACCTTGGGGTGCACCGGTTCTATTCGTGAAGAAGAAGGATGGAACTTTAAGATTGTGTATCGATTACCGAAAGTTGAATAAGGTAACGATTCGCAATCAATATCCACTTCCAAGAATCGATGATCTGTTCGACCAGTTGCAAGGTGCTAAGAGGTTTTCAAAGATCGATCTACGATCAGGGTATCATCAATTGAAGATTAGAAAAGAAGATGTGCCCAAGACGGTTTTTCGAACCCGATACGGCCATTATGAGTTTCTAGTCATGTCGTTCGGGCTAACTTATGCACCAGCAGCTTTTATGGACAAGATGAATCGGGTTTTCAAGCCATTCCTAGACCGGTTTGTCATTGTTTTTATAGATGACATTCTAGTCTATTCCAAGAATGTTGAGGAGCACGCAGAGCATTTGAGACTGGCATTACAGAAGCTGAGAGAAGAGAAATTGTATGCTAAGTTTTCAAAATGCGAGTTTTGGCTTGATAAGGTTGCATTTCTCGGTCACGTGGTATCTTCAGAGGGAATCAATGTTGATCCGAGCAAGATAGAAGCCGTGAAGAATTGGTCCCAGCCTACCTCAGTCACGGAGATCCGCAGTTTTCTAGGTTTGGCTGGATACTATAGAAGGTTTATGCAGGACTTTTCGAGAGTTGCTACACCTCTTACAAAGTTAACTCAGAAAGGGGTAAAGTTTGTATGGGATGACAAGTGTGAAGAGAGTTTTCAGAAGCTGAAGGAAAGTCTCACCACAGCACCGGTGTTGGCTCTTCCTGAGGGCACCGGAGGGTATGTGGTTTACTGTGATGCTTCACGAGTTGGGTTAGGGTGTGTTCTTATGCAACATGGAAAGGTGATTGCTTATGCGTCTAGGCAACTCCGGAAGCATGAAAAGAACTACCCAACTCACGATCTTGAAATGGCAGCGGTGGTATTTGCCTTGAAGATTTGGAGGCACTACCTTTATGGCGAAACATGTGAGGTGTACACAGACCACAAGAGCCTTAAGTACATTTTCGAACAGAAAGATCTAAATCTGAGACAACGCAGGTGGATGGAGTTGTCTAAAGACTATGATTGCACGATCTTGTACCATCCCGGTAAGGCGAATGTGGTGGCAGACGCTCTGAGCCGAAAATCAATGGGTAGCTTAGCCCATATCAGTGAAGTACGAAGGCCGTTAATTCGGGAAATACATGAGCTGGAACAGTCTGGAACTCAGTTTGAAATTGGAGATCCCAACTTGTTTCTAGCCCACATTCAAGCTAAGTCAGCCCTAATCGAAGAAGTTAAATCCAAACAAGATCAAGATGCCGACCTCAAACAGATCAGAGATACAGTGGTTAAGGGGGAGAAGGACGACGTCCGATTCTCCATAGATGACAGTGGCATTCTCCGGTTGGAAGGACGACTGTGTGTACCTATGGTGGATGGTTTTAAAGAAAGAATTCTTGACGAGGCACACAAGACAGCGTACACAATCCATCTGGGTAGTAATAAAATGTATCAAGATCTGAGAGAATTGTACTGGTGGAATGGTATGAAGAAAGATGTGGCAGACTACGTATCTAGATGTCTAGTGTGTCATCAAGTTAAGGTTGAACACCAAAAGCCCGCCGGAACGCTTCAACAGATAGAAATTCCTGAATGGAAATGGGAGAGAATTACTATGGACTTTGTGATAGGATTGCCGCGGTCACAGAGGGGATTCGATTCAGTTTGGGTAATCGTTGATCGGATGACCAAGTCCGCCCATTTTCTGCCAGTTAAGACCACTTACGGAGTGGGTCAGTATGCCCAGTTGTACCTATCAGAGATAGTGAGGTTGCACGGAGTACCGGTGTCGATTATCTCTGACAGGGGGCCACAGTTTACCTCTCGATTCTGGAGAGCACTTCAGGAGGCATTGGGGACAAGGGTCGATCTGAGTACAGCATTTCATCCCCAGAAAGACGGGCAATCTGAGAGGACCATTCAGATTTTAGAGGACATGCTCAGAGCATGTGTTATGGATTTCGGCGGAGGGTGGGAGAAATACCTGCCATTAGCGGAGTTTGCCTACAACAACAGTTACCAATCCAGTATTCAGATGGCACCCTTCGAGGCTTTGTACGGTCGGAAGTGCAGGTCCCCGATTGGGTGGTTCGAGGTCGGAGAGGCCAAGTTGGTTGGTCCAGAACTTGTGCAGGATGCTTTGGACAAGATAAAGTCCATTAGAGAAAGGCTTGCCACAGCTCAAAGTAGGCAGAAGTCGTATGCTGACAACCGGAGAAGAGAGTTGGAGTTTGCTGTGGGTGAGCAAGTGTTCTTAAAAATTTCACCGTTGAAGGGCGTGATGAGATTTGGCAAGAAAGGCAAGCTAAGTCCAAGATACATCGGACCGTTTGAGATTCTAGAACGCGTGGGAAATGTTGCCTACAGTCTAGAATTGCCAGCGGAGTTGGAAGGAGTTCATCCGGTGTTTCACGTGTCTATGCTTCGCACGTACCTGCCAGATCCCTCTCATGTAATCCAACCCCAGGAAGTACAACTAGCTGAGAGTCTAACTTATGAGGAGATGCCAGTGGAAATCCTAGATCGCCAGTTGAAGAAGCTGAGATCAAAGGAGATACCCCTGGTGAAAGTCCTGTGGCGAAACCATTCGGTTGAGGAAGCAACGTGGGAAGTTGAGGCGAAGATGCGCAGGACATATCCTCACCTATTTCAAGACTAAGGTTAGTATGTTAATTGAAATTCGGGGACCGAATTTCTTAAGGGGGGAAGATTGTAATACCCGGTAAATTTTTTTCAAAGTTTAAAATGAAATGAAAAGGAAAGAAAAGAAGAAGAAATTTAATTTTGGATTAAATTCAGGACCTAAGGAATGGGAAACCTGAATTAAATGGGAAAAAGAGAGTAGGAAATATTTTTGGGTATTTATTTTGGGGTATAAGAGAAAATAGAATTAATTGGAAAGAGGAGGATTTAATTGGGGATATTTTTCCACCTCTTCTTTATTATAATAATAATTATTAGTGTTATTATTTAATTATTTAATTTATTTTTATTTTAATTATTAATATTATTATTTAGTTATTATTTATTTATTTTGATTATTTAATTTTTTTTTATTTTGGGGTGGGGGGGTGCGTGACTTAAAGGATGAAGAAACAAAAAAAAATATAATAATAAAGGGTGAGAGAGAGAGAGCCTACGGGAAGAGAAAGAAAGAAAGAAAGAAAGAAAGAGAGAGAAAGAAGAGAGAGAAGGAGGAGTGAAGAAGAAGAGGTTGGGGCTCGCCGGAAAAGTGACCGGGGAGAGCTAGCCGACACCGGAGAAGTCACCGGAGCTCGGGTACGACGTCTCCTACACCTTCCACCAATCGGATCAAAGGTTGGTAACCCTAATTTCATTCGAAAACCCCAAATTTCTTCATTTTAGAGATTTCTTCATTCCACCTTCGATTGGGTTGTTTCGAGGGTAGATTGAGACCTAGGAAGTGTTCTTGAACACTTAGTTGGGGTAACAGTCGAGGCTATACCCTCGGGTTTAGCCGAATTCGAATCTGAAAGGGTTTGGGGTTTGAAATTCTAAATATTCCCAATTTGGGGATTCGTTGATAAATTTGGAATCGGGCTTGGATTTGAGTAGTTAGGGTTGGATTTATGTCGTTGAATTGTAGGGAAACAAAACTCGTGAAGTGCGGAGTCGAAGCCGGGGTCGAAAGGGGGCCGGAGCGGGCTCAAACCGGCCCACAGCACATCAAACAAATTGTTGTGCTGCGAACCGGCGCTATAGCGCCAATACCGGCGCTATAGCGCCATTTCTCTGGTTCACCACAGCAGCTTGGCGCTATAGCGCCGTGCCTCTGTCCAGCATTCTCAAAATTCAATTTTTAGCCAATCTGGGGCGTCCGATCCTCCTACTTTCAATCCGAAACATCTTAGGACACCCCCAACCATGTTTTTAAGGATCAAAACCATTTCAAATGTCTTCTTATCCCTCAAGAATAAGAACTTACGGAATAAGCTACGCCCAATTTCTTGAATTTCTAAATTCCCCGTACACCGTCATTAGGTAACCTTAAGTAGGATGGCTTAGAAGCACGTTGAGGTTTAGTAACTCAAATCCAAGGCCCCAAAAGCAACTCAAGGAGAATGATGGTTGTATGAAACCAAGTGCAAGGCACTTGAGACCCTCATAGAAGAGAGGGAAGACGGATAAGAGGACTCGGTTCTTGGCAACGTCTAGATGTATTCTAGGCATGAGCATGTAGTATGCATATGAATTGCATATAGATGAGATGTTAACCACTTGAATGCATTCGTTAGGAAACCACGATTCGTCCGGAGCGGGAGTTACTCCAGGACAAGCGCAAGGAAGCCGTCCAGGTGAGGGGTTTCCCATCCTTGCCCTACAGGGTTGATTGAGGATGTGGATATGTCGTTTGCCTACTTGCCTAATTGTAAGAATTATTTAGTGGTTAACATGCTATTGTTGTTCCTAAACTGTTATATATGAAACTATCGGTATATGTGTGTTTGACTACAGGTAAAGAGGTACTGGAGGGTATCCATGTGGTGACATGAGATACGCCGAACAGTACAAGCAAAGGGGTATGTTGTTGATTGAGTCCAAGGTTCGGTTACCCTATTAATTAGAAACTCATTAAAGAAATCGCATATAAGTTGTTATTGAACGTCGACGTTTTATGGTAATTGAACTTAGGAAAGGCCTTAGAGCTAGGTTATGATCTAATCAAGGGTTGGGTATTACATAAGGATCAAAACGATCTCATAAATTGATTAGTGAGTCATAGGGAGGTTCACACTACCTAGGTAAAGTCAGTCTAGGATAGTAATGGGTAGATAGAGTCAGAATCCCAGCTGAAGGCTCGGGAAGAGAAACAAGTCAGAAAAGATTGCCGTTGAGGCCATTGCCCTAGCCTGGCACTAGGGTCAGTTAAAGAGTAAAGCATTCGCCCGTTGAGGCCATTGCCCTAGCCTGGTACTAGGGTCAGTAAAAGACTAACAGATTTTCCCGTTGAGGCCATTGCCCTAGCCTTGCACTAGGGTCAGTTAAAGATTAAGAGATATTTGCCCGTTGAGGCCATTGCCCTAGCCTGGCACTAGGGTCAGTTGATTGATTTACAGTTTTCATATGATATGTTAATTATGACTGTTTGATTATGAGAAGCATGATAGAAAAGCATGATCCATAGGTTTATCTTTGATTTTAATGTTATATTAATATTGCTTGATCGTATATAACATTTGATAAACTGGAGTTTCATGCGCATATTATTGTGGGTGTTTCCCTTTCCCCAGCTGTAGTGGTACCCGCCGCTACTCCGAGGATGGGAAGCTTCTCACTGAGTCTGTTTGACTCACTCCCTCTACTTCAATGTTTCAGATATAGGGATCGGGCAAGCATCGACGTCCGGACAGTGATACGAACATCAGACCATCCTTACGCACTTGTTCGCGTGGGTGGACTCCTTTTGGGTTATTTTGATTTATTTTGTTGTACTTATTTTAAGGTTGTAAGCATTGTAAATATTTACAGCTTTGAAGTACGTTCACTCTAGACTTTTCGGCTTCACATGTACTTAAAGACAGGGTCCAGTTGGGGATAAACTAGGATTTATGTTTGAATATATAAACTTCTGCATGTCAATAGGATAGATCGTACGCATTGAGGCGTATGGTCAATATGATATGGATATATATTATGTGTGCTTGTTGCATGTGAATAGGATAGATCGTACGTATTGATACGTACGGTCAATATGATATTAATATTTACATTATGAGTGCTGATGAATATATCTATACACTGGATTGAGCTGAAGCGGTATTGAGCGAACCGTGGATTGCAGGTTAATTAGGCCACCAGTGCGGTGTGGCCACTAGTATGATAAATATATATTAATTGTATAGCAGGGTAGTTATAATCATGTTTACAGGATAAGGCTTACGGGTTTAGAGGTAAAAATCTATTCTCGTGCCGGTCACGTACTCCCTATTTGGGGTCATGACACCATTTAAACCACAAACTGTAAAATAATGTACAAAACCAACCCTTGGAGAATGACATGAAGTCAATGTAAATGGTTTATAGATCTCACAATTATTAATACAAGTATACAACACTTCTCCAAGGAAGCATGATAAACTTTGTAAATAACCACATTCATATAATAGACTTTTGTGAGGAAAGTTTATATGCAGAATACACAATTACTATAAGAAAATGCCTAGGGTAAGCATGAGCATCTGGATGATTTACCAAATGGATGATATAATGTTCATAGCAAAATTTAAATGCAGACCATAAGATTATCAGCAAAGGAGAAGCACTTGTACGTTTAGGACAGAGAATGCAAAAAAACCAATGTTCGGCGCCGCTCAGCAATAGCAACCAAGATCTCCAAAAGTATCCATTCTACTTAATACTTCTCTTGACTCAACAACATTATTCCTCAAACAGTATCCATCCATTAAAGCATTGATGGTAGCAAAATGCATGAACTATAATCCTCAAACAGTATCACACTTCATCATCATGACAAAAATTGCTTGAGCTTATATAATCCTTCCTTCTTTGCAAAATGCATGAACTATAAAAGGATTATAATTTAGGATGGATATAATGTACAAGCATATTATGAATACACTACCAAGGAAGATGGATACATATTATGTCATTCAACAAAAACCCATTTGCAATTAGGTCATCAACAAATCTCAGTGCTTCTCCAACCATTTTATTCATATAGAACCCTTTATTTAGTGTACTCAAAGTTATACTAGTTGATGACTCATCTTGAAAATTTTCCCAATATCGAGAAAGCAAACTACATCTGACCCACATGACAGTAACAGTTAATCAAAATGCTGAAAGAAACTCAAGATGGGGTAATCCCCTTTGACTCCGCCTGTGAACAAGCAACAAAATATTTTATATCTCTTTGGATCGTATGTAAACTCTCCATTTTAATTATAATCTTAATTGGACTAGAAAAGAATATAGATTGATTTGTTAAATAGATTTGTGTTAGTTTTGCCACCTCTACTTGTGAAGCTCATTCTTGAACAAATCAGCTTTTCTCTCCACAAGCCTTCCCAAATTCTACATATCCTCTTCAAGTCCTCAAAATACCTTAATTAGACAAATTTATGTCATTCCTACTTTATATATACACAATTTTAACTAAAAAATCTTCACGTAGGCATTACAATGGTGAAACAGAAAAGGGCATCTTCTTACAAATCACCTGCCAAATCCAAATCTCTCACATGAAAAACAAAAATTAGACAAGAAAAATAAATAATGAAACAAATATGTAATTTTGAAACCGGAGCACAAGAAATTGAAGAAACACAATAATGGCTAAGCATTATAAAAAAGTTCAATAGATAATACTGAGAGATAAATTATAATAATTGTTGAACTGGAGAAACAATTTATAAGTTCAGTTGATCCTAATTTTAAAAAGAACTTTATGATAAAAAAATTCACCGTTCTTGGTGTTGTCAACATAGTTCTTACTCTTATACATTTTGCATACCAAATTTCAAGTGATCTTTAAAGTTGAAAGCGACATAGACTCTTCTAACAGTTGATGAAAGAATGAAAGCTTTATAACGCAGGTGATCCATAAATTTTATATATATATACATATATATATATATACACACACATATATATATATATATATATATATATATATATATATATATATAGTGTACAAATTTTAAATCCCAAAGTACTCTACTTGTTCTAAACAAAAGAAATAAACTAAATAAAATAAACAAATTCTACTTACCAGATTTAAGTCCATCTAGCAATTGGAGACTAAACTTTCACAAGAAAATACTACATTTGATACGCCAGAAAAACCACAAAATTGAATATATAGGTTTGAAAGAAAACCACCACCACAATCGGAGGACAAAATATCTATTTGATTAACTTATCCCAAAATTCATCTCTATACTTTTTCCACAAGAAGGACATTTTGAAGTGGAAACAGAAGAATTTTAATCAAATCAACAAAATACCAAATAATTTGAGAAATTGAATTCTCTACAAGTATTTGGTATTTTGTTGACTGGCCAAAATTCATCTCCAATATCGTATAAATGAAATAGAAACAATTCTTATTAATAAGTATCATAAGACTAATTAAGTGCCTTTCATATAATATTAAGGCTGGAATATGTAAACGACCATCCCAATGTTAATTAATATTTTGAATTTTAAAAAATTATTACATTAAAAGTTCTAAATCTCAATAAATTGTCTTCCTATATATGTAGCTTTGAGTTAGGCAGGTGATTACAATATTACCAAAATTTATTATGCACATACGTTTTATCATTCTAATTTTACGCAAAAAAAATCATATCTAATTAAAAATATCAATTTATACATCTTCTATATTGAATTTTAGCTCCATGAACATGCATGTTCAATATCTCTATACCTTAGCAAATACATGCATGCGCATTTAATTTCTTTTATATATTAAGAAAATTCACCAAACCTGATTTCTTTATTTTTTAGCATCCCAGGTTTGGTAAATGTTAAAAGGCCTCTACTTTCTCAATACTGATATTTTGAAGGCTAAAAGGGGACCTAAGGCATCGTGGGTTTGGTCAAGTTTACTGGAAGGAAGGAAGTTTCTTGAACAAGGGTGTTGTTGGAGAATTGGAGATGGTTCAAGAGTGGGTTTTTGGGAGGATAGATGGATTCCAACTTTGAGTGGCAATAAATTGAATGATGTGAAAGGTGATGTTAACTTGAAGGTTTCTTATGTCATTTCTAATGGTAGTTGGGATGTGAGTAAGTTGGTGGGGTTGGCTTCTCAGGAGGAGTTAAATGCTATTTTAGCTATTCCTCTTAGAAGTGGGAGGTTGGAGGATAGATTAATGTTGGATGAGGCAAAAAATGGGTTGTATTATGTTAAACTGGGTCATAAATTTGGCATGAATTTGAGCAGGGATGTGGTGAGTTTGAAGCCTTCTTGTTCAACTTTAGTGGATAATTCTCTTTAGCCTGCTGTATGGAGGGTTTGTGCTATTCCCAAAGTTAATAATTTTATTTGGAGGGCTTGCATTGAGGCTTTGGTTACTAATGAGGCTCTGGTTAAAAGAAGGTGTGCTATTCCTATTGTTTGTAGAGTATGTATGTGCTAATGCTCCAGAGACAATTGAGCATCTTTTGGTGCTGTGTGATTGGGTGAAGCTGGCTTGGTTTTGTTCTCCTCTAAAAGCCTTTTTATTTCTGATGTGGGGTTTGGTAGGTTTGAGGATTGATGTTTAGAGGTTTTGGTGAGAAATAAGGGGTTGGATGATTATGGCAGGAGCATTTAGATGTATGTTTGTTGGGAACTTTGGAAGATGAGGTGTGAAGTTGTCTTTCGTGGGGCAAAAGCTGATCCTTTTCTTGCTGTTGATAAGGTAGTTAGAAATGCAAATCAGTTTTAGGTTAGTAATAAGGGTTTTTCTCCTGTGAGTGGCTATAGGGTGAATAAGGGTGTTGGGAATGCTCAGGTTAATGACTTCTAGGTTGCTCCTGGGACTGATTTGCTGAAATGTAACGTAGATGGAACTTTTCACAGTGGATTTACGGTTGGTGGAGTGGGCATTATCTGCATAAATGCTCTTGGGGAGGTTTTGGATGGTTGTGCTGAGAAGGTGTTGACTTGCTCTAGTCTTTTGATCGAGGCTTGGGCTCTGAAGAAGGCTTTGTTGCTAGCTTGTTTGAAAGGCTGGGAGAGGGTGGTTTTTGAATCTGATTATGCTGTCTTGGTTGATGCAGTTGCAGGTTTGAAGGGTGCTAAGGTGGATTGGGTGAGTTCTTCTATTTTACTTGACATTTTGGAGCTGTTGAGTTCTAATGAAGGTTTCTATGTGGTCTTTGTTAGACGTCAAGGCAATCAAGCTGCCGATTGGTTAGCGAAGAAGGCGTTAAACGAGTGGTTAAGAAGGATTGGGTTTTTAACCCTCTTCCCTCGCTTGCCTCTATTTTGGCTTTTGATGTTACTAGGGTTGTTCTAATATTGGTGATAGGATTTCTAATAGTTGCTTTTCTGCAGGGTGTGCTGTGGGTTGTGCTTGCTTTAGGGAGGGGGTTGGTTAATTTGATTTTTTTAGCTTGTTTTTGCTGGTTTTGGTTAGTTGCTGGCTTGTTGTTGTTTCTTTTTTTCTTTGAATGAAATATCCTTTGGCCAAAAAATATATTTATATATACATAGCACAAATATACATGTTATAAAGAATTCAAACATTATTTTTTTTGGTGCAAAAACATTAGCTTAATATGTTGTAAGAGATTAGTCACATTTTTTTTTATAAATTCAACCTCTATTGGTCATGCGAATATGTTAATGTATCACAAAATATAGTGAAATATTTAAATGAGATGATTTTTGTACAAGATCTAAAACTTTATTTGATTCCTTAAATTACTATGAAAATAAATTAACTTAAACAAAATTTGAAAATATTTTTAATGATGATGATGATAATGATAAGGACCCCACCTAGTGAAAAAAGGTTTTGATTGTTGTTGTTAATTGTTATTGTATGATGATAATGATAATAACATCAACAACAACAACAACAATAATGATAAAAGAACCTACATAGAGATAGTTTCCAAGAACTTTATGGGTCCGTTTGGCATGACTGAAACAGGCTCAATAAAGTAAAGTGATTCGCTTTTTTAGAAAAATCTGTTTGGTATAATTTTAAACATTGTAAACCAGTTTGAAGTCAAACGTTCAAAAACTTTCACTAAAAAATATGATGCAATCCAAATTTCCTTCAGTAATCTGGAGTCAAAAGACCAAATTACCCTAGCATTTTTTCACTCTCAGTCCCAACACTGTCCGCCTCTCTCTTTCTCTTCTCTCTTGTCTCCTGCCTTCCATCGCAACCCCCAAATCTTCTTCTTCCTCAAATCACTCTCTACTCTCAGAATCTTCACCATAGCCTCATCTTCTTATTCTTCCTTTTCCTCAAATCATTCTCTACTCTCAAACCCCAATTTGAATCTGAACCCCAAAAATCAAAAACATGAAAAGAGAGCACCATCATCTTCGTCCTAACCTAGGCTAGTCTTCCATGGCTGTGAGCTCATGTGGGAAATCAAAGATATGGCAAAATAGAAAGGCCGTGGAAGATGGATGAGCATCGGCCGTGCTTGGATACAAGGTGAGATCGTCGAACGTGGTAGATGTGGCAACTCGGCTTCTCAGCTTTGGTCGTCATCTACTTAATCGATATCTAACCTCAAGCCTCCTCCTCTTCCCATTCTACCCATCCTCAGTGCTTCCCAACTCCAATGGCAACTCGGCGACATGGCCATGTTCCTGCACTTCGGAATGAATACCTTCACAGACACAAAATGGGGTTCCAGCTGCGCCGATCCCTCCCTTTTCAATCCAACCCAATTTTTTTATTAATTAAACAATTATTTATTATTATGATATAATATTAATAAAGGGTATTTTAGTCTTTTGTTAAATTTTACATTACAAATTTTATATCATTTTTTTTACATACCAAACATATTTATCTTATTTTACATTGCAAACATTTTTACTTTCCCACCTGCTCTTTCCAATGCATACCCTTTCCTTTACTGACCTATTACTTTACCAAACGGAGCCATAATGTGTTTCCTTCCATTGTTTCTTGTTTTAATTTTTATTAAAAATAGGAAATATCACCGAAAATGTGTTTACTACATTTTAAAAGAAAACATTTTTTTGAAACTATTTTAAACAATAGGCCAAAAATGTCAAAAAGACATTTTCAAACAATAATCAATCTCATTTTTATTTCATCTCCCAATTTTTCAGAAGTTCATTAGCCTATGAAGAATCATCTCTAAGGGAATGGCTAAAATACTCTACATTCCTCATTTTCTTTTGAAAAATAGAATTTTAATCAAGTTCATCGAATTACCAAATTAAAAAAAATTAAGAAAAATAATATCATAGCCAGTTTACTTGGGGCCCATTTGGTGCGACTGAAACCTGCCTCAGTAAAATAAAATGGCATGCGTTCCTATGAAAAAATATATTTGGTATAATTTTAACCATTGTAAACAACTTTACAATATAAACCGATTTTGTAGTCAAAGCCTAAAAAATTTTCCATAAAAAATAAAATGTAATCTAACTTGGCTTCAGTAATTTGAAGTGAAAAGACCAAAATTCCCTTGGTATATTTTCACTCTTGGCCCTAACTCTCGTCTGCCTCTTCTCTCTTTTCCGGCCTTGCATCTCCTCTATGTTTTTCTCACTTGTCACCATCACTCATTTGTAATTGTCATCATCATCGCCGTCCAGATCCATCATCGTTGTCGACGAGATCCGTCATCGTCGCCGTCAAGATCCATCATCGTCACCGTCAAGATCCGTCACCATTGTCATCGAGATCCGTCATCGTCGCCATCGAGATCCATCATCGTTGTCATCGAAATTCGTCATTGTCGCTATCGAGATCCATCACCGTTGTCGTTGAGATCCGTCACCATCGCTGTCGATGTCGTCGAACATGGTAGAAGTGGCCCAGAAGCTCAAACAAGCTATGGGTAAGGTCGTCGAACATGGCGCGAGTTTCTCAGCTCAATTTTTGACCCTATATCCTTCGTTGTCGCCGCCGTCGCACCACCGTCATGCTGCTCATTTTTTATCTGGAATGTGATAAGCAAGTAGAATGGGTGATGGTCTGGTGGAGATAGATTTGGGATGAGAGATGTAACAGGGTGGAGAAAAATTTGGGATTTTATTAATTAAATATTATTATTATTATTATAATATAATATAATATTAATAAGGCGTATTTTAATTATTTCTCAAATTTTACATTACAAACTTTACAGTAATTGTTTTTACATACGAAAACTATTTTTTTATCTTTAACATAAAATTCCTTCCCTTTCCATTCCCTCCCTTTACTTTACATTACAAAAAATTATACCCAACGGGCCCTTGATAATTCATGATATATATTGATCAAATTTATCTCCAAGATTACCAAAAAAAATAAAAGTAAAAAGCCTCTACAAATATTGGAAACACGTGGCCGCATTCATCGACAAGAATCATTTGGAGGAAACAAAAAAATTTTAATCAAATCAACGAAACACCAAATATTTGGTGCATCATTGATTGACCAAAATTGGTCTCCAATCTAGAATGAAAGCAAGGAAGAAATAATTTATATTATGGTTTATCAAGTGACAATGCTATGTATATATAGCTTATAATCAATGAGAGGGGCGGAGGGATTTTCAAAATTTAAAAAAATTAAGCGGGATTTTGAACCGCCTAATATTTAAAATTTAAATATAGTAGGTTAATTTTCATATTGTAGACTAGGGTATTAAAATAATGATAGTTTCCAAGTTTGACAATAGAGGAGAGAGAAAGAATAGGCCTTAAATGCGTACATTAGTCATTTAGCATAGGAGTTAGGATTATTTTGAAAATTAAAATTAAAATTAAAAAAAAAACTATGCGTGATTTTGAATTTTGATCTGTCCAGTATTCAAATGTTGTAGAGGTTCTCAAAATGCTTCATAATGACAATGTTAATTGATATTTTGAATTTGAAAAATTATCTTACTCAATCTCCTATTTTTCCAAAAAAAAAAATAGGAAATATAATAAGTCCGATCCTCCTGATTAAATACATTTTATCATTATGCACATATATTTTATAATTTTAATTTTACCTAAATACATTAATGACAAATATTAAGAATATTTATCAAACCTGATTTCTTTATTTTTTTAGTATCTTAAGATTGGTAAGTGTTCAATAATTTAGATTTGGCATTAATACTGTATAATTACCAAACCAGCATAAAAAAAAGAGAAGAAGATCAATTGCAATAAATAAAATACATGCATAACTCAAATATATATATATACACACACACATTAGTTTAATACGTTGTAAGAGATTAGTCCCTTTCGTCTAATTCGACATCTATTAATCATACGCATGTGTACATTAATGTGTCGAACAATGGGAAAATATTTAAATGAGATTTTTTTTTCTTATTTTGTACAAGATCTCTAACTTTAATTTGTGTGATTCTCTACAATAATATGAAAAAGAAACTACCTTAAAAAGAATAATAATAAAAACCTGTACCATTTTTTTTCAATGAACCTTGACCTAAGGAGACGATTTTCAAGAACTCCAAACTTTTGGAACCTAAATTAAAACAAAAAACTTCATCATCTCAAAAACAAGTACCACAGAGATTCACAAATAATGCTATTAAAAAAAATAATGTTAGCATAGCTATAAATTACTATATGTGACGTTGGCTATGGCTAATTTTAAAGAGTCGACTAATTTTAAAAGTTTCAAAGTTAGTTCTAAAATTAACCTTAAAGATTGTGATGAGAATTTTTTTAACATTAGTTGTAACAATCAAGATTAAAAATAACATTATTAACATATGACATTAATTAACTTGTGCCAAAAATAAATTTTTTAAAAGTCAAAATTGCACGATGAATTTTTTATGAAATACTTAGTGAAATAACTTTTACAAAATTTATTAACATATGACATTAATTAACTTGAATCAATTGTCCTATTAAAATTGGGTCAATCATTATTAGAAAAACGCAGCGTTCTCGTGGAGTTTTTGCGTAAAAATGACTAAATAAAGTTATTTGTCTAATTTTATATAGTAGTAATATTATTATGTCATAAAAGCTATATTTCTTTATAATAATTAAAGTTATATAAATTATTTGTTTTTTATTGGATATAAATTATTTGTTTACTATACATATATATATATATATATATATATATATATATATATATATATATATATATATATATATATATATATATATATATATATATATATATATATATATATCAAATGAGTAAAATAATGAACAATTTGTAAGAAGTAAATTCATATATATCCTAACGGACGGGTTTTGGTGCCCTCTCTTTAATAAAGTGAAATCATTTTGTGGTCAATCGTTTATTCTTAAGTGGAAGACTCACTACAAGAAAACAGACATCTAGCTACGGTTAGAACAGGCCTCTAACAGCGGTTGTGACCGTGGCTAGACCTCTAGCGGCGATTGCATAATCGTCGCCAAATGCTGTGTAGGGACCACTTCTAGCGACGATTATAGCAAGCATTGGAATAACCGTCGTTACACATACTTTTGACCTAACGGCGGTTCCAACCATTGCTAGAAGACCAATTTCATCTCCCATTTTACACCTTCTTGGCAACGGTTGTAACCGTCGCTAGAGTATCTTAATTTAACGGCGGTTGCAACTGCCGTTAGAAGACTTACTCTAACGATGGTTGTAACCATCACCATATTTATAATGTTTATGCTTCCTTTGGCAACGGTTTCAACTATCATAAGAGTAAGTCATCTAACGGCGGTTTCAACTGTTGCCATTCATTTGCATTTTTTCATTATTCCTAGCGATGATTACAACCGCCGTTAGAATCTTTTTATTTATTTTTCTTTAGCTTTTTGTTCCTTTGTAACATTCATACTCAACCTATTCAAGAGTCTACACACCAATAAATAAACTCCAGCAACAATGACAATAAATAAATCAAATCTAATAGAATTTAAGATAAATTCAACACTACTAATAAAGTTTCATCTGCATATAAATTCAAAATGAAGTCTTGACAACATAATTCTCATTCTCAAAACATAAAGGATACATTAATAGCAATTAAAAAGTTTAGTACTAACATCAAAATACAACTAGTTAAACAAGACTAACATCAAAATAGAACAACATCAGTTGACTGTGGACGACTACATCAAAATATATAGGGTCATGGATCATGACTAGCTCCAGATGATTGTCGACGTGATGCTTCTGCGCTGCCTACATCAGGTGGCTGTAATTAGAGAAAAAAAAAGACAATTAGATTTTATAATAATGTATAGTGTCTATTTTAACATTGCTGTAAAGAAAAGAAACATTTATGTTACCTGTGTTGGAAGACATGGTACCTCGCCAACAATCTCAGAAGGCATTCTTACTCCCATGTGATCAGCTAAATACCTAACCATGTGATATTGCTAAGCTTTCTCCATTTTACACTCTTTTTCTAAGGCTTCGAACATTTCTTTCATGCGAGCTTGCTCCACTTCATGCTCCTTTTTTAGAGCTTCTAACTCTTCTTTCTCTTAACTTAGCTCAGATTGCAAGGATCCTTCATTTGAATGTCCACTACTTGTAGAACTGAAATTTAAGTCGTTGAATCGATATTTGGGTAGCCCAAAAACTTGAGAAGGGCGTGGTCCTAGTCCTAAGCCTCGAACTTGTCCAGAATGCTCCTTGCCTAGCACTTGCCCCAATGCATCATCTGATGAAGCCACACCAGTGTATGACTCCAAAGATTCTTGCTCACGAAGCTTTTTCCTAGAAATTCAAACATGTATTATTTTACCCATCAGCATATCCAATAGACATATTCTAACAGTATATCAGAAGCATGATGGAAAAATAAAAAGTAGTTCAGTAAGTATATTAATTACAATATAAATGATTGTGCACATGGTTCACCATATGCTGAACTTGTTAGTAAGTTGTAACTACTCCATTTCAACTACAAATTGTAAAATGTACAAAAGCAACCCTTGGAGAAGGACATGAAGTGAATGTAAATGGTTTATAGATCTCACAATTATTAATACAAGTATACAAAACTTCTCCAAAGAAGTATTTAAAGTACTATTTAATATATATATATATATATATATATATATATATATATATCAATGTGAAGTCTGTGTGCATCTAGCAATTATCATACAGGGGATTTGTATTTAATAAACACAATTCTCAAAAGAAGTATTTAATGTAGCGACCTCATCATGATGTTGCCTCTTACATAATGCATCTAACAAGATATCGAAAGTGACTATATAAGGTAGTGGATTGTCTTCATGCATCTCGTAAATAAAATCTTATATGTGAGATACTCTCCGATTTGAGCAAGCCGTCAAGAATTGTAATTAAGTTACAATATTCAGAACCAAACTTTTGGTAATGCATTTCTTTAAAGATATTGACAGCTTCATTTATCATTTTACTTTATCTATTAATTAAGATATTATAACTAGTAACAATAGATACCAAACTACTTTTGACCATTGAACACTTCTCTTGACCCAATATCTCAAGTACAATGACCTTTCACATGTTGATTCAAAATCATTTTGTCTCTGTGATTTAAAGTATTTTATTCAACACCTCATCATTTGTTCAATTAACACTAATCATCCTATGATATTTACATATAAATTTCTGTAAAAAATAGTCACATTGTCACGACCCCCGTTTAGAGGACCGTGACCGGCACAGACACCGGGAATATCCCTGTGCCTGTAAGCCTTATCATCTAATTGACAGAATATCTATTATTGAAAATACATCCACATGCAGTATAATACCATGGCTACACCGAAATGGTGGCCTATCCTAGGCAAGCAAATCCACAGCCAGTGCCGCTTCAGGATATAGATATAAGAAAACACACATAATATATAACCTGTGTACTGGCTACACATCCGAAGATGTTGCCTATCCTAATCACATGCAACAGATATATGTATATATAGATATATTTTGAAAACAAGTTTTCCCTGAATCGCAGTAAAATAAATCCTAATCTTTAAGGTGTGTGAAGCTGCCAGTTCTAGATTTAGTAATACAATCTAATTGGGTACGTCTACCCTTTACTTTATGATACAATAATAAAGTAAATTAAATTATAGTTACAATTTATTCACCCACATGAACAAGTTGTGGGTCTTGGAAAGTTTGCTTATCCCTCGTTCCACCGAGACTTCTTCCACCTGTACTTAACCTGTCTCTGTGTAGTAAAAATGAGGTGTGAGTCTTAACCACGCGACTCAGTGAGGACTCTCCCATCCCCGGCGCAAGGTGGGTACCATAGCGCTAGGTTTGGGAGTCATACACAACCACATGCACAAACAACTAGTTACTGTGAGTTAGCATGCATTCTTGGTGATCACACAATAACAAAAATTTCACCCAAACACTCACATGCATTTAACAGATATAAGCATGCAACAGTTTATCCCACGTCATCAATCAGCAAGTAACATGTAACACATAGTGCCGGCTTTTACCTACCGGTCTTCTCACGTTCAGCATGTTTGAATCAACAAGACGCGTGGTGACGTAGTCCTGTACGTTACCACTACGCTACACAATCAACAGTTATATGCAACTACAGACAATTTATACATACACATAGATGCTAAACATACATCTACTTAATCTCTCCAACCCTGGGGTATCTACTAGCCACTACGTGGCTTTTCTACTTCAAACCCGTGCACTCGGGCTACTGGCCACCACGTGGCAAAACATGCTTAACCCATTCACTCGGGTACTGGTCACCTCATGACAATTCTGTTAATTAAACAATACTTAACCCATTCACTTGGATACTAGTCACCTCGTGACAATTCTATTAGTCAAACACAATCAACTTCTATCTATCAAACAACTGATACGTAGCCACCACGTGGCACGTCCTGACCCCTTGCTGCGGGGCAATAGCTTGAGCCCACTCGTCCATTACCCAACTAGGCCACATGGCGGGCACGACACGACGTCTCGAAGCATGGCCACTGACACACCCTGGACCAACTCCACATGATGGTTTCTCTTTTACTAGGTTAGGCTCACGGTTCACCCGTAGGTTCCTCCCGTGTCTCCTTACCTTAATCTCCCATATTAATAGGATTCTTTGAATCTTTTCCGAAGGATCAACAATTCTTCTCCTTATTAATATGTACAAGTATCCTCAACAAGATATAACTCATATACCCGTCCAGATGCACTCTCTGAGCCTCAAGCTATCGTCATAGCAATATAAAACCTTTCTGACCCTATTGCCAGGATAGGGCAATGACCATCGTCATGGTGATTATAAAACTGAGGTCTCAAGTGCCATCTGACGTTGCTCTAGTCGATGTCTCACATCGCTAGCATAATCAAATCCAAAACCCACCAATAACTCCCTTTGCATGATTATAATTTAAGTCACCATCGTGACGAGTTTTCAAAATAAAAGCTCAATCCTTCCGTACAAGGACTCTTGCCACCGTCGTGGAAAGGATTAATAAAATACTCATCATGCTTTCGGAGTGTATGAGTTGGATTTGTAACAAACCAATCATAGCAAACAATTTCTCTCTACTCCTATGTCTTCCTATCTAAGCTACTTTCCACAACCTAATTTCTAGTTCCTTTATTCATTTAACATTCTATACCTCTAGCTAACACATACCAGACAAACAAAGAATGTACATACTCATGTAGTCCACATAAGCATACAACCCTAGGAGCTGAGATGAAAGAGCCCTCACCTTGGTCACTTTACTTAACATTCCCTTTGAGCACTCTTGTCTCCAAGGAAGTACTTGAACTCTATCACATACAACCAATTCAATCGATATCAAATTTCATACAATTTCCTAGTTTCTTTTTTTATGACTTCTTACATTTATTCAACCCCCAAGTTCATTTACTTAGCCTATGGTCATCATTTGATGTTCTTTCTAGATTAAACACAATTTAATACATAATTAATCAATCTCACAACCTTGTTCACTCTCCAAGCTCCTTCAATGAAGGATTTTGCTTGATCTTAATGACACTTAAAAATTGGTTAAACTCATTTTAGTTGAAGGAAAACGAACCATTCAAATTAAGGAAGAAATAACAACTTTTCAAAAACTAGAAACTTGGTAGTGTGTAAAACAGAACCGCTAACTTTCGAGAAACTTCCCAGAAAATCTAACCGTTGGACTTTTTAGTAAAAATACAACTTAGAAAGCTTAGGATGTTAGCTTTTATATGGCTTTGGAATCGCTCAAATCCATTTAGTAACAAATTCAGAAAACACATTTAAACAGAGCAAGATCAGATTCAAAACAGCATGCAACATTTGGCAAGCTTCATTGAAATGGTCATATCTCCTTCCATACTTAACGAAATTATTTGATTCTTCTTTCTAAATCAAGCTTAGAGATAAAATATTCTAATTATAAATTCATTACCGAAAGGGTTTGAGCCATTTAAGAGCAGTAATTTAAAAACAATAGCCAATCATACAAAAATTCCGCATCAGTTTAGAAAACAGAACCGCTGACTTTTGAGGCCATTTCCAGAAGATCTAACCATTGGAATATTTTGAAAAAATACAATTTAGAAAGCTTAGGATGTTAGCTTTCATATGGATTTGGAATCATGCAAATCCATCAAGAAACTAATTCAGAAAACACGTTTAAACAGAGCAAGGCCAGATTTAAAAACTCAGTTCTTGACAAAAACATGTTCCACGAATTTCTTGTGTCTTATACCATCAAAGATTGTTGTTTTTAGAAGAACATGATGAACAAACTCAAATCCTAAACTCAAATCTTTAACCCAGCAAAATCTCAGCACAACCAACAATTCTATTAAAATCCACAATTCCTTCAAAATTTATAAATTTCGTAACTTATGAACCCTAGAGAGAAATCATCCATATAAATCATGATTTGGGTGTTTTCTATGTTCTAAAATAGTCCTAGGGTGATATACTATCAATGGGTAACTCATTTCTACCAAGAAAATTAAGATTGAAGTGGTGGAGACATGACTTTTGGAGGCTTACCTTCCCAAATCCGAGAATGAAGATTTGGGAGTGCTACTCAAGCTCTTTGATGCTCCAAGAGAGTAGATGAAGCTTGTGGGAGCCTTAGATTGTTGGGAAGAAGCAAGAAATTTGATGGAAGTGAGTGGTTCCTTCAATTTGTTCTTGATGCCCTAGAGTGAATGAGGAATGGAGAAGAAGAGAAGAAAAGAAGAATGAGGCGTGGGTGCTGGCTGGTTCTTCTGCTTATAAATTTGGGTTTGAGTATTTAAGGCTAGTTTGGGCAATTGACAACTTTTGAGGTATGGTGAAATAGAGTTTTGATTGGATTTTCTTAACTATATTTGTTTGTAGGTAAGATTAGGGAAATTTTGAAATTTTTGGCTAATCATAAGCCTATTAAAAATATCTGTCATTGACCACTTTTAAACAAAATTATTTTCGAAACAAAATATCTGTCTTGCAGATACAAATTTCCTACCCAGTATAATTTTTATTTTCGAAAAATTCTCAAATTTAAACTATAAGCTTTTAATAAATCATATGACCACTTTTAAACAAAATTATAATTTTCTACCTAATTTTCATATTTATTTTAATTTCTTAAATTCTCAACTCTAAAACTATTAAAATCTTAATTATATCCCAAAAATTTTATTTCACTCTATAAAATTTTATTTTTATTTTCTTTAGCCAAAATGTTTAACTTCAATTTCACAATTTTATCAATTTCATATTTTCCCTTCAATTCCTATTAAATTCAAGTTTCCAATTTCTTAGGTCCTGAATTAAATCCTGAAAATTATTTTCTACTTCTTTTCTTTCCCTTTCATTTTATTTTAAACCTTGAAAAAATTTCTTTCCGGTTTCTTTTAACTTTCACATATATTTTATTTTATTTTATTTCATTTTTTTCTAAGGTTTTAATTCATAGCCCCGGAATAGATCACTCTTAAATCCTCGAATTTTTCAATAAATCATTCTTTAATCCTCGAAATTTTCCGGGGTATTACACACATGTTAAAATGAGATATAATAATTTCACAGTTAAAAACCTCTTCACATACATCTTGAAATGCCAACTAGATTTTGGTAGTAGACTCAAGAAAAGATAGAACTATTCCAAGTATAACTGAAACATAAATACCAAATACCATGTAGGTTAAATACTAACAGAATTATTTGGAAAAAGAACTATTACTAATCTTATTTTTATTTGTATATTACACAATCCAATAGTATCTTAGGGAAGAGAACTATAACAGAAGTAAACAAATATTCTACATAGAATAACACACAAGACTAACAAAAATATGGAGTTGAATCATGAGTGTTAGTAAAACTAGTCAGTGTTCTGCGAAAACAAAAGAGAAAAAAAACATTTGAAAATGATGCATAAGTATCTGGAATAATACTATTGGAAATAACCCTAAGGAAGCATGATAAACTTTGTAAATAACCACATTCATATAATAGACTTTTGTGAGGAAAGTTTATATGTAGAATACACAATTACTATAAGAAAATGCCTAGGGTAAGCATGAGCATCTGGATGATTTACCAAATGGATAATATAATGTTCATAGCAATATTTAAATGCAGACCATAAGATTACCAGCAAAGGAGAAGCACTTGTACGTTTAGGACAGAGAATGCAAAAAAACCAATGTTCGGCGCCGCTCAGCAATAGCAACCAAGATCTCCAAAAGTATCCATTCTACTTAATACTTCTCTTGATTCAACAACATTATTCCTCAAACAGTATCCATCCATTAAAGCATTGATGGTAGCAAAATGCATGAACTATAATCCTCAAACAGTATCACACTTCATCATCATGACAAAAATTGCTTGAGCTTATATAATCCTTCCTTCTTTGCAAAATGCATGAACTATAATCCTCAAACAGTATCACACTTCATCATCATGACAAAAATTGCTTGAGCTTATATAATCCTTCCTTCTTTGCAAAATGCATGAACTATAAAAGGATTATAATTTAGGATGGATATAATGTAAAAGCATATTATGAATACACTACCAAGGAAGATGGATACATATTATGTCATTCAACAAAAACCCATTTGCAATTAGGTCATCAACAAATCTCAGTGCTTCTCCAACCATTTTATTCATATAGAACCCTTTATTTAGTGTACTCAAAGTTATACTAGTTGATGACTCATCTTGAAAATTTTCCCAATATCGAGAAAGCAAACTACATCTGACCCACATGACAGTAACAGTTAATCAAAATGCTAAAAGAAACTCAAGATGGGGTAATCCCCTTTGACACTGCCTGTGAACAAGCAACAAAATATTTTATATCTCTTTGGATCGTATGTAAAATCTCCATTTTAATTATAATCTTAATTGGACTAGAAAAGAATATAGATTGATTTGTTAAATAGATTTGTGTTAGTTTTGCCACCTCTACTTGTGAAGCTCATTCTTGAACAAATCAGCTTTTCTCTCCACAAGCCTTCCCAAATTCTACATATCCTCTTCAAGTCCTCAAAATACCTTAATTAGACAAATTTATGTCATTCCTACTTTATATATACACAATTTTAACTAAAAAATCTTCACGTAGGCATTACAATGGTGAAGCAGAAAAGGGCATCTTCTTACAAATCACCTGCCAAATCCAAATCTCTCACATGAAAAACAAAAATTAGACAAGAAAAATAAATAATGAAACAAATATGTAATTTTGAAACCGGAGCACAAGAAATTGAAGAAACACAATAATGGCTGAGCATTATAAAAAAAGTTCAATACATAATACTTAGAGATAAATGATAATAATTGTTGAACTGGAGAAACAATTTATAAGTTCAGTTGATCCTAATTTTAAAAAGAACTTTATGATAAAAAAATTCACCGTTCTTGGTGTTGTCAACATAGTTCTTACTCTTATACATTTTGCATACCAAATCTCAAGTGATCTTTAAAGTTGAAAGCGACATAGACTCTTCTAACAGTTGATGAAAGAATGAAAGCTTTATAACGCAGGTGATCCATAAATTATATATATATATATATATATATATATATATATATATATATATATAGTGTACAGATTTTAAATCCCAAAGTACTCTACTTGTTCAAAACAAAAGAAATAAACAAAATAAAATAAACAAATTCTACTTACCAGATTTAAGTCCATCTAGCAATTGGAGACTAAACTTTCACAAGAAAATACTACAATTTGATATGCCAGAAAAACCACAAAATTGAATATATAGGTTTGAAAGAAAACCACCACCACAATCGGAGGACAAAATATCTAGTTGATTAACTTATCCCAAAATTCATCTCTATACTTTTTCCACAAGAAGGACATTTTGAAGTGGAAACAGAAGAATTTTAATCAAATCAACAAAATACCAAATAATTTGAGAAATTGAATTCTCTACAAGTATTTGGTATTTTGTTGACTGGCCAAAATTCATCTCCAATATCGTATAAATGAAATAGAAACAATTCTTATTAATAAGTATCATAAGTCTAATTAAGTGCATTTCATTTAATATTAAAGCTGGAATATGTAAACGACCATCCCAATGTTAATTAATATTTTGAATTTTAAAAAATTATTACATTAAAAGTTCTAAATCTCAATAAATTGTCTTCCTGTATATGTAGCTTTGAGTTAGGTAGGTGATTACAATATTACCAAAATTTATTATGCACATACGTTTTATCATTTTAATTTTACCCAAAAAAAAATCATATCTAATTAAAAATATCAATTTATACATCTTCTATATTGAATTTCAGCTCCATGAACATGCATGTTCAATATCTCTATACCTTAGCAAATACATGCATGCGCATTTAATTTCTTTTATATATTAAGAAAATTCACCAAACCTGATTTCTTTATTTTTTTAGCATCCCAGGTTTGGTAAGTGTTAAAAGGCCTCTACTTTCTCAATACTGATATTTTGAAGGCAAAAAAGGGACCTAAGGCATCGTGGGTTTGGTCAAGTTTACTGGAAGGAAGGAAGTTTCTTGAACAAGGGTGTTGTTGGAGAATTGGAGATGGTTCAAGAGTGGGTTTTTGGGAGGATAGATGGATTCCAACTTTGACTGGCAATAAATTGAATGATGTGAATGGTGATGTTAACTTGAAGGTTTCTTATGTCATTTCTAATGGTAGTTGGGATGTGAGTAAGTTGGTGGGGTTGGCTTCTCAGGAGGAGTTAAATGCTATTTTAGCTATTCCTCTTAGAAGTGGGAGGTTGGAGGATAGATTAATGTTGGATGAGGCAAAAAATGGGTTGTATTATGTTAAACTGGGTCATAAATTTCGCATGAATTTGAGCAGGGATGTGGTGACTTTGAAGCCTTCTTGTTCAACTTTAGTGGATAATTCTCTTTAGCCACCTGTATGGAGGGTTTGTGCTATTCCCAAAGTTAATAATTTTATTTGGAGGGCTTGCATTGAGGCTTTGGTTACTAATGAGGCTCTGGTTAAAAGAAGGTGTGCTATTCCTATTGTTTGTAGAGTATGTATGTGCTAATGCTCCAGAGACAATTGAGCATCTTTTGGTGTTGTGTGATTGGGTGAAGCTGGCTTGGTTTTGTTGTCCTCTAAAAGCCTTTTTATTTCTGATGTGGGGTTTGGTAGGTTTGAGGATTGGTGTTTAGAGGTTTTGGTGAGAAATAAGGGGTTGGATGATTATGGCAGGAGCATTTAGATGTATATTTGTTGGGAACTTTGGAAGATGAGGTGTGAAGTTGTCTTTCGTGGGGCAAAAGCTGATCCTTTTCTTGCTGTTGATAAGGTAGTTAGAAATGCAAATCACTTTTAGGTTAGTAATAAGGGTTTTTCTCCTGTGAGTGGCTATGGGGTGAATAAGGGTGTTGGGAATGCTCAGGTTAATGACTTCTGGGTTGCTCCTGGGACTGATTTGCTGAAATGTAACGTAGATGGAACTTTTCACAGTGGATTTACGGTTGGTGGAGTGGGCATTATCTGCATAAATGTTCTTGGGGAGGTATTGGATGGTTGTGCTGAGAAGGTGTTGACTTGCTCTAGTCTTTTGATCGAGGCTTGGGCCCTAAAGAAGGCTTTGTTGCTAGCTTGTTTGAAAGGTTGGGAGAGGGTGGTTTTTGAATATGATTATGCTGTCTTGGTTGATGTAGTTGCAAGTTTGAAGGGTGCTAAGGTGGATTGGGTGAGTTCTCCTATTTTACTTGACATTTTGGAGCTGTTGAGTTCTAATGAAGGTTTCTATGTGGTCTTTGTTAGACGTCAAGGCAATCAAGCTGCCGATTGGTTAGCGAAGAAGGCGTTAAACGAGTGGTTAAGAAGGATTGGGTTTTTAACCCTCTTCCCTCGCTTGCCTCTATTTTGGCTTTTGATGTTACTAGGAGTGGTTCTAATATTGTTGATAGGAGTTCTAGTAGTTGCTTTTCTGCAGGGTGTGCTGTGGGTTGTGCTTGCTTTAGGGAGGGGTTGGTTAATTTGATTTTTTTTAGCTTGTTTTTGCTGGTTTTGGTTAGTTGCTGGCTTGTTGTTGTTTCTTTTTTTCTTTGAATGAAATATCCTTTGGCCAAAAAATATATTTATATATACATAGCACAAATATACATGTTATAAAGAATTCAAACATTATTTTTTTTGGTGCAAAAACATTAGCTTAATATGTTGTAAGAGATTAGTCACATTTTTTTTTTATAAATTCAACCTCTATTGGTCATGCGAATATGTTAATGTATCACAAAATATAGTGAAATATTTAAATGAGATGATTTTTGTACAAGATCTAAAACTTTATTTGATTCCTTAAATTACTATGAAAATAAATTAACTTAAACAAAATTTGAAAATATTTTTTATGATGATGATGATAATGATAAGGACCCCACCTGGTGAGAAAAGGTTTTGATTGTTGTTGTATGATGATAATGATAATAACATCAACAACAACAACAACAATAATGATAAAAGAACCTACATAGAGATAGTTTCCAAGAACTTTATGGGTCCGTTTGGCATGACTGAAACAGGCTCAATAAAGTAAAATGATTCGCTTTTTTAGAAAACTCTGTTTGGTATAATTTTAAACATTGTAAACCAGTTTGAAATCAAACGTTCAAAAACTTTCCCTAAAAAATATGATGCAATCCAAATTTCCTTCAGTAATCTGGAGTCAAAAGACCAAATTACCCTAGCATTTTTTCACTCTCAGTCCCAACATTGTCCGCCTCTCTCTTTCTCTTCTCTCTTGTCTCCTGCCTTCCATCGCAACCCCCAAATCTTCTTCTTCCTCAAATCACTCTCTACTCTCAGAATCTTCACCATTGCCTCATCTTCTTATTCTTCCTTTTCCTCAAATCATTCTCTACTCTCAAACCCCAATTTGAATCTGAACCCCAAAAATCAAAAACATGAAAAGAGAGCACCATCATCTTCGTCCTAACCTAGGCTAGTCTTCCATGGCTGTGAGCTCAAGTTGATATCAAAGATATGGCAAAACAGAAAGGCCGTGGTAGATGGATGAGCATCGGCCGTGCTTGGATACAAGGTGAGATCGTCGAACGTGGTAGATGTGGCCACTCGGCTTCTTAGCTTTGGTCGTCATCTACTTAATCGATATCTAACCTCAAGCCTCCTCGTCTACCCATTCTACCCATCCTCAGTGCTTCCCAACTCCAATGGCAACTCGGCGACATGGCCATGTTCCTGCACTTCGGAATGAATACCTTCACAGACACAAAATGGGGTTCCAGCTGCGCCGATCCCTCCCTTTTCAGTCCAACCCAATTTTTTTATTAATTAAACAATTTTTTATTATTATGATATAATATTAATAAACGGTATTTTAGTCTTTTGTTAAATTTTACATTACAAATTTTATATCAATTTTTTTACATACCAAACATATTTATCTTATTTTACATTACAAACATTTTTACTTTCCCACCTGCTCTTTCCAATGCATACACTTTCCTTTACTGACCTATTACTTTACCAAACGGAGCCATAATGTGTTTCCTTCCATTGTTTCTTGTTTTAATTTTTAGTAAAAATAGGAAATATCACCGAAAATGTGTTTACTACATTTTAAAAGAAAACATTTTTTTGAAATTATTTTAAACAATAGGCCAAAAATGTCAAAAAGACATTTTCAAACAATAATCAATCTCATTTTTATTTCATCTCCCAATTTTTCAGAAGTTCATTAGCCTATGAAGAATCATCTCTAAGGGAATGGCTAAAATACTCTACATTCCTCATTTTCTTGTGAAAAATAGAATTTTAATCAAGTTCATCGAATTACCAAATTAAAAAAATTAAGAAAAATAATATCATAGCCAGTTTACTTGGGGCCCATTTGGTGCGACTGAAACCTGCCTCAGTAAAATAAAATGGCATGCGTTCCTATGGAAAAATATATTTGGTATAGTTTTAACCATTGTAAACAACTTTACAATATAAACCGATTTTGTAGTCAAAGCCTAAAAAATTTTCCATAAAAAATAAAATGTAATCTAACTTGGCTTCAGTAATCTGAAGTGAAAAGACCAAAATTCCCTTGGTATTTTTTCACTCTTAGCCCTAACTCTCGTCTGCCTCTTCTCTCTTTTCCGGCCTTGCATCTCCTCTATGTTTTTCTCACTTGTCACCATCACTCATTTGTAATTGTCATCATCATCGTCGTCCAGATCCATCATCGTTGTCGACGAGATCCGTCATCGTCGCCGTCAAGATCCATCATCGTCACCGTCAAGATCCGTCACCATTGTCATCGAGATCCGTCATCGTCGCCATCGAGATCCATCATCGTTGTCATCAAAATTCGTCATTGTCGCTGTCGAGATCCATCACCGTTGTCGTTGAGATCCGTCACCACCGCCGTCGATGTCGTCGAACATGGTAGAAGTGGCCCAGAAGCTCAAACAAGCTATGGGTAAGGTCGTCGAACATGGTGCGAGTTTCTCAGCTCAATTTTTGAGCCTATATCCTTCGTCGTCGCCGCCGTCGCACCACCGTCGTGCTGCTCATTTTTTATCTGGAATGTCATAAGCAAGTAGAATGGGTGATGGTCTGGTGGAGATAGATTTGGGATGAGAGATGCAACAAGGTGGAGAAAAATTTGGGATTTTATTAATTAAATATATTTTTTATTATTATAATATAATATTAATAAGGCGTATTTTGATTATTTCTCAAATTTTACATTACAAACTTTACAGTAATTGTTTTTACATACGAAAACTATTTTTTTTATCTTTAACATAAAATTCCTTCCCTTTCCATTCCCTCCCTTTACTTTACATTACAAAAAATTATACCCAACGGGCCCTTGGTAATTCATGATATATATTGATCAAATTTATCTCCAAGATTACCAAAAAAAATAAAAGTAAAAAGCCTCTACAAATATTGGAAACACGTAGCCGCATTCATCGACAAGAATCATTTGGAGGAAACAAAAAAATTTTAATCAAATCAACGAAACACCAAATATTTTTAGAAAAGTATATAGGCCTCTATAAATATTTGGTGCATCATTGTTTGACCAAAATTGGTCTCCAATCTAGAATGAAAGCAAGGAAGAAATAATTTATATTATGGTTTATCAAGTGACAATGCTATGTATATATAGCTTATAATCAATGAGAGGGGCGGAGGGAATTTTCAAAATTTAAAAATTTAAGCGGGATTTTGAACCGCCTAATATTTAAAATTTAAATATAGTAGGTTAATTTTCATATTGTAGACTAGGGTATTAAAATAATGATAGTTTCCAAGTTTGACAATAGAGGAGAGAGAAAGAATAGGCCTTAAATGCGTACATTAGTCATTTAGCATAGGAGTTAGGATTATTTTGAAAATTAAAATTAAAATTAAAAAAAAACTATGCGTGATTTTGAGTTTTGATCTGTCCAGTATTCAAATGTTGTAGAGGTTCTCAAAATGCTTCATAATGACAATGTTAATTGATATTTTGAATTTGAAAAATTATCTTATTCAATCTCCTATTTTTCCAAAAAAAAAAAGGAAATATAATAAGTCCGATCCTCCTGATTAAATACATTTTATCATAATGCACATATATTTTATAATTTTAATTTTACCTAAATACATTAATGACAAATATTAAGAATATTTACCAAACCTGATTTCTTTATTTTTATAGTATCTTAAGATTGGTAAGTGTTCAATAATTTAGATTTGGCATTAATACTATATAATTACCAAACCAGCATAAAAAAAAGAGAAGAAGATCAATTGCAATAAATAAAATACATGCATAACTCAAATATATATATATATACACACACATTAGTTTAATACGTTGTAAGAGATTAGTCCCTTTCGTCTAATTCGACATCTATTGATCATACGCATGTGTACATTAATGTGTCGAACAATGGGAAAATATTTAAATGAGATTTTTTTTTCTTATTTTGTACAAGATCTCTAACTTTAATTTGTGTGATTCTCTACAATAATATGAAAAAGAAACTACCTTAAAAAAATAATAATAAAAACCTGTACCATTTTTTTTCAATGAACCTTGACCTAAGGAGACGATTTTCAAGAACTCCAAACTTTTGGAACCTAAATTAAAACAAAAAACTTCATCATCTCAAAAACAAGCACCACAGAGATTCACAAATAATGCTATTAAAAAAAATAATGTTAGCATAGCTATAAATTACTATCTGTGACGTTGGCTATGGCTAATTTTAAAGAGTCGACTAATTTTAAAAGTTTCAACGTTAGTTCTACAATTAACCTTAAAGATTGTGATGAGAATTTTTTTAACATTAGTTGTAATAATCAAGATTAAAAATAACATTATTAACATATGACATTAATTAACTTATGCCAAAAATAAATTTTTTAAAAGTCAAAATTGCACGATGAATTTATTATGAAATACTTAGTGAAATAAGTTTTACAGACTTTATTAACATATGACATTAATTAACTTGAATCAATTGTCGTATTAAAATTGGGTCAATCATTATTAGAAAAACGCAGCGTTCTCGTGGAGTTTTTGCGTAAAAATGACTAAATAAAGTTATTTGTCTAATTTTATATAGTAGTAATATTATTATGTCATAAAAGCTATATTTCTTTATAATAATTAAAATTATATAAATTATTTGTTTTTTATAGGATATAAATTATTTGTTTACTATACATGTACATATATACATATATATATATATATACATATATATACGTATATATGTACATATACGTATATATGTACATATATATATATATATATGTATATATCAAATGAGTAAAATAATTAATAATTTGTAAGAAGTAAATTCATATATATCCTAACGGACGGGTTTTGGTGCCCTCTCTTTAATAAAGTGAAATCATTTTGTGGTCAATCGTTTATTCTTAAGTGGAAGACTCACTATAAGAAAACAGACATCTAGCTACGGCTAGAACAGGCCTCTAACAGCGGTTGTGACCGTGGCTAGACCTCTAGCGGCGGTTGCATAATCGTCGCCAAATGCTGTGTAGGGACCACTTCTAGCGACGATTATAGCAACCATTGGAATAACCGTCGTTACGCATACTTTTGACCTAACGGCGGTTCCAACCATTGCTAGAAGACCAATTTCATCTCCCATTTTACACCTTCTTGGCAACGGTTGTAACCGTCGCTAGAGTATCTTAATTTAACGGCGGTTGCAACTGCCGTTAGATGACTTACTCTAACGATGGTTGTAACCTTCACCATATTTATAATGTTTATGCTTCCTTTGGCAACGGTTTCAACTATCATAAGAGAAAGTCATCTAACGGCGGTTTCAACCGTCGCCATTCATTTGCATTTTTTCATTATTTCTAGCGATGATTACAACCGCCGTTAGAATCTTTTTATTTATTTTTCTTTAGCTTTTTGTTCCTTTGTAACATTCATACTCAACCTATTCAAGAGTTTACACACCAATAAATAAACTCCAGCAACAATGACAATAAATAAATCTAATCTAATAGAATTTAAGATAAATTCAACACTACTAATAAAGTTTCATCTGCATATAAATTCAAAATGATGTCTTGACAACATAATTCCCATTCTCAAAACATAAAGGATATATTAATAGCAATTAAAAAGTTTAGTACTAACATCAAAATACAACTAGTTAAACAAGACTAACATCAAAATAGAACAACATCAGTTGATTGTGGACGACTACATCAAAATATATAGGGTCATGGATCATGACTAGCTCCAAATGATTGTCGACGTGATGCTTCTGCGCTGCCTACATCAGGTGGCTGTAATTAGAAAAAAAAGACAATTAGATTTTATAATAATGTATAGTGTCTATTTTAACATTGTTGTAAAGAAAAGAAACATTTATGTTACCTGTGTTGGAAGACATGGTACCTCGCCAACAATCTCAGAAGGCATTCTTACTCCCATGTGATCAGCTAAATACTTAACCATGTGATATTGCTAAGCTTTCTCCATTTCACACTCCTTTTCTAAGGCTTCGAACATTTCTTTCATGCGAGCTTGCTCCAGTTCATGCTCCTTTTTTAGAGCTTCTAACTCTTCTTTCTCTTAACTTAGCTCAGATTGCAAGGATCCTTTATTTGAATGTCCACTACTTGTAGAACTGAAATTTAAGTCGTTGAACCAATATTTGGGTAGCCCAAAAACTTGAGAAAGGCGTGGTCCTAGTCCTAAGCCTCGAACTTGTCCAGAATGCTCCTTGCCTAGCACTTGCCCCAATGCATCATCTGATGAAGCCACACCAGTGTATGACTCCAAAGATTCTTGCCCACGAAGCTTTTTCCTAGAAATTCAAACATGTATTATTTTACCCATCAGCATATCCAATAGACATATTCTAACAGTATCTCAGAAGCATGATGGAAAAATAAAAAGTAGTTCAGTAAGTATATTAATAACAATATAAATGATTGTGCACATAGTTCACCATATGCAGAACTTGTTAGTAAGTGGTAACTACTCCATTTAAACCACAAACTGTAAAATAATGTACAAAAGCAACCCTTGGAGAAAGACATGAAGTGAATGTAAATGGTTTATAGATCTCACAATTATTAATACAAGTATACAACACTTCCCCAAAGAAGTATTTAAAGTACTATTTAATATATATATATATATATATCAATGTGAAGTCTGTGTGCATCTAGCAATTATCATACAGGGGATTTGTATTTAATCAACACAATTCTCAAAAGAAGTATTTATTGTAGCGGCCTCATCATGATGTTGCCTCTTACATAATGCATCTAACAAGATATCGAAAGTGACTATATAAGGTAGTTGATTGTCTTCATGCATCTCGTAAAAAAAATCTTATATGTGAGATACTCTCCGATTTGAGCAAGCTGTCAAGAATTGTAATTAAGTTACAATATTCAAAACCAAACTTTTGGTAATGCATTTCTTTAAAGATATTGACAGCTTCATTTATCATTTTACTTTATCCATTAATTAAGATATTATAACTAGTAACAATAGATACCAAACTACTTTTGACCATTGTACACTTCTCTTGACCCAATAACTCAAGTACAATGACCTTTCACATGTTGATCCAAAATCATTTTGTCTCTGTGATTTAAAGCATTTTATTCAACACCTCATCATTTGTTTAATTAACACTAATCATCCTATGATATTTACACATAAATTTCTGTAAAAAATAGTCACATGTTAAAATGAAATATAATAATTTCACAGTTAAAAACCTCTTCACATACATCTTGAAATGCCAACTAGATTTTGGTAGTAGACTCAAGAAAAGATAGAACTATTCAAAGAATAACTGAAACATAAATACCAAATACCATGTATGTTAAGTACTAACAGAATTCCCTAACAGAATTATTTGGAAAAAGAACTATTACTAATCTTATTTTTATTTGTATATTACATAATCCAATAGTATCTTAGGAAAGAGAACTATAACCAGAAGTAAACAAATATTCTACATAGAATAACACACAAGACTAACAAAAATATGGAGTTGAATCATGAGTGTTAGTAAAACTAGTCAGTGTTCTGCGAAAACAAAGGAGAAAAAAAAACATTTGAAAATGATGCATAAGTATCTGGAATAATACTATTGGAAATAACCCTAAGGAAGCATGATAAACTTTGTAAATAACCACATTCATATAATAGACTTTTGTGAGGAAAGTTTATATGCAGAATACACAATTACTATAAGAAAATGCCTAGGGTAAGCATGAGCATCTGGATGATTTACCAAATGGATGATATAATGTTCATAGCAAAATTTAAATGCAGACCATAAGATTATCAGCAAAGGAGAAGCACTTGTACGTTTAGGACAGAGAATGCAAAAAAACCAATGTTCGGCGCCGCTCAGCAATAGCAACCAAGATCTCCAAAAGTATCCATTCTACTTAATACTTCTCTTGACTCAACAACATTATTCCTCAAACAGTATCCATCCATTAAAGCATTGATGGTAGCAAAATGCATGAACTATAATCCTCAAACAGTATCACACTTCATCATCATGACAAAAATTGCTTGAGCTTATATAATCCTTCCTTCTTTGCAAAATGCATGAACTATAAAAGGATTATAATTTAGGATGGATATAATGTACAAGCATATTATGAATACACTACCAAGGAAGATGGATACATATTATGTCATTCAACAAAAATGCATTTGCAATTAGGTCATCAACAAATCTCAGTGCTTCTCCAACCATTTTATTCATATAGAACCCTTTATTTAGTGTACTCAAAGTTATACTAGTTGATGACTCATCTTGAAAATTTTCCCAATATCGAGAAAGCAAACTACATCTGACCCACATGACAGTAACAGTTAATCAAAATGCTGAAAGAAACTCAAGATGGGGTAATCCCCTTTGACTCCGCCTGTGAACAAGCAACAAAATATTTTATATCTCTTTGGATCGTATGTAAAATCTCCATTTTAATTATAATCTTAATTGGACTAGAAAAGAATATAGATTGATTTGTTAAATAGATTTGTGTTAGTTTTGCCACCTCTACTTGTGAAGCTCATTCTTGAACAAATCAGCTTTTCTCTCCACAAGCCTTCCCAAATTCTACATATCCTCTTCAAGTCCTCAAAATACCTTAATTAGACAAATTTATGTCATTCCTACTTTATATATACACAATTTTAACTAAAAAATCTTCACGTAGGCATTACAATGGTGAAACAAAAAAGGGCATCTTCTTACAAATCACCTGCCAAATCCAAATCTCTCACATGAAAAACAAAAATTAGACAAGAAAAATAAATAATGAAACAAATATGTAATTTTGAAACCGGAGCACAAGAAATTGAAGAAACACAATAATGGCTGAGCATTATAAAAAAAGTTCAATAGATAATACTGAGAGATAAATTATAATAATTGTTGAACTTGAGAAACTGTAATATCCGAGATATTTAGATTGGATTATTTTCATTATTATTAAGTTTATTTTTCTTTCAGAAAGAAAAATAAATTAAATTAAACATAAAATAAAATTAAGGGGAGAAAAATAGGGAATATAAGAAATTTTTCTAGGACCTAAAAAGAATGGGGATATAAAAAAAAAGAGAAAAGAGAGATGGGGGAAAAGAGGATAAAATAACTAAATAAAAATATATACATATATGTAATACCCGGAAATTTTTCAATTAACGTTAAGGTCCTAATTTAATTTTTTTTTTTATTTTAATTTGGAAGGAAAAGGAGAAAATTTAAAATAAATAAAATTTTATTTGGACCAAAAATTAGGACCTAACGGGAAATATTGGGTGTAAGGTTATTAACCCCAAAATTAATTTTAACTATAAATAATAATATATTAAATATATATATATAAATATACAAAATATTTTAAAATAAAATAAATATGGGTATGTGGCTGGAAGGGGGGTCACGCATTAAACCTTGGTCCCCCAAATTTCTTTTGCAGAGAGAGAGAGCCCGTGAATTGGAAACACATTGAGGACCAAAACGCTGAGCAACTCCAGCGTGAAGAACGGCGCACGACGGGAGCTGGTGGAGGAGCTGAGCAGGCGACGTCGTTTTCCGCCGTGAGAGGGGTTGTCGCCGGCGACCTGGGGTGCTGGAGAAGCTTGGACGCCGTGGAGGAGTTGGGCTTCACGGAGGAGAAGGAAAAGTGACGGGAATAGTGTTTTTCGCCGGAATCCGCCGTTTCGAAGCCGGGGAAGGTGACCGGGAGTTCTTTCTACCCCATTCCATCATCCTATCCGATTGAATCGAGGTAAAAAGTCCCGAATCCCTCAAACCCCAAATTTATCTATTTTAGGGATTTTTGGAAAATTCCTAATTGGTATGAATAAATTACTTTGGGTCCTAATTTGAAGCTATTGGGTTGTTTAGAGGTATTTGGAAGTGTGTGTGATGGAAAAATTGATTATGGAGGTTACCCAATTTGAAAACCATAGAAGTATGGAATTTAAAGTGAGATAAAGTGTAGTATAAATTAATTTGGGATTGATTGGTGTGTTGGATTGGTGTTATATAATAGTAGGAATTGTTGGAATATACGAGGGATTGAAGCCGAGTAATTCCGTCTCAACCGGAAACTAATTCGGTAATAAAAGAGACACCTCTCAATCCAATCTAGAATATGGAGCTAGGATATGAGTAGGAATTTAGATTAGTCCGTGGTGGATGCTCGGGATTGATTTAAATAGTGAAATGCTTTTATTAGGTGAATTATCAAATTTTAAAGGATACCCGGCCACATATGTTGTATGTGGATATGAGTTGAAAGGTTGGTTGTGAAAGGTCACATACGAACACTTGTAAGTGAAAGTGAGTATGAAGAGAGAGGAAGAAGGTTAAGACCAAGGACTTGATTCTTGGCAAAGTTTAACGTATCTATAAGGCATGAGCATAGCATGTGTATATGATTTGCATATAATTAAGACAATAATAATGTAAATATGTTTGTTAGGTAACCACGAATCGTCTGGAGCAGGAGTGACTCCAGGACCAGAAATAGGAAGCCGTCCAGGTGAGGGGTTTCCCATCCTTGCCCTACAGGGTTGAATGAGGATGTGAATACGTGGTTTGCTTACTTGCTTGTTTGTAAAAATTGTTAGGAAATAACATGCTATTGTTGTTCCTAAACTGTTATTTGTGAAAATATTTGTATATATGTGATTGATTAAAGTTGAAGTGGTACTGGAGGGTATCCATGTGATGGCATGGGATACGCCAAACAGTACAAGTAAAAAGGGGTAGGATATTGATTTCGTTCAGTTTTTGGTTTGTCCTATTAATTAGAAACCCACTAAGGAAATGAAACTGACTTATTTATACACGTCGACGTGATTTGTGGTAAATGAACTTAGGAAATACCTTAGAGCTAGGTTATCATCTAATCAAGGGTTGGGTACTAAGCAAAGAATAGAAAATCTCATAATTGATTAGAAATTCTTAGTTGAGTTCACACTGCTGAGGTAAAGACACTTTAGAATAGAAATGGGTAGTCCGTGTTACAAACCCCACAGAAAGTAAGAGAGTGAAATATGATGTCAGACATTTGCCCGTTGTGGCTATTGCCCTAGCCTGGCACTAGGGTGGTGCATTTCATATACATTTGCCCGTTGTGGCTATTGCCCTAGCCTGGCACTAGGGTGGTGCATTTCATATACATGGTTGCCCGTTGTGGCTATTGCCCTAGCTTGGCACTAGGGTAGTGCATAGTATTTGAAAGACTTGCCGTTGAGGCTATTGCTCTAGCGTGGCACTAGAGTCGATTGTATGATTTATAGTTTTGATATGAAATGTTTCATGTTATTGGTTGCTTATGAGTAGCAGGATTGAGGAGCATGATTCTTAGGTTTATCTGTGATGTAACGTTATATTAATGTTGCTTGATCATTATATAACTTATGACAAACTGGTATTTCGTGCGCATGTGGTTGTGAGTGGTTCCCTTTCCCCAACTGTAGTGGTACCCGCCGCTAAGCCGAGGATGGGAAGCTTCTCACTGAGTCTGTTGGACTCACACCCTCTGTTTAAATGTTACAGATACAGGAATCGGGCAGGCTTCGACGTCCGGACAGTGATAGGACATCTATCCACTTGCACCGCATTTGTTCGCGTGGGTGGACATCTTTTGATTATTTAGCCTTCATTATTTTGAGTTGTATATATTCTAAAGTTGCAAATGCGATGTAATATTTGCAGCTTTTGAATTATGCTATATCTAGACATGTCGGCTTCACATGTGCTTACTGATAGGATTCTGGGTGTTGGAAAAGTCTTGATATACCTATATATATACATATCTGCGTATGTGAATAGGATAGATCACACACAATGGTGTGTGATCAATATGTATATGCTATATATATACGTGTGACTTGGTATATGTTGGATGGAAAATATAAATATCTGCATGTGAATAGGATAGATTACACGTATTGAGACGTGTAATCACTATGTATACTTAACTGTGCGTGTGAGTGTACATGTGTGATTATGACAGGTTATACATATATTGTGTGTGAATAGGATAGATCATTCCTTTGGGGTTTGATCACTATGTATATATGTATTTATGTGTGAATGTCTTGAGTGTATGGATGTATGTATATATACGTGAAATGGGCTGAAGCGGCATTGAGCGCCGTGGATTGCAGGTTAACTAGGCCACCAATGATGGTGTGGCCACTATATACACTATGTGAATATTGTATGATGAATGTGTATAAGGGTAGATAATTTATGATCATAGATAAGGCTTACGGGTTTAGAGGCTAAATTCTATTCCCGTGCCGGTCACGGATCCCTGTAACTGGGGTCGTGACAATATATATATATATATTTTATTATTATTATTATTACTATAATAATAATAATAATAATAATTATTATTATTATTATTATTGATATTTACTAAATAAAGAGGGGGGGCTGAAACCGTACTTCAACTAAACTAAAGCAAAACAATAGTAATAATAATAATAATAATATAGTGGCCCCCTTTTCCCATTTAATTAATGCACACACCCCACCCCACTAAAGTAAAGAAAAAAAAGGAGTAGCAGAAGGTAGAATCAAAACACACAGAAGTATAACGCACGAACGCGAGGAGCTCTGAGGAAGAGAGAGGAGAAGCACGCTCGGCGGTTTTCGACCGGAATCACGCCGGAGGGAGGATTTCGCCGCCGGTGAAGGCCACCGGACTTCATTTTCACCACCCACTAAGCTCCCTATCCGATTTAAATCAAGTAAGAAAGCCCCAAATCTCTCAAACCCCAATTTCTCCAATTTTGGGTATTTTAGGAATTCTTCAAATACTTTCAATCGGGGCATTCCGGGGTTAAATTGAGCTTAGTGGATATTATTGAAAGCTTATTGAGGTTCAGAATTGAAGTTAAACCGTAGGAATTTGACCGGGTATGGAAATTAGGAAAAATTGGGTTAGGACATTGCTATAAATTAGAAATTGATAATTTAATGCATGTTTAGGCTTGGATTGGAGTAATATAAGTGTTATAAATGCTGGAAATAGTCAAGGGAATAAAACCCGAGTATTTACCACCACAACCGGAACCCAATCCGGTGAAAAAGAGGCGAAATAATAGGCCATTGTTCAGTAAGGAGCTATACGGTGGGTCGAACACCTCGGTCTAAATTCGTGGTGGACACCTAAGACCCGTTAAATTAGTCCCAAGGCTCCAATTATACCCAATTATATTTTTATATATAATTAAAGAGGTAATAATTAAGCTTTTACTCGGCGAATAAGGGAGACGGTGGAATAAGTAAGCTAGAGCCTCTTTTGAACCGTGAATTTAATTCTTTTATTAATTAAATACCCATATGAACACATGAAGGGGAATTTAGACAAGTGGAAATCTCTAACCTAAGAAATTAGATGTTCTAAGTGGCTCGAAAGTGTGAAAGTCAAATATGGGGCATTCTGGACTTTCAAAAAGAGAAATTTAGACGACGTAACGAATTAAATAATTAGTTCTTAGAAATATCTAAACGGTACATGAGCATTAGTACGACACACGCATTTTTAGATGTTTAATTACGCGTTCTAAATTTCCTAAATATATATGTGTATAGGGCACCATACTGTGAGTGGACCTTCGGGCATACCGAGAGCCGATCCGAGGTGCCAACCAGGTGAGGGGCTTTCCTATCCCTGTCCTATAGGGTTGATTGAGGATGTGGATACATGGTTTGCCTTCTTGCCTACTTGTAGGAATCACATGATAGATAACATGCTATTGTTATTCCTAAACTATAATATATGCGATAAAGTGCTATATGTGTGTATGTGAATTGTAAAAACAATGATGGCTCAAGGAGCCTTATATGAACAGAAGGTCCACGGGACCTATACGATATCGGGGGTAGGATCGAGTAAATAGTATCTGAAGGGTGTGGTTTTGTAAGTAAGTCCTTAAAGAGAATAAACCTAGGTGACCTTGTTCTGAACCAAGAGTCCGAATTAGAAACCACTTAGAAATCTAATTTTTGCCTAAGAAAAAGTAAAATGAACAAGTAGTGGTCCATAGGGGTCATTTATGGTACAACGTGGAAATCGAGTCTATCACGGGTGGTCCGGGTAGATTGAGTCTCTTGTCTTGACTCAACCCACAGAAACACAGAGTATATGAGTACACCACCTTGTGGCTATTGCCTTGGGTAAACCGAGGTCAGACGTGTCACCACTATGCTCCAAGTGAAGTCTTGGGGTCAGACTAATGTTCCAAGTTAAGTCTTGGGGCCAGGGGTTCCTAGAATGATCAACTAGGTTCCCATACCACTCACGTGAGATATGCCTTCGGGCCAGATTCTCTCCTAATGGAGATATGCCTTCGGGCCAGATTCTCTCCTAACGGAGATATGCCTTCGGGCCAGTTTATGATTACGGTTATTTGAATATGGACATCCACATGAAGTTTTATGTTAAACTATGATACGATGTATGTGTGAATTTAAATGTATGTAAAACCATGCTTTAAATTCTTTATCGTGAATATGATTTATGTTAACTGCTTGACCACCTAATATATGGAAATTTAATCCGTTATATGTGTATGTGTTTGTGATTGGCTCCTTTTCCCCAGTTGTAGTGGTACCCGCTACTACACCAGGGATGGGAAAGCCTCTCACTGAGTCTGTTTGACTCACCCCAAACTTTAAATGTTACAGACACAGGTGGTATAGGCATTGGGAGCGCTTCCACTTCATCTCAGGGAGGCGGACAGACTTAGAGACCGCACGCATTGTCCGCGTGGGTAGTATTGATATATGTATTTTGTCAGGATGTATATGTATATGATTCTTTTGGTATAGCATTGTTTTGTACAGTTGCTATATGCATATATGTATATGTCATACTCTAGAACTGTCGGCTTCATACAGATTAAAGATTGGTCTGGTTGTTGGGAACATAGGTTGTGATATGATGCATATCATGTGTATATATATATATATGTGACTTCCGCATGTGAATAGGATAGATCACACGTACCGAGCGTGTGATCAATATGTAAATATATATATACGTGTGATTGCATACTTGATTGTGTGAAAATACAGCTTCCGCATGTGAATAGGATAGGTCACACGCATTGAGGCGTGTGATCAATATGTATATTTTATGCAGGTGTGTGATTGAATATATGTGCTTGACTGTACACAGGAATTCTGCATGTGATTAGGATATATCACCCGCCCTGAAGCGCGTGATCAATATGTATATTATATGTACGTGTGATTGACTATGTGTATATGTATAGACTGAAGCGGCGTTGAGCGAGCCGTGGATTGCGTGCTACTTAGGTCATCGGGTAGTGATGACCATATATACTATATTGTTTGTATTAGAAATGGGTAGCTATGCACGTATAAGAATGTCAATCAGGGATTAGAGGCTTACGCGAAGAATGCGTTAAATGAGTGGTTAAGAAGGATTGGGTTTTTAACCCTCTTCCCTCGCTTGCCTCTATTTTGGCTTTTGATGTTACTAGGAGTGGTTCTAATATTGGTGATAGGAGTTCTAATAGTTGCTTTTCTGCAGGGTGTGCTGTGGGTTGTGCTTGCTTTAGGGAGGGGTTGGTTAATTTGATTTTTTTTAGCTTGTTTTTGCTGGTTTTGGTTAGTTGCTGGCTTGTTGTTGTTTCTTTTTTTCTTTGAATGAAATATCCTTTGGCCAAAAAATATATTTATATATACAAAGCACAAATATACATGTTATAAAGAATTCAAACATTATTTTTTTTGGTGCAAAAACATTAGCTTAATATGTTGTAAGAGTAGTCACATTTTTTTTATAAATTCAACCTCTTTTGGTCATGCGAATATGTTAATGTATCACAAAATATAGTGAAATATTTAAATGAGATGATTTTTGTACAAGATCTAAAACTTTATTTGATTCCTTAAATTACTATGAAAATAAATTAACTTAAACAAAATTTGAAAATATTTTTGATGATGATGATGATAATGATAAGGACCCCACCTGGTGAAAAAAGGTTTTGATTGTTGTTGTTAATTGTTATTGTATGATGATAATGATAATAACATCAACAACAACAACAACAACAACAACAATAATGATAAAGGAATCTACATAGAGATAGTTTCCAAGAACTTTATGGGTCCGTTTGGCATGACTGAAACAGGCTCAATAAAGTAAAATGATTCGCTTTTTTAGAAAAATCTGTTTGGTATAATTTTAAACATTGTAAACCAGTTTGAAGTCAAATGTTCAAAAACTTTCCCTAAAAAATATGATGCAATCCAAATTTCCTTCAGTAATCTGGAGTCAAAAGACCAAATTACCCTAGCATTTTTTTCACTCTCAGTCCCAACATTATCCGCCTCTCTCTTTCTCTTCTCTCTTGTCTCCTGCCTTCCATCGCAACCCCCAAATCTTCTTCTTCCTCAAATCACTCTCTACTCTCAGAATCTTCACCATAGCCTCATCTTCTTATTCTTCCTTTTCCTCAAATCATTCTCTACTCTCAAACCCCAATTTGAATCTGAACCCCAAAAATCAAAAACATGAAAAGAGAGCACCATCATCTTCGTCCTAACCTAGGCTAGTCTTCCATGGCTGTGAGCTCAAGTGGGAAATCAAAGATATGGCAAAACAGAAAAGCCGTCGCAGATGGATGAGCATCGGCCGTGCTTGGATACAAGGTGAGATCGTCGAATGTGGTAGATGTGGCAACTCGGCTTCTCAGCTTTGGTCGTCATCTACTTAATCGATATCTAACCCCAAGCCTCCTCCTCTTCCCATTCTACCCATCCTCAGTGCTTCCCAACTCCAATGGCAACTCGGCGACATGGCCATGTTCCTGCACTTCGGAATGAATACCTTCACAGACACAAAATGGGGTTCCAACTGCGCCGATCCCTCCCTTTTCAATCCAACCCATTTTTTTATTAATTAAACAATTTTTTATTATTATGATATAATATTAATAAAGGGTATTTTAGTCTTTTGTAAAATTTTATATTACAAATTTTATATCAATTTTTTTACATACCAAACATATTTATCATATTTTACATTGCAAACATTTTTACTTTCCCACCTGCTCTTTCCAATGCATACCCTTTCCTTAACTGACCTATTACTTTACCAAACGGAGCCATAATGTGTTTCCTTCCATTGTTTCTTGTTTTAATTTTTATTAAAAATAGGAAATATCACCGAAAATGTGTTTACTACATTTTAAAAGAAAACATTTTTTTTGAAACTATTTTAAACAATAGGCCAAAAATGTCAAAAAGACATTTTCAAACAATAATCAATCTCATTTTTATTTCACCTCCCAATTTTTCAGAAGTTCATTAGCCTATGAAGAATCATCTCTAATGGAATGGCTAAAATATTCTACATTCCTCATTTTCTTTTGAAAAATAGAATTTTAATCAAGTTCATCTAATTACCAAATTAAAAAAATTAAGAAAAATAATATCATAGCCAGTTTACTTGGGGCCCATTTGGTGCGACTGAAACCTGCCTCAGTAAAATAAAATGGCATGCGTTCCTACGAAAAAATATATTTGGTATAATTTTAACCATTGTAAACAACTTTACAATGTAAACCGATTTTGTAGTCAAAGCCTAAAAATTTTTCCATAAAAAATAAAATGTAATCTAACTTGGCTTCAGTAATCTGAAGTGAAAAGACCAAAATTCCCTTGGTATTTTTTCACTCTTAGCCCTAACTCTCGTCTGCCTCTTCTCTCTTTTCCGGCCTTGCATCTCCTCTATGTTTTTCTCACTTGTCACCATCACTCATTTGTAATTGTCATCATCATCGCCATCCAGATCCATCATCGTTGTCGACGAGATCCATCATCGTCGCCGTCAAGATCCATCATCGTCACCGTCAAGATCCGTCACCATTGTCATCGAGATCCGTCATCGTCGCCATCGAGATCCATCATCGTTGTCATCGAAATTCGTCATTGTCGCTGTCGAGATCCATCACCGTTGTCGTTGAGATCCGTCACCATCGCCGTCGATGTCGTCGAACATGGTAGAAGTGGCCCAGAAGCTCAAACAGGCTATGGGTAAGGTCGTCGAACATGGCGCGAGTTTCTCAGCTCAATTTTTGACCCTATATCCTTCGTCGTCGCCGCCGTCGCACCACCGTCGTGCTGCTCATTTTTTATCTGGAATGTGATAAGCAAGTAGAATGGGCGATGGTCTGGTGGAGATAGATTTGGGATGAGAGATGCAACAGGGTGGAGAAAAATTTGGGATTTTATTAATTAAATATTTTTATTATTATTATAATATAATATAATATTAATAAGGCGTATTTTGATTATTTCTCAAATTTTACATTACAAACTTTACAGTAATTGTTTTTACATACGAAAACTATTTTTTTTTATCTTTAACATAAAATTCCTTCCCTTTCCATTCCCTCCCTTTACTTTACATTACAAAAAATTATACCCAACGGGCCCTTGGTAATTCATGATATATATTGATCAAATTTATCTCCAAGATTACCAAAAAAATAAAAGTAAAAAGCCTCTACAAATATTGGAAACACGTAGCCGCATTCATCGACAAGAATCATTTGGAGGAAACAAAAAAATTTTAATCAAATCAACGAAACACCAAATATTTTTAGAAAAGTATATAGGCCTCTATAAATATTTGGTGCATCATTGTTTGACCAAAATTGGTCTCCAATTTAGAATGAAAGCAAGGAAGAAATAACTTATATTATGGTTTATCAAGTGACAATGCTATGTATATATAGCTTATAATCAATGAGAGGGGCGGAGGGAATTTTCAAAATTTAAAAAATTTAAGCGGGATTTTGAACCGCCTAATATTTAAAATTTAAATATAGTAGGTTAATTTTCATATTGTAGACTAGGGTATTAAAATAATGATAGTTTCCAAGTTTGACAAGAGAGGAGAGAGAAAGAATAGGCCTTAAATGCGTACATTAGTCATTTAGCATAGGAGTTAGGATTATTTTGAAAATTAAAATTAAAATTAAAAAAAAACTATGCGTGATTTTGAATTTTGATCTGTCCAGTATTCAAATTTTGTAGAGGTTCTCAAAATGCTTCATAATGACAATGTTAATTGATATTTTGAATTTGAAAAATTATCTTATTCAATCTCCTAGTTTTCCAAAAAAAATAGGAAATATAATAAGTCCGATCCTCCTGATTAAATACATTTTATCATTATGCACATATATTTTATAATTTTAATTTTACCTAAATACATTAATGACAAATATTAAGAATATTTACCAAACCTGATTTCTTTATTTTTTTAGTATCTTAAGATTGGTAAGTGTTCAATAATTTAGATTTGGCATTAATACTGTATAATTACCAAACCAGCATAAAAAAAGAGAGAAGAAGATCAATTGCAATAAATAAAATACATGCATAACTCAAATATATATATACACACACATTAGTTTAATACGTTGTAAGAGATTAGTCCCTTTCGTCTAATTCGACATCTATTGATCGTACGCATGTGTACATTAATGTGTCGAACAAGGGGAAAATATTTAAATGAGATTTTTTTTTCTTATTTTGTACAAGATCTCTAACTTTAATTTGTGTGATTCTCTACAATAATATGAAAAAGAAACTACCTTAAAATAATAATAATAATAAAAACCTGTACCATTTTTTTCAATGAACCTTGACCTAAGGAGACGATTTTTAAGAACTCCAAACTTTTGGAACCTAAATTAAAACACAAAACTTCATCATCTCAAAAACAAGTACCACAGAGATTCACAAATAATGCTATTAAAAAAAATAATGTTAGCATAGCTATAAATTACTGTCTGTGACGTTGGCTATGGCTAATTTTAAAGAGTCGACTAATTTTAAAAGTTTCAACGTTAGTTCTACAATTACCCTTAAAGATTGTGATGAGAATTTTTTTAACATTAGTTGTAACAATCAAGATTAAAAATAACATTATTAACATATGACATTAATTAACTTATGCCAAAAATAAATTTTTTAAAAGTCAAAATTGCACGATGAATTTATTATGAAATACTTAGTGAAATAAGTTTTACAGAATTTATTAACATATGACATTAATTAACTTGAATCAACTGTCGTATTAAAATTGGGTCAATCATTATTAGAAAAACGCAGCGTTCTCGTGGAGTTTTTGCGTAAAAATGACTAAATAAAGTTATTTGTCTAATTTTATATAGTAGTAATATTATTATGTCATAAAAGCTATATTCCTTTATAATAATTAAAATTATATAAATTATTTGTTTTTTCTAGGATATAAATTATTTGTTTACTATACATATATATATATATATATATCAAATGAGTAAAATAATGAATAATTTGTAAGAAGTAAATTCATATATATCCTAGCGGCTGGGTTTTGGTGCCCTCTATTTAATAAAGTGAAATCATTTTGTGGTTAATCGTTTATTCTTAAGTGGAAGACTCACTACAAGAAAACAGACATCTAGCTACGGTTAGAACAGGCCTCTAACAGCGGTTGCGACCGTGGCTAGACCTCTAGCGGCGGTTGCATAATCGTCGCCAAATGCTGTGTAGGGACCACTTCTAGCGACGATTATAGCAACCATTGGAATAACTGTCGTTACACATACTTTTGACCTAACGGCGGTTCCAACCATCGCTAGAAGACCAATTTCATCTCCCATTTTACACCTTCTTGGCAACGGTTGTAACCGTCGCTAGAGTATCTTAATTTAACGGCGGAAATCTAGATTTGCCTAAGGAAAAGTAAAATGAACAAGTAGTGGTCCATAGGGGTTATTGATGGCACAACGCGGAAACCGAGTCTATCATGGGTGGTCTGGGTAGATTGAGTCTCTTGTCTTGAGTCAAACCACCGAAATACAGAGTATATGAGTTCACCACATTGTGGCTATTGCCTTGGGTAAACCGAGGTCAGATGAGTCGCCAGCTATTGCTCCAAGTGAAGTCTTGGGGTCAGACTATTGTTCCAAGTATAGTCTTGGGACTAGGGGTTCCTAGAATGATCAACTAGGTTCCCATATTGCTCACGTGAGATATTGCCTTCGGGCCAGATTCTCTCCTAACGGAGATATTTCCTTCGGGCCAGTTTATGATTATGATTATTTGAATACAGAGGACCACATGGAATTATATGTTAAATCATGATATGATGTATGTGTGAATTTAAATGTATGTAAACTCATGCTTTAAATTCTTTATTGTGAATATGATATAAGCTAATTGCCTGACCACTGAATATATGGAAAATTTAATCCGTTATATGCGTATGTGTTTGTGATTGGCTACTCTTCCCCAGTTGTAGTGGTACCCGCTACTACACCAGGGATGGGAAAGCCTCTCACTGAGTCTTTTTGACTCACCCCAATGTTACATGTTACAGATACAGGTGGCATAGGCATCGGGAGCGCTTCCACCTCATCTCAGGGAGGCGGACAGACTTAGAGACCACACGCATTGTTCGCGTGGGTAGTACTGTTATATGTATTTTGTCAAGATATATATGTATATGATTCATTTTGGTATAGCATTGTTTTGTACAGTTGCTATATGCATATATGTATATGTCACACTCTAGAATTGTCGGCTTCATACAGATTAAAGATTGGTCTGGTTGTTGGGATTATAGGTTATGATGTGATGAATATCATGTGTATATATATATGGATGTGACTTCCGCTTGTGAATAGGATAGACCACTCGCACTGAGCGTGTGGTCAATATGTAAACTTATATATATGTGTGACTGAATACTTGATTGTGTGAGAATACGGCTTCCGCATGTGAATAGGATAGGTCACACGCATTGAGGCGTGTGATCAATATGTATATTTTATGCAGGTGTTTGATTGAATATATATGCTTGACTGTACACAGGGATTTTGCGTGTGAATAGGATAGATCACCCGCCCTTAAGCACGTGATCAATATGTATACTATATGTACGTTTGATTGATGATGTGTATATGTATAGACTGAAGCGGCGTTGAGCGAGCTGTGGATTGCGTGCTACTTAGGTCACCGGTTAGGGATGACCATAAATACTATATATTGTTTGTATTAGAAATGGGTAGTTATGTACATACAGATATGTCAATCAGGGATTAGAGGCTTACGGGATAAGAGAAATCCTACCTCCCGTGCCGGTCGTGGTCTTTCGGTAGGGGGTCGTGACACACATGACAGTAACAGTTAATCAAAATGCTGAAAGAAACTCAAGATGGGGTAATCCCCTTTGACTCCGCCTGTGAACAAGCAACAAAATATTTTATATCTCTTTGGATCGTATGTAAAATCTCCATTTTAATTATAATCTTAATTGGACTAGAAAAGAATATAGATTGATTTGTTAAATAGATTTGTGTTAGTTTTGCCACCTCTACTTGTTAAGCTCATTCTTGAACAAATAAGCTTTTCTCTCCACAAGCCTTCCCAAATTCTACATATCCTCTTCAAGTCCTCAAAATACCTTAATTAGACAAATTTATGTCATTCCTACTTTATATATAAACAATTTTAACTAAAAAATCTTCACGTAGGCATTACAATGGTGAAACAGAAAAGGGCATCTTCTTACAAATCACCTGCCAAATCCAAATCTCTCACATGAAAAACAAAAATTAGAGAAGAAAAATAAATAATGAAACAAATAAGTAATTTTGAAACCGGAGCACAAGAAATTGAAGAAACACAATAATGCCTGAGCATTATAAAAAAAGTTCAATAGATAATACTGAGAGATAAATTATAATAATTGTTGAACTGGAGAAACAATTTATAAGTTCAGTTGATCCTAATTTTAAAAAGAACTTTATAATAAAAAAAAATTCACCGTTCTTGGTGTTGTCAACATAGTTATTACTCTTATACATTTTGCATACCAAATCTCAAGTGATCTTTAAAGTTGAAAGCGACATAGACTCTTCTAACAGTTGATGAAAGAATGAAAGCTTTATAACGCAGGTGATCCATAAATTTTATATATATATATATATATATATATATATATATATATATATATATATATATAGTGTACAAATTTTAAATCCCAAAGTACTCTACTTGTTCAAAACAAAAGAAATAAACAAAAGAAAATAAACAAATTCTACTTACCAGATTTAAGTCCATCTAGCAATTGGAGACTAAACTTTCACAAGAAAATACTACAATTTGATATGCCAGAAAAACCACAAAATTGAATATATAGGTTTGAAAGAAAACCACCACCACAATCGGAGGACAAAATATCTAGTTGATTAACTTATCCCAAAATTCATCTCTATACTTTTTCCACAAGAAGGACATTTTGAAGTGGAAACAGAAGAATTTTAATCAAATCAACAAAATACCAAATAATTTGAGAAATTGAATTCTCTACAAGTATTTGGTATTTTGTTGACTGGCCAAAATTCATCTCTAATATCGTATAAATGAAATAGAAATAATTCTTATTAATAAGTATCATAAGACTAATTAAGTGCATTTGATTTAATATTAAGGCTGGAATATGTAAACGACCATCCCAATGTTAATTAATATTTTGAATTTTAAAAAATTATTACATTAAAAGTTCTAAATCTCAATAAATTGTCTTCCTATATATGTAGCTTTGAGTTAGGTAGGTGATTACAATTATACCAAAATTTATTATGCACATACGTTTTATCATTTTAATTTTACCCAAAAAAAATCATATCTAATTAAAAATATCAATTTATACATCTTCTATATTGAATTTCAGCTCCATGAACATGCATGTTCAATATCTCTATACCTTAGCAAATACGTGCATGCGCATTTAATTTCTTTTATATATTAAGAAAATTCACCAAACCTGATTTCTTTATTTTTTTAGCATCCAAGGTTTAGTAAGTGTTAAAAGGCCTCTACTTTCTCAATACTGATATTTTGAAGGCTAATAAATTGAATGATGTGAATGGTGATGTTAACTTGAAGGTTTCTTATGTCATTTCTAATGGTAGTTGGGATGTGAGTAAGTTGGTGGGGTTGGCTTCTCAGGAGGAGTTAAATGCTATTTTAGCTATTCCTCTTAGAAGTGAGAGGTTGGAGGATAGATTAATGTTGGATGAGGCAAAAAATGGGTTGTATTATGTTAAATTGGGTCATAAATTTGGCATGAATTTGAGCAGGGATGTGGTGAGTTTGAAGCCTTCTTGTTCAACTTTAGTGGATAATTCTCTTTAGCCTGATGTATGGAGGGTTTGTGCTATTCCCAAAGTTAATAATTTTGTTTGGAGGGCTTGCATTGAGGCTTTGGTTACTAATGAGGCTCTGGTTAAAAGAAGGTGTGCTATTCCTATCGTTTGTAGAGTATGTATGTGCTAATGCTCCAGAGACAATTGAGCATCTTTTGGTGCTGTGTGATTGGGTGAAGCTGGCTTGGTTTTGTTGTCCTCTAAAAGCCTTTTTATTTCTGATGTGGGGTTTGGTAGGTTTGAGGATTGGTGTTTAGAGGTTTTGGTGAGAAATAAGGGGTTGGATGATTATGGCAGGAGCATTTAGATGTATATTTGTTGGGAACTTTGGAAGATGAGGTGTGAAGTTGTCTTTCGTGGGGCAAAAGCTGATCCTTTTCTTGCTGTTGATAAGGTAGTTAGAAATGCAAATCAATTTTAGGTTAGTAATAAGGGTTTTTCTCCTATGAGTGGCTATGGGGTGAATAAGGGTGTTGGGAATGCTCAGGTTAATGACTTCTGGGTTGCTCCTGGGACTGATTTGCTGAAATGTAACGTAGATGGAACTTTTCACAGTGGATTTAAGGTTGGTGGAGTGGGCATTAACTGCAGAAATGCTCTTGGGGAGGTTTTGGATGGTTGTGCTGAGAAGGTGTTGACTTGCTCTAGTCTTTTGATCGAGGCTTGGGCTCTGAAGAAGGCTTTGTTGCTAGCTTGTTTGAAAGGCTGGGAGAGGGTGGTTTTTGAATCTGATTATGCTGTCTTGGTTGATGCAGTTGCAGGTTTGAAGGGTGCTAATGTGGATTGGGTGAGTTCTCCTATTTTACTTGACATTTTGGAACTGTTGAGTTCTAATGAAGGTTTCTATGTGGTCTTTGTTAGACGTCAAGGCAAAAACATTAGCTTAATATGTTGTAAAAGATTAGTCACATTTTTTTTATAAATTCAACCTCTATTGGTCATGCGAATATGTTAATGTATCACAAAATATAGTGAAATATTTAAATGAGATGATTTTTGTACAAGATCTAAAACTTTATTTGATTCCTTAAATTACTATGAAAATAAATTAACTTAAAAAAAATTTGAAAATATTTTTGATGATGATGATGATAATGATAAGGGCCACACCTGGTGAGAAAAGGTTTTGATTGTTGTTGTTAATTGTTATTGTATGATGATAATGATAATAACATCAACAACAACAACAACAATAATGATAAAAGAACCTACATAGAGATAGTTTCCAAGAACTTTATGGGTCCGTTTGGCATGACTGAAACATGCAAAATAAAGTAAAATGATTCGCTTTTTTAGAAAAATCTTTTTGGTATAATTTTAAACATTGTAAACCAGTTTGAAGTCAAACGTTCAAAAACTTTCCCTAAAAAATATGATGCAATCCAAATTTCCTTCAGTAATCTGGAGTCAAAAGAGCAAATTACCCTAGCATTTTTTTCACTCTCAAACCCAACATTGTCCGCCTCTCTCTTTCTCTTCTCTCTTGTCTCCTGCCTTCCATCGCAACCCCCAAATCTTCTTCTTCCTCAAATCACTCTCTACTCTCAGAATCTTCACCATAGCCTCATCTTCTTATTCTTCCTTTTCCTCAAATCATTCTCTACTCTCAAACCCCAATTTGAATCTGAACCCCAAAAATCAAAAACATGAAAAGAGAGCACCATCATCTTCGTCCTAACCTAGGCTAGTCTTCCATGGATGTGAGCTCAAGTGGGAAATCAAAGATATGGAAAAACAGAAAAGCCGTCGTAGATGGATGAGCATCGGCCGTGCTTGGATACAAGGTGAGATCGTCGAACGTGGTAGATGTGGCAACTCGGCTTCTCAGCTTTGGTCGTCATCTACTTAATCGATATCTAACCCCAAGCCTCCTCCTCTTCCCATTCTACCCATCCTCAGTGCTTCCCAACTCCAATGGCAACTCGGCGACATGGCCATGTTCCTGCACTTCGGAATGAATACCTTCACAGACACAAAATGGGGTTCCAGCTGTGCCGATCCCTCCCTTTTCAATCCAACCCATTTTTTTATTAATTAAACAATTCTTTATTATTATGATATAATATTAATAAAGGGTATTTTAGTCTTTTGTTAAATTTTATATTACAAATTTTATATCAATTTTTTTACATACCAAACATATTTATCATATTTTACATTGCAAACATTTTTACTTTCCCACCTGCTCTTTCCAATGCATACCCTTTCCTTAGCTGACCTATTACTTTACCAAACGGAGCCATAATTTGTTTGCTTCCATTGTTTCTTGTTTTAATTTTTATTAAAAATAGGTAATATCACTGAAAATGTGTTTACTACATTTTAAAAGAAAACATTTTTTTGAAACTATTTTAAACAATAGGCCAAAAATGTCAAAAAGACATTTTCAAACAATAATCAATCTCATTTTTATTTCACCTCCCAATTTTTTAGAAGTTCATTAGCCTATGAAGAATCATCTCTAATGGAATGGCTAAAATATTCTACATTCCTCATTTTCTTTTGAAAAATAGAATTTTAATCAAGTTCATCGAATTACCAAATTAAAAAAATTAAGAAAAATAATATCATAGCCAGTTTACTTGGGGCCCATTTGGTGCGACTGAAACCTGCCTCAGTAAAATAAAATGGCATGCGTTCCTATGAAAAAAATATATTTGGTATAATTTTAACCATTGTAAAAAACTTTACAATGTAAACCGATTTTGTAGTCAAAGCCTAAAAAGTTTTCCATAAAAAATAAAATGTAATCTAACTTGGCTTCAGTAATCTGAAGTGAAAAGACCAAAATTCCCTTGGTATTTTTTCACTCTTAGCCCTAACTCTCGTCTGCCTCTTCTCTCTTTTCCGGCCTTGCATCTCCTCTATGTTTTTCTCACTTGTCACCATCACTCATTTGTAATTGTCATCATCATCGCCGTCTAGATCCATCATCGTTGTCGACGAAATCCGTCATCGTCGCCGTCAAGATCCATCATTGTCATCGTCAAGATCCGTCACCATTGTCATCGAGATCCGTCATCGTCGCCATCGAGATCCATCATCGTTGTCATCGAAATTCGTCATTGTCGCTGTCGAGATCCATCACCGTTGTCGTTGAGATCCGTCACCATCGCCGTCGATGTCGTCGAACATGGTAGAAGTGGCTCAGAAGCTCAAACAAGCTATGGGTAAGGTCGTCGAACATGGCGCGAGTTTCTCAGCTCAATTTTTGACCCTATATCCTTCGTCGTCGCCGCCGTCGCACCACCGTCGTGCTGCTCATTTTTTATCTGGAATGTGATAAGCAAGTAGAATGGGTGATGGTCTGGTGGAGATAGATTTGGGATGAGAGATGCAACAGGGTGGAGAAAAATTTGGGATTTTATTAATTAAATATTTTTATTATTATTATAATATAATATAATATTAATAAGGCGTATTTTGATTATTTCTCAAATTTTACATTACAAACTTTACAGTAATTGTTTTTACATACGAAAACTATTTTTTTTATCTTTAACATAAAATTCCTTCCCTTTCCATTCCCTCCCTTTACTTTACATTACAAAAAATTATACCCAACGGGCCCTTGGTAATTCATGAAATATATTGATCAAATTTATCTCCAAGATTACCAAAAAAAAATAAAAGTAAAAAGCCTCTACAAATATTGGAAACACTTAGCCGCATTCATCGACAAGAATCATTTGGAGGAAACAAAAAAATTTTAATCAAATCAACGAAACACCAAATATTTTTAGAAAAGTATATAGGCCTCTATAAATATTTGGTGCATCATTGTTTGACCAAAATTGGTCTCCAATCTAGAATGAAAGCAAGGAAGAAATAATTTATATTATGGTTTATCAAGTGACAATGCTGTGTATATATAGCTTATAATCAATGAGAGGGGCGGAGGGAATTTTCAAAATTTAAAAAATTTAAGCGGGATTTTGAACCGCCTAATATTTAAAATTTAAATATAGTAGGTTAATTTTCATATTGTAGACTAGGGTATTAAAATAATGATAGTTTCCAAGTTTGACAATAGAGGAGAGAGAAAGAATAGGCCTTAAATGCGTACATTAATCATTTAGCATAGGAGTTAGGATTATTTTGAAAATTAAAATTAAAATTTAAAAAAAAAACTATGCGTGATTTTGAATCTTGATCTGTCCAGTATTCAAATGTTGTAGAGGTTCTCAAAATGCTTCATAATGACAATGTTAATAGATATTTTGAATTTAAAAAATTAACTTATTCAATCTCCTATTTTTCCAAAAAAAAAATTGGAAATATAATAAGTCCGATCCTCCTGATTAAATACATTTTATCATTATGCACATATATTTTATAATTTTAATTTTACCTAAATACATTAATGACAAATATTAAGAATATTTACCAAACCTGATTTCTTTATTTTTTTAGTATCTTAAGATTGGTAAGTGTTCAATAATTTAGATTTGGCATTAATACTGTATAATTACCAAACCAGCATTAAAAAAAAGAGAAGAAGATCAATTGCAATAAATAAAATACATGCATAACTCAAATATATATATATACACACATTAGTTTAATACGTTGTAAGAGATTAGTCCCTTTCGTCTAATTCGACATCTATTGATCATAAGCATGTGTACATTAATGTGTCGAACAATGGGAAAATATTTAAATGAGATTTTTTTTTTCTTATTTTGTACAAGATCTCCAACTTTAATTTGTGTGGTTCTTGTCACGACCCCAATTACAGGGATCCGTGACCGGCACGGGGATAGAATTTAGCCTCTAAACCTGTAAGCCTTACCTATAATCATAAATTATCTACCCTTATACACAATCATCATACAATATTCACATAGTGTATATAGTGGCCACACCATCATTGGTGGCCTAGATAACCTGCAATCCACGGCGCTCAATGCCGCTTCAGCCCATTTCACGTATATATATCTACATCCATACACTCAAGACATTCACACATAAATATAAATATACATAGTGATCAAACCCCAAAGGAATGATCTATCCTATTCACACACAATATATATATATAACCTGTCATAATCACACATGTACACTCACACGCACAGTTAAGTATACCTAGTGATTACACGTCTCAATACGTGTAAACTATCCTATTCACATGCAGATATTTATATTTTTCATCCAGCATATACCAAGTCACACATATATATATATAGCATATACATATTGATCACACACCATTATGTGTGATCTATCCTATTCACATACGCAGATATATATATCTATAAATATATCAAGACTTTCCCAACACCCAGAATCCTATCAGTAAACACATGTGAAGCCGACATGTCTAGATATAGCATCATTCAAAAGCTGCAAATATTTACATCACATTTACAACTTTAGAATATATACAACTCAAAATAATGAAAACTAAATATCAAAAGATGTCCACCCACGCGAACAAATGCGGTGCAAGTGGATAGATGTCCGTATCACTGTCCGGACGTCGAAGCCTGCCCGATTCCTGTATCTGAAACATTTAAACAGAGGGTGTGAGTCCAACAGACTCAGTGAGAAGCTTCCCATCCTCGGCGTAGCGGCGGGTACCACTACAGCTGGGGAAAGGGAACCACTCACAACCACAAGCGCACGAAATTTCAGTTTATCATATGTTATATAATGATCAGGCAACATTAATATAACGTTACATCACAGATAAACCTAGGAATCATGCTTCTCTATCATGCTACTCATAAGCAATCAATATCATGTAACATTTTATAACAAAAACTATAAATCATACAGTCGACCCTAGAACCACGCTAGGGCAATAGCCTCAACGGGCAAGTCTTTCAAATGCTATGCACCACCCTAGTGCCAGGCTAGGGCAATAGCCACAACGGGCAAGTCCTTCAAATGCTATGCACCACCCTAGTGCCAGGCTAGGGCAATAGCCACAACGGGCAATCATGAAAATAAAATGCACCACCCTAGTGCCAGGCTAGGGCAATAGCCACAGCGGGCAATCATGAAAATAAAATGCACCACCCTAGTGCCAGGCTAGGGCAATAGCCACAACGGGCAATCATGAAAATAAAATGCACCACCCTAGTGCCAGGCTAGGGCCATAGCCACAACGGGCAACCATGAATATGTAATGCACCACCCTAGTGCCAAGCTAGGGCCATAGCCACAACGGGCAAATGTCTGACGTCATATTTCACTCTCTTACCTTCAGTGGGGTTTGCAACACGAACTACCCATTTCTATTCTAAAGTGTCTTTACCTCAGCAGTGTGAACTCCACTAAGAATTCCTAATCAATTATGAGATTTTCTACTCTTTGTTTAGTACTCAACCCTTGATTAGATGATAACCTAGCTCTAAGGTATTTCCTAAGTTCATTTACCACAAATCACGTCGACGTGTATAAATAAGTCAGTTTCATTTCCTTAGCGGGTTTCTAATTATTAGGACAAACCAAAGATTGAACAAAATCAATATCCTACCCCTTTTCACTTGTACTGTTTGGCGTATCCCATGTCATCACATGGATACCCTCCAGTACTACTTCAACTTTAATCAATCACATATATACAAATATTTTCACAGTTAACAGTTTAGGAACAACAATAGCATGTTATTACCTAACAATTCTTACAAACAAGCAAGTAAGCAAACCACGTATTCACATCCTCATTCAACCCTGTAGGGCAAGGATGGGAAACCCCTCACCTGAACGGCTTCCTGTTTCTGGTCCTGGAGTCACTCCTGCTCCAGACAATTCGTGGTTACCTAACAAACATATTTACATTAATCTTAATTATATGCAAATCATATGCACATGCTATGCTCATGCCTTATAGATACGTTAAACTTTGCCAAGAACCAAGTCCTTGGTCTTAACCTTCTTCCTCTCTCTTAATACTCATTTTCACCTACAAGTGTTCGTATGTGACCTTTCACAACCAACCTTCCAACTCATATCCACATACAACATATGTGGCCGGATATCCTTTAAAATTGATAATTCACCTAATAAAAGCATTTCACTATTTAAATCAATCCCGAGCATCCACCACGGTCTAATCTAAATTCCTAGCTAATATCTTAGCTCCATATTCTAAATTGGATTGAAAAGTGTCTCTTTTAATACCAAATTGGTTTCCGGTTGAGACGGAATTACTCGGGCGTTAATCCCTCGCATATTCCACACTCCCTACCATTCTATAACACCAACCCAACACACCAATCAATCCCAATTTAGTTTATACTACACTTTGCCTCACTTTACATTCCATTGCTCTATGGTTTTCAAGTTGGGTAGCTTCCATCATCAATTTTCCAACAAATATACTTCCAAGTACTTCTAAACAACCCAATAGCTTCAAATTAGGACCCAAAATAATTTATTCATACCAATTAGGAATTTTCCAAAAATCCCTAAAATAGTTAAATTTGGGGTTTGAGAGATTCGGGACTTTTTACCTCGATTCAATCGGATAGGATGATGGAATGAGTTAGAAAGAACTCCCGGTCACCTTTCCCGGCTTCGAAACGGCAGATTCCGGCGACTTTTCCGGTGAGAACACCCTCCCCTTTGTTTTCTCTCTCTAACCGAGCTCTCTCTCTCTCCTCCGTGAAGATCGGCGCCGGCCCACCTTCCTCTGGCGTCAGAGTCGCCGTCGACGGCCCTCGTCCCACACGTCCGGTTGCTTCCCGTCTCCCGCTCGTCTCCTTCCTCCCGTTGAGCTTCTCGTGCGCGTATGTATGGTCCTCAAGTTCTTTCTGCTTCAAATCTCGGCTGCTTCTCTGGATGCAAGAAATGAGGGCCAATTTTAATTAATAGGGGGTCACGTGAGTGACCCCCCCTCCTCCGCCCAATACACATATATATATTATATTATATTATTTTTTTTTTAAACTTTGTATGTATATATATATTCACATATATATATTTAATATATTTTATTTATTGTTAAAATTGACTTTGGGGTTAAAGAACTTACACCCAAAATTTCCCGTTAAGTCCTAATTTTGGTCCAAATAAAATTTCATTTATTTAAATTTTTTTCCTTTTCCTTCCAAATTAAAATAAAAAAATAAATTAGGACCTTAACGTTGATTGGAAAATTTCCGGGTATTACAATCTTCCCCCCTTAAGAAATTCGGTCCCCGAATTTCAACCACACACTAACCTTAGTTCTGAAACAAATGAGGATTCGTCCTGCGCATTTCTCCACAGAACTTTAACCAACGGAATTTCTTTTGACCTGAGCTTCTTCAACTGGCGGTCTAAGATCTCCACTGGTTCCTCTTCATATGACAGACTTTCGGTCAGTTGCACATCTTGCGATTGAATCACGTGCGAAGGGTCTGGAAGATGTTTCCGAAGCACCGAAACATGAGAGACTGGTTGTACCCCTTCTACTTCTGTAGGTACTTCCAAACTATACACCACCTTTTCTATTCGTTCCAAGACTTCAAACGGTCCGATATACCGGGGACTTAATTTCCCCTTTTTACCGAATCGCATTTCGCCTCTCTTTGGTGATACCTTTAGAAACACTTGTTTGCCAACGGCAAACTTAAGTTCTCTTTTTCGATTGTCAGCGTAGAACTTCTACTTACTCTGAGACGTTAACAATCTTTCTTTCATGCACTTCACTTTTAGTAAGGCATATTATAATGATTTTGGGTAACCTAAGATAGCTTCTCCGACCTCGAACCAAACAATTTGGGGATCTGTACATATGACCGTATAAAACTCGAAAGGTGCCAATGGTATACTCAGTTGACAACTATTTTTGTATGCAAACCCAGTCAGAGGTAATTACCTTTCCCAATTTCCGTCGGAATCCATAATACACGCCCGAAGCATGTTTTCAAGAACCTGAGTGGTTCTTTCCGACTCCTAATATGTCTGTGGGTGAAAAGCATTACTCAATCAACTCTAGTCCCCAACACTTTCTGCATAGACTTCCAAAACTTGGAAGTGAACTGTGGCCCTCTATCAGATACTATGGATACTGGCACCTCGTGCAATATAACGATTTCTGATAGATAAAGCTGCTCTTATTGACTCACTCCGCAAGTGGTCTTAACTGGCAGAAAGTGCACGGACTTAGTCATACGGCCCACTTATAACCCAAAACAAATCAAATGAACGTTGTGATCTTGGTAACTCTGTTACCAAAATCCATTGTCATCCTTTTCCATTTACTCTTTGATACTCCTAACTGTTGTAACCTTCCAGCGGTTTCTGGTGTTCAGCCTCGACTTGCTGACACATTAAACGCCTGGCTGCATAGTTTGCAACATCCTTACTCATGACACTCTACCAATATAACTATTTCAATAATTATCCATATTATTGATTCCTAGATGAATGTTATAAACGGTTCGGTGTGTTTCCGCAAGAATCCTTGCTTCCTAGTTATCAACTATAGGAACACACCACCGTCTCTCCAACCGAAGTACTCCAATTTTACCAATACAGGGGTCGGATATCATCCCTTTTTTTTTCCCCCGTTAGTTACTGTATCTTGATTTGTTAGAGGCCGGTACCTTTATTCTGTCCAGGCTTCACCATTTCCATGAACAAGAACTTAGCTTGCATATGGCTAGAAACAGTTGGAATTCAAACTTCGAATTGAGTTCCAGACTGTTCTTGACCACAACGGTGAGTATGATGCAATTAGTTCTCCGAGGAGTTAACAATTGCATTTTCTAATGAGGTTCACCTTAACTCAGTCTGCCCGTCAAACTAGCTACGTCCGTAGAGGCTCCTTATATTCGTCTTGGAACGCGCCTGGATATTAGCGGTTTGTGTGGCACACTAGGTTCTATTTCCATAAACTCTAACTCCCACCATCGGAGTCCTTGTACCTACATATCATCTACTTCCACGCAATTACCCTTCTGTTGGTATTTCCCCCGACAATTTCTTTGTAAACGACTTCTCCAGAAAAGTCCGTTTACATCTCACTACTCCCTCTACACTTCATCTATACTTATCTCTTACACGTCATACACCCTACGTAGGTGTTTACACTTTACCATCAGTGTACCCAACCCTTTCGAGGTTGTTACACCTACTTTCAACTCGATTTCTCCTACTCGTGTCCTAACGACGCTTAATGTCATGATACTAGCCCCGTTACATATCCCACTTACCGTTCCTTGATTTATGACCCGTGTTTCACTCTTCCTTTCTGGGCTTCTACACTCGCCCTTAGTGGTTTTCATAACCACTTTAGGTTACTCCCTGCCGACATCCCATGTTCGACTCACTTAGACTCTTCTATGGCTACTACTTGTAGCCATTTCTATGTATAATGGAAACTCATCAGTCTCCCATCATACTCATAACCCTACCTCATGCTCAGTTCGGTCTTCACATCCAGAGACCTCACTTAACACGACTATGACTGTGGATTTATATCATCCTCAGTTTAGTCCACTTAGGGTTATATACCCTATGATAACTCCACTCATTTTGGGTTGCCGTTGGCCTTTACACCAACTTGGCCCTCTCGGACTCCTCAACTCATTTAGACCTTGTATTCCTACTTGGAATACTTGATCTCGTTAACTTCAGCATGAACCTTTTCGAGCATGCTCTACTCCTCTTGACTAAACAGGATCCGCTCCCATGTTTAGACTCTTTCTTTTCTTACATTGTGGCGTATGTTCACGAACACACACCGCCTCTTGTAATTGTGTTGCCCATTGGGTTCCAATTGCCCCCAATGGTAACAAACTTTGTTTTATCATTCTGGCTTGCATCCCCTCGATGCTCACCCGACTCTGTTCCCGTATTCTCTCTTTTGTTTTCCCTTTCATACCTACGTAGTGCCCTTTCTTCGAGTATTTTCAAATACTCACTACTAACCAAGTTATAACCCTCGATTAACCGTCCTTATGGTTAACTTTCCTGGTATGGCAATCACAGAGCCATTTGTACATTTGGTTCGTTTACTCAGTCCCCACCCATACACGGGCTTCAGACTAACAGGTTTACGGTTCACCAACCCGTGGGACAAGCTCACCTAGCTATGTCCACTACAATTTGTGTACTATACCTACACTTACTGTAATAGTCGGTTTTCCCACTCCTACCTAACTCTTATCTTATGGGGTTCTAACTCCTATAGATTTCCGCTCTTCTACTTCTCTTATGAAACTTCTTACTCCGTCTACCCTTTTTTTTCATCCGAGAGCTATTTATTGCAATAGCACTCATTTTCTTCATTGTTGGACTGTACCCGAAAGGATACGCCCATCTCCACTTCTTTACTTTCTTCGGTTTAACTCCTTCGGGTCCATAATCGCTCTATGGTCCCTTAATGGTAACCCTTAGGTTTACCCGAACATTTTTTTTTTGCACTGTTTAGTGATTTTCGATGTTTGCTTAACTTTAATCACTTCAAGTGAGTGATTTTTCTTCTGCTTCAACCATCCTTATACAGTTTACCTGTAAAAGGACTCTTGCTTGATAGAGTATTGATCACATGAGTTAAATTTCTTAGGCACCTAGCAAGTTTTAAAAATATATTCAAGTTTATTTCTTAGAAAGACAATGCCTAAGATTTTCGTAATTGATTTGGGTTTAACCGATTGGAATGACACACTTTTAAAATGAGCCTTCAGGAAAATTTTGCCTTCCAACGGTTATTCCTAATATTTTCAAGAAAAATTTAAGGGTCTTTCAGAATCTCATATCCGGAAAGACCGAAAATATTTCTAACAAAACTTTCATGTGAGCAATATCCTATCGTTTATGCTCTTCTTTAAACAACACAAGAGAGTTTGGTTGGGCTAACTCCCTTCCTTTCCCCCTCGTTTGCTTAAGAAGCTAGCAGTTCATGGATCAAGCGCAGGGTTGGACTAGGCTCCTTCCCTGTGCTTTACCATTTACTCTTTCTCCTACTCGGCGTACGGTCACGCTCTACACGTTCACATATGCCTTTATTTCTTAATATCTATTTCTACGGCATATGGTTCGGCCACTTTGCCCTCCCATATACCGCTTTTCCTGAGTTTTCTAGTCCGTAGACTTTCACTTCTTTTCTGTGGCATTCACCACCTCATTTCTGTTTACATTTTTGGAAGGACAACTCACTTCCTTTAGCCATAGTCTACCGCACAGTTGTGACCCAGTTACGTGGTCATCTTACTGTCGACCTAATACCCCATAACCCTGTTTATTCTTATCTGTAACTTTTCAATTTCAATCGCCCCATGGGCTTACTTTCCTTTCTACACGTCAAGTGTGCCTTTTCTTTTACTTTACAAACCACTTATGGCTGAAAGTACCATTTACCGTATATCACTATTCTGATTCACGATTGGTCACATGGTTCTGCCTTTGCTCCTTCCCATGTTTCCAATTACGCATCATTCACATAGGGTGCATGGTTCTCCCGTGTCCTTCCCATGCCCCGTACTTACGTTTCTGTTCTATTGGCATCCCATACTATATCCAAATCCTTTGCGTCTATACTGTAGCACACAATGCATCGTTAATTACATACTGTAGTGCATTCCTGCCTACAATTCAACTAGATGCATATGTGTCTAGGTAGCATCCTTTATGGATGTCACCTTTCCATACTGTGGCGTTCTAAGGTTTCCGGGGTCACACCCACCCCACCTTACGCCTTAGTGCTCCTTGGCACTTATGTACTGTTACAGGTTACGTGCTCTACATAGAATTTCACATACCAATTCTACGCCTGAGCGATGACACGTAAAAATTCATGACTCAACATCCTGGGTACTCCCACAAGTGCCTTTTTACTCCCACGTTGTGCCCGGGTACACAAAGAAGGGTAAACCGACACCCGGTTATACCAATGGCTTCACATGACTTAAAGATAAACCTGCCTCTGATACCAACTTTGTCACGACCCCAATTACAAGGATCCGTGACCGGCACGAGGATAGAATTTAGCCTCTAAACCCGTAAGCCTTACCTATAATCATAAATTATCTACCCTTATACACAATCATCATACAATATTCACATAGTGTATATAGTGGCCACACCATCATTGGTGGCCTAGATAACCTGCAATCCACGGCGCTCAATGCCGCTTCAGCCCATTTCACGTATATATATCTACATCCATACACTCAAGACATTCACACATAAATATAAATATACATAGTGATCAAACCCCAAAGGAATGATCTATCCTATTCACACACAATATATATATATAACCTGTCATAATCACACATGTACACTCACACGCACAGTTAAGTATACCTAGTGATTACACGTCTCAATACGTGTAACCTATCCTATTCACATGCAGATATTTATATTTTTCATCCAGCATATACCAAGTCACACATATATATATATAGCATATACATATTGATCACACACCATTATGTGTGATCTATCCTATTCACATACGCAGATATATATATATCTATAAATATATCAAGACTTTCCCAACACCCAGAATCCTATCAGTAAGCACATGTGAAGCCGACATGTCTAGATATAGCATCATTCAAAAGCTGCAAATATTTACATCACATTTACAACTTTAGAATATATACAACTCAAAATAATGAAAACTAAATATCAAAAGATGTCCACCCACGCGAACAAATGCGGTGCAAGTGGATAGATGTCCGTATCACTGCCCGGACGTCGAAGCCTGCCCGATTCCTGTATCTGAAACATTTAAACAGAGGGTGTGAGTCCAACAGACTCAGTGAGAAGCTTCCCATCCTCGGCGTAGCGGCGGGTACCACTACAGCTGGGGAAAGGGAACCACTCACAACCACAAGCGCACGAAATTTCAGTTTATCATATGTTATATAATGATCAGGCAACATTAATATAACGTTACATCACAGATAAACCTAGGAATCATGCTTCTCTATCATGCTACTCATAAGCAATCAATATCATGTAACATTTTATAACAAAAACTATAAATCATACAGTCGACCCTAGAACCACGCTAGGGCAATAGCCTCAACGGGCAAGTCTTTCAAATGCTATGCACCACCCTAGTGCCAGGCTAGGGCAATAGCCACAACGGGCAAGTCTTTCAAATGCTATGCACCACCCTAGTGTCAGGCTAGGGCAATAGCCACAACGGGCAATCATGAAAATAAAATGCACCACCCTAGTGCCAGGCTAGGGCAATAGCCACAGCGGGCAATCATGAAAATAAAATGCACCACCCTAGTGCCAGGCTAGGGCAATAGCCACAACGGGCAATCATGAAAATAAAATGCACCACCCTAGTGCCAGGCTAGGGCAATAGCCACAACGGGCAATCATGAAAATAAAATGCACCACCCTAGTGCCAGGCTAGGGCCATAGCCACAACGGGCAACCATGAATATGTAATGCACCACCCTAGTGCCAAGCTAGGGCCATAGCCACAACGGGCAAATGTCTGACGTCATATTTCACTCTCTTACCTTCAGTGGGGTTTGCAACACGAACTATCCATTTCTATTCTAAAGTGTCTTTACCTCAGCAGTGTGAACTCCACTAAGAATTCCTAATCAATTATGAGATTTTCTACTCTTTGTTTAGTACCCAACCCTTGATTAGATGATAACCTAGCTCTAAGGTATTTCCTAAGTTCATTTACCACAAATCACGTCGACGTGTATAAATAAGTCAGTTTCATTTCCTTAGCGGGTTTCTAATTATTAGGACAAACCAAAGATTGAACGAAATCAATATCCTACCCCTTTTCACTTGTACTGTTTGGCGTATCCCATGTCATCACATGGATACCCTCCAGTACTACTTCAACTTTAATCAATAACATATATACAAATATTTTCACAGTTAACAGTTTAGGAACAACAATAGCATGTTATTACCTAACAATTCTTACAAACAAGCAAGTAAGCAAACCACGTATTCACATTCTCATTCAACCCTGTAGGGCAAGGATGGGAAACCCCTCACCTGAACGGCTTCCTGTTTCTGGTCCTGGAGTCACTCCTGCTCCAGACAATTCGTGGTTACCTAACAAACATATTTACATTATTATTGTCTTAATTATATGCAAATCATATGCACATGCTATGCTCATGCCTTATAGATACGTTAAACTTTGCCAAGAACCAAGTCCTTGGTCTTAACCTTCTTCCTCTCTCTTAATACTCATTTTCACCTACAAGTGTTCGTATGTGACCTTTCACAACCAACCTTCCAACTCATATCCACATACAACATATGTGGCCGGATATCCTTTAAAATTGATAATTCACCTAATAAAAGCATTTCACTATTTAAATCAATCCCGAGCATCCACCACGGTCTAATCTAAATTCCTAGCTAATATCTTAGCTCCATATTCTAAATTGGATTGAAAAGTGTTTCTTTTAATACCAAATTGGTTTCCGGTTGAGACGGAATTACTCGGGCGTTAATCCCTCGCATATTCCACACTCCCTACCATTCTATAACACCAATCCAACACACCAATCAATCCCAATTTAGTTTATACTACACTTTGCCTCACTTTACATTCCATTGCTCTATGGTTTTCAAGTTGGGTAGCTTCCATCATCAATTTTCCAACAAATATACTTCCAAGTACTTCTAAACAACCCAATAGCTTCAAATTAGGACCCAAAATAATTTATTCATACCAATTAGGAATTTTCCAAAAATCCCTAAAATAGGTAAATTTGGGGTTTGAGAGATTCGGGACTTTTTACCTTGATTCAATCGGATAGGATGATGGAATGAGGTAGAAAGAACTCCCGGTCACCTTTCCCGGCTTCGAAACGGCAGATTCCGGCGACTTTTCCGGTGAGAACACCCTCCCCCTTTGTTTTCTCTCTCTAACCGAGCTCTCTCTCTCTCCTCCGTGAAGACCGGCACCGGCCCACCTTCCTCCGGCGTCAGAGTCGCCGTCGACGGCCCTCGTCCCACACGTCCGGTTGCTTCCCGTCTCCCGCTCGTCTCCTTCCTCCCGTTGAGCTTCTCGCGCGCATATGTATGGTCCTCAAGTTCTTTCTGCTTCAAATCTCGGCTGCTTCTCTGGATGCAAGAAATGAGGGCCAATTTTAATTAACGTGACCCCCCCTCCTCCGCCCAATACACATATATATATTATATTATTTTTTTTTTTAAACTTTGTATGTATATATATATTCACATATATATATTTAATATATTTTATTTATTGTTAAAATTGACTTTGGGGTTAAATAACTTACACCCAAAATTTCCCGTTAAGTCCTAATTTTGGTCCAAATAAAATTTCATTTATTTAAATTTTTTCCTTTTCCTTCCAAATTAAAATAAAAAAATAAATTAGGACCTTAACGTTGATTGGAAAATTTCCGGGTATTACAGTTCTCTACAATAATATGAAAAAGAAACTACCTTAAAAAAATAATAATAATAAAAACCTGTACCATTATTTTTCAATGAACCTTGACCTAAGGAGACGATTTTCAAGAACTCCAAACTTTTGGAACCTAAATTAAAACACAAAACTTCATCATCTCAAAAACAAGTACCACAGAGATTCACAAATAATGCTATTAAAAAAATAATGTTAGCATAGCTATAAATTACTATCTGTGACGTTGGCTATGGCTAATTTTAAAGAGTCGACTAATTTTAAAAGTTTCAACGTTAGTTCTACAATTAACCTTAAAGATTGTGATGAGAATTTTTTTAACATTAGTTGTAACAATCAAGATTAAAAATAACATTATTAACATATGACATTAATTAACTTATGCCAAAAATAAATTTTTTAAAAGTCAAAATTGCACGATGAATTTATTATGAAATACTTAGTGAAATAAGTTTTACAGAATTTATTAACATATGACATTAATTAACTTGAATCAATTGTCGTATTAAAATTGGGTCAATCATTATTAGAAAAACGCAGCGTTCTCGTGGAGTTTTTGCGTAAAAATGACTAAATAAAGTTATTTGTCTAATTTTAAATAGTAGTAATATTATTATGTCATAAAAGCTATATTTCTTTATAATAATTAAAATTGGGTCAATCATTATTTGTTTACTAAACATATATATATATATATATATATATATATATATATATATATATATCAAATGAGTAAAATAATGAATAATTTGTAAGAAGTAAATTCATATATATCCTAACGGACGGGTTTTGGTGCCCTCTCTTTAATAAAGTGAAATAATTTTGTCGTCAATCGTTTATTCTTAAGTGGAAGACTCACTACAAGAAAACAGACATCTAGCTATGGTTAGAACATGCCTCTAACAGCGGTTGTGACCGTGGCTAGACCTCTAGCGGCGGTTGCATAATCGTCGCCAAATGCTGTGTAGGGACCACTTCTAGCGACGATTATAGCAACCATTGGAATAATCGTCGTTATGCATACTTTTGACCTAACGGCAGTTCCAACCATCACTAGAAGACCAATTTCATCTCCCATTTTACACCTTCTTGGCAACGGTTGTAACCGTCGCTAGAGTATCTTAATTTAATGGCGGTTGCAACTGCCGTTAGATGACTTACTCTAACGATGGTTGTAACCGTCACCATATTTATAATGTTTATGCTTCCTTTGGCAACGGTTGCAACTATCATAAGAGTAAGTCATCTAACGGCGGTTTCATCCGTCGCCATTCATTTGCATTTTTTCATTATTTCTAGCGATGATTACAACCGCCGTTAGAATCTTTTTATTTATTTTTCTTTAGCTTTTTGTTCCTTTGTAACATTCATACTCAACCTATTCAAGAGTTTACACACCAATAAATAAACTCCAGCAACAATGACAATAAATAAATCAAATCTAATAGAATTTAAGATAAATTCAACACTACTAATAAAGTTTCATCTGCATATAAATTCAAAATGAAGTCTTGACAACATAATTCTCATTCTCAAAACATAAAGATACATTAATAGTAATTAAAAAGTTTAGTACAAACATCAAAATACAACTAGTTAAACAAGACTAACATCAAAATAGAACAACATCAGTTGACTGTGGACGACTACATCAAAATATATAGGGTCATGGATCATGACTAGCTCCAGATGATTGTCGACGTGATGCTTCTGCGCTGCCTACATCAGGTGGCTGTAATTAGAAAAAAAAAAGACAATTAGATTTTATAATAATGTATAGTGTCTATTTTAACATTGCTGTAAAGAAAAGAATCATTTATGTTACCTGTGTTGGAAGACATGGTACCTCGCCAACAATCTCAGATGGCATTCTTACTCCCATGTGATCAGCTAAATACTTAACCATGTGATATTGCTAAGCTTTCTCCATTTCACACTCCTTTTCTAAGGCTTCGAACATTTCTTTCATGCGAGCTTGCTCCAGTTCATGCTCCTTTTTTAGAGCTTCTAACTCTTCTTTCTCTTAACTTAGCTCAGATTGCAAGGATCCTTCATTTGAATGTCCACTACTTGTAGAATTGAAATTTAATTCGTTGAACCGATATTTGGGTAGCCCAAAAACTTGAGAAGGGCGTGGTCCTAGTCCTAAGCCTCGAACTTGTCCAGAATGCTCCTTGCATAGCACTTGCCCCAATGCATCATCTGATGAAGCCACACCAGTGTATGACTCCAAAGATTCTTGTTCACGAAGCTTTTTCCTAGAAATTCAAACATGTATTATTTTACCCATCAACATATCCAATAGACATATTCTAACAGTATCTCAGAAGCATGATGGAAAAATAAAAAGCAGTTCAGTAAGTATATTAATAACAATATAAATGATTGTGCACATGGTTCACCATATGCTGAACTTATTGGTAAGTGGTAACTACTCCATTTAAACCACAAACTGTAAAATAATGTACAAAAGCAACCCTTGGAGAAAGACATGAAGTGAATGTAAATGGTTTATAGATCTCACAATTATTATTACAAGTAGACAACACTTCTCCAAAGAAGTATTTAAGTACTATTTGATATATATATATATATATATATATATATATATATATATATATATATATATATATATAATATATCTATCAATATGAAGTCTGTGTGCATCTAGCAATTATCATACAGGGGATTTGTATTTAATCAACACAATTCTCAAAAGAAGTATTTAATGTAGCGGCCTCATCATGATGTTGCCTCTTACATAATGCATCTAACAAGATATCGAAAGTGACTATATAAGGTAGTTGATTGTCTTCATGCATCTCGTAAATAAAATCTTATATGTGAGGTACTCTCCGATTTGAGCAAGCCGTCAAGAATTGTAATTAAGTTACATTATTCAGAACCAAACTTTTGGTAATGCATTTCTTTAAAGATATTGACAGCTTCATTTATCATTTTACTTTATCCATTAATTAAGATATTATAACTAGTAACAATAGATACCAAACTACTTTTGACCATTGAACACTTCTCTTGACCCAATAACTCAAGTACAATGACCTTTCACATGTTGATCCAAAATCATTTTGTCTCTGTGATTTAAAGCATTTTATTCAACACCTCATCATTTGTTCAATTAACACTAATCATCCTATGATATTTACATATAAATTTTTGTAAAAAATAGTCACATGTTAAAAGGAGATATAATAATTTCACAGTTAAAAACCTCTTCAGATACATCTTGAAATGCCAACTAGATTTTGGTAGTAGACTCAAGAAAAGATAGAACTATTCCAAGTATAACTGAAACATGAATACCAAATACCATGTAGGTTAAGTACTAACAGAATTCCCTATCAGAATTATTTGGAAAAAGAACTATTACTAATCTTATTTTTATTTGTATATTACACAATCCAATAGTATCTTACGAAGAGAACTATAACCAGAAGTAAACAAATATTCTACATAGAATAACACACAAGACTAACAAAAATATGGAGTTGAATCATGAGTGTTAGTAAAACTAGTCAGTGTTCTGCGAAAACAAAAGAGAAAAAAAAAACATTTGAAACTGATGCATAAGTATCTGGAATAATACTATTGGAAATAACCCTAAGGAAGCATGATAAACTTTCTAAATAACCACATTCATATAATAGACTTTTGTGAGGAAAGTTTATATGCAGAATACACAATTACTATAAGAAAATGCCTAGGGTAAGCATGAACATCTGGATGATTTACCAAATGGATGATATAATGTTCATAGCAAAATTTAAATGCAGACCATAAGATTATCAGCAAAGGAGAAGCACTTGTACGTTTAGGACAGAGAATGCAGAAAAACCAATGTTCGGCGCCGCTCAGCAATAGCAACCAAGATCTCCAAAAGTATCAATTCTACTTAATACTTCTCTTGACTCAACAACATTATTCCTCAAACAGTATCCATCCATTAAAGCATTAATGGTAGCAAAATGCATGAACTATAATCCTCAAACAGTATCACACTTCATCATCATGACAAAAATTGCTTGAGCTTATATAATCCTTCCTTCTTTGCAAAATGCATGAACTATAAAAGGATTATAATTTAGGATGGATATAATGTACAAGCATATTATGAATACACTACCAAGGAAGATGGATACATATTATGTCATTCAACAAAAACCCATTTGCATTTAGGTCATCAACAAATCTCAGCGCTTCTCCAACCATTTTATTCATATAGAACCCTTTATTTAGTGTACTCAAAGTTATACTAGTTGATGACTCATCTTGAAAATTTTTCCAATATCGAGAAAGCAAACTACATCTGACCCACATTGTAATACCCAAGAATATTTTAACTAGCATAATTAATTAAATTACATTAATTAATTTAGAAGTGAAAAATGAGATAACAGATAGATAGTATCCTACTTCTTCTTATTATTATTATTATTACTATTATTATTATTATTATTTTTTAAAAAAAGGGAAAATAAATAAATAATAATATATACAAATTATTTCATAACCTAATAATTCTACATATTTTTTATTATTTTTATTTTATTATTGTTATTACTTGTCAGACTTTTTATTTATGGTGATATGTATATATGTATTAAGTTTATATATATATATATATATATATATACATGTAATAAGAAAGAATAAAGGAAAAGCAGACGTGAGGGAGAGAAGCAGAGAGGAAACGCACGCAAGGAAAAAAAACGGAGGGAGAGAAGAGTGAGGCGTCATTGAAGGGAGGAGCTCACGGAGGAAGGCCGGAGCTGGACGAAGAGGACGCGTTGGGTGGCCGGACGTGCGAGCCGGTGCCGGAAAACGTCGTCTTGTGGCTGGAGGAGAGAGAGAGCTCGGGTTAGAGAGAGAAAGCAAAGGGAGAGAGCTTTCTCGCCGAAAAACACCGTCTCTTCACCGGGGAAGGTAGCTGGGAGTCTCCTCTACTCCATATCGTCCTTCTAACCGGTTGAATCGAGGTGAGAAGTCCCGAAACTCTCAAACCCCAATTTTATCAATTTTAGGGATTTTTGGAAAGACTCCAATTGATTCAATTTGAGTGTTCTGGGTCCTAAATTGAAGTATATGCATGTTAGGAAGTGAGTTGGAAGCTTAGGAACCAGAACCAAATTGATGGAATTTATCCGGGTTGGAAAAAGAGTAGGAAAATGTGTTTGTTAAGGTTTAAGGGTGTTGTGGAATGACTTGGGGTGCACTGAAAGGTTGAATAATAATTATAAAAATTGTTAAAAATTATTGGAATGTACGAGGGATGAAAACCTGAGTAATTCCCGTCTCACCCGGAACCCCGTTCGGGGAAAAAGAGACAATTCTCTAATTTTACGCGTATTCGGATATGTGTATTCATGGGTAGGTAAAGTGTTCAAGGTTATTTTGATAAATGGAAATTTTGGACAAGTAGAATTTATCCTCTTGAGCCATAAATTCAAGACTTGGGTAATGGGAACTTCACATGGACACATAGAGGTGAAATTGGGTAACCTTGCATTCCCAAATTCAACGTTTCGGAATAGCGTTATTAAGAGAGGGTTGGACACGAATTAGAAGCATGCTAGGTGTTCCGAAAACTAGTTGAGGGCATTCCAAGCCAACAACTAGCCTATGGGATTAATTAGAAAGAACATGAGCATTAGCGTTACATGTACACGATAGTGGTTGAATTTTCAAGTCTCTAAATCTCTCAAGTATATGTGTATAGGGCACCATACTGTGAGTGGACTTTCGGGCGCTCCGAGAGCCGATCAGTGGGGCCAACCAGGTGAGGGGCTTTCCTATCCTTGCCCTATAGGGTTGACTGCGGATATGGATATATGGTTTGCCTTCTTGCCTATTTGTAGGAATTACATGTTAGATAACATGCTATTGTTGTTCCTAAATTACAGTAATTGTGAAAACGTGCTATATGTGTGTTTGTGAATTGTAAAAGCAATTGTGGCTCAAGGAGCCTTATATGAAAAGAAGGTCCACGGGACCTATACGATATCGGGGGTAGGATCGAGTAAATACTATCTGAAGGGTGTGGTTTTGCATGTAAGTCCTTAAGGAGGATAGACCTAGGTGACTTTGTTCAGAACCAAGAGTCCAAATTAGAAACCACTTGGAAATCTAGATTTGCCTAAGGAAAAGTAAAATGAACAAGTAGTGGTCCATAGGGGTCATTGATGGCACAACGCGGAAACCGAGTCTATCACGGGTGGTCCGGGTAGATTGAGTCTCTTGTCTTGAGTCAAACCACCGAAATACAGAGTATATGAGTTCGCCACATTGTGGCTATTGCCTTGGGTAAACCGAGGTCAGATGAGTCGCCGGCTATTGCTCCAAGTGAAGTCTTGGGGTCAGACTATTGTTCCAAGTATAGTCTTGGGACCAGGGGTTCCTAGAATGATCAACTAGGTTCCCATATTGCTCACGTGAGATATTGCCTTCGGGCCAGATTCTCTCCTAACGGAGATATTGCCTTCGGGCCAGTTTATGATTTTGATTATTTGAATACAGAGGACCACATGGAATTATATGTTAAATCATGATATGATGTATGTGTGAATTTAAATGTATGTAAACTCATGCTTTAAATTCTTTATTGTGAATATGATATAAGCTAATTGCCTGACCACTGAATATATGGAAAATTTAATCCGTTATATGCGTATGTGTTTGTGATTGGCTCCTCTTCCCCAGTTGTAGTGGCACCCGCTACTACACCAGGGATGGGAAAGCCTCTCACTGAGTCTTTTTGACTCACCCCAATGTTACATGTTACAGATACAGGTGGCATAGGCATCGGGAGCGCTTCCACCTCATCTCAGGGAGGCGGACAGACTTAGAGACCACATGCATTGTTCGCGTGGGTAGTACTGTTATATGTATTTTGTCAAGATATATATGTATATGATTCATTTTGGTATAGCATTGTTTTATACAGTTGCTATATGCATATATGTATATGTCACACTCTAGAATTGTCGGCTTCATGCAGATTAAAGATTGGTCTGGTTGTTGGGATTATAGGTTATGATGTGATGAATATCATGTGTATATATATATGGATGTGACTTCCGCATGTGAATAGGATAGACCACTCGCACTGAGCGTGTGGTCAATATGTAAACTTATATATATGTGTGACTGAATACTTGATTGTGTGAGAATACGGCTTCTGCATCTGAATAGGATAGGTCACACGCATTGAGGCGTGTGATCAATATGTATATTTTATGCAGGTGTGTGATTGAATATATATGCTTGACTGTACACAGGGATTTTGCGTGTGAATAGGATAGATCACCCGCCTTAAGCGCGTGATCAATATGTATACTATATGTACGTGTGATTGATTATGTGTATATGTATAGACTGAAGCGGCGTTGAGCAAGCCGTGGATTGCGTGCTACTTAGGTCACCGGTTAGGGATGACCATAAATACTATATATTGTTTGTATTAGAAATGGGTAGTTATGTACATACAGATATGTCAATCAGGGATTAGAGGCTTACGGCATAAGAGAAATCCTACCGCCCGTGCCGGTCATGGTCTTTCGATAGGGGGTCGTGACACACATGACAGTAACAGTTAATCAAAATGCTGAAAGAAACTCAAGATGCGGTAATCCCCTTTGACTCCGCCTGTGAACAACCAACAAAATATTTTATATCTCTTTGGATCGTATGTAAAATCTCCATTTTAATTATAATCTTAATTGGACTAGAAAAGAATATAGATTGATTTGTTAAATAGATTTGTGTTAGTTTTGCCACCTCTACTTGTGAAGCTCATTCTTGAACAAATCAGCTTTTCTCTCCACAAGCCTTCCCAAATTCTACATATCCTCTTAAAGTCCTCAAAATACCTTAATTAGACAAATTTATGTCATTCCTACTTTATATATACACAATTTTAACTAAAAAATCTTCACGTAGGCATTACAATGGTGAAACAGAAAAGGGCATCTTCTTACAAATCACCTGCCAAATCCAAATCTCTCACATGAAAAACAAAATTAGAGAAGAAAAATAAATAATGAAACAAATAAGTAATTTTGAAACCGGAGCACAAGAAATTGAAGAAACACAATAATGCCTGAGCATTATAAAAAAAGTTCAATAGATAATACTGAGAGATAAATTATAATAATTGTTGAACTGGAGAAACAATTTATAAGTTCAGTTGATCCTAATTTTAAAAAGAACTTTATGATAAAAAAAATTCACCGTTCTTGGTGTTGTCAACATAGTTCTTACTCTTATACATTTTGCATACCAAATCTCAAGTGATCTTTAAAGTTGAAAGCGACATAGACTCTTCTAACAGTTGATGAAAGAATGAAAGCTTTATAACGCAGGTGATCCATAAATTTTATATATATATATATATAGTGTACAAATTTTAAATCCCAAAGTACTCTACTTGTTCAAAACAAAAGAAATAAACAAATTCTACTTACCAGATTTAAGTCCATCTAGCAATTGGAGACTAAACTTTCACAAGAAAATACTACAATTTGATATGCTAGAAAAACCACAAAATTGAATATATAGGTTTGAAAGAAAGCCACCACCACAATCGGAGGACAAAATATCTAGCTGATTAACTTATCCCAAAATTCATCTCTATACTTTTTCCACAAGAAGGACATTTTGAAGTGGAAACAGAAGAATTTTAATCAAATCAACAAAATAACAAATAATTTGAGAAATTGAATTCTCTACAAGTATTTGGTATTTTGTTGACTGGCCAAAATTCATCTCCAATATCGTATAAATGAAATAGAAATAATTCTTATTAATAAGTATCGTAAGACTAATTAAGTGCATTTGATTTAATATTAAGGCTGGAATATGTAAACGACCATCCCAATGTTAATTAATATTTTGAATTTTAAAAAATTATTACATTAAAAGTTCTAAATCTCAATAAATTGTCTTCCTATATATGTAGCTTTGAGTTAGGCAGGTGATTACAATATTACCAAAATTTATTATGCACATACGTTTTATAATTTTAATTTTACCCAAAAAAAATCATATCTAATTAAAAATATCAATTTATACATCTTCTATATTGAATTTCAGCTTCATGAACATGCATGTTCAATATCTCTATACCTTAGCAAATACATGCATGCGCATTTAATTTCTTTTATATATTAAGAAAATTCACCAAACCTGATTTCTTTATTTTTTAGCATCCAAGGTTTGGTAAGTGTTAAAAGGCCTCTACTTTCTCAATACTGATATTTTGAAGGCTAAAAAGGGACCTAAGGCATCGTGGGTTTGGTCAAGTTTACTGGAAGGAAGGAAGTTTCTTGAACAAGGGTGTTGTTGGAGAATTGGAGATGGTTCAAGAGTGGGTTTTTGGGAGGATTGATGGATTCCAACTTTGAGTGGCAATAAATTGAATGATGTGAATGGTGATGTTAACTTGAAGGTTTCTTATGTCATTTCTAATGGTAGTTGGGATGTGAGTAAGTTGGTGGGGTTGGCTTCTCAGGAGGAGTTAAATGCTATTTTAGCTATTCCTCTTAGAAGTGGGAGGTTGGAGGATAGATTAATGTTGGATGAGGCAAAAAATGGGTTGTATTATGTTAAACTGGGTCATAAATTTGGCATGAATTTGAGCAGGGATGTGGTGAGTTTGAAGCCTTCTTGTTCAACTTTAGTGGATAATTCTCTTTAGCCTGCTGTATGGAGGGTTTGTGCTGTTCCCAAAGTTAATAATTTTGTTTGGAGGGCTTGCATTGAGGCTTTGGTTACTAATGAGGCTCTGGTTAAAAGAAGGTGTGCTATTCCTATCGTTTGTAGAGTATGTATGTGCTAATGCTCCAGAGACAATTGAGCATCTTTTGGTGCTGTGTGATTGGGTGAAGCTGGCTTGGTTTTGTTGTCCTCTAAAAGCCTTTTTATTTCTGATGTGGGGTTTGGTAGGTTTGAGGATTGGTGTTTAGAGGTTTTGGTGAGAAATAAGGGGTTGGATGATTATGGCAGGAGCATTTAGATGTATATTTGTTGGGAACTTTGGAAGATGAGGTGTGAAGTTGTCTTTCGTGGGGCAAAAGCTGATCCTTTTCTTGCTGTTGATAAGGTAGTTAGAAATGCAAATCAATTTTAGGTTAGTAATAATGGTTTTTCTCCTGTGAGTGGCTATGGGGTGAATAAGGGTGTTGGGAATGCTCAAGTTAATGAGTTCTGGGTTGCTCCTGGGACTGATTTGCTGAAATGTAACGTAGATGGAACTTTTCACAGTGGATTTACCGTTGGTGGAGTGGGCATTATCTGCAGAAATGCTCTTGGGGAGGTTTTGGATGGTTGTGCTGAGAAGGTGTTGACTTGCTCTAGTCTTTTGATCGAGGCTTGGGCTCTGAAGAAGGCTTTGTTGCTAGCTTGTTTGAAAGGCTGGGAGAGGGTGGTTTTTGAATCTGATTATGCTGTCTTGGTTGATGCAGTTGCAGGTTTGAAGGGTGCTAAGGTGGATTGGGTGAGTTCTCCTATTTTACTTGACATTTTGGAGCTGTTGAGTTCTAATGAAGGTTTCTATGTGGTCTTTGTTAGACGTCAAGGCAATCAAGCTGCCGATTGGTTAGCGAAGAAGGCGTTAAACGAGTGGTTAAGAAGGATTGGGTTTTTAACCCTCTTCCCTCGCTTGCCTCTATTTTGGCTTTTGATGTTACTAGGAGTGGTTCTAATATTGTTGATAGGAGTTCTAGTAGTTGCTTTTCTGCAGGGTGTGCTTTGGGTTGTGCTTGCTTTAGGGAGGGGGTTGGTTAATTTGATTTTTTTTAGCTTGTTTTTGCTGGTTTTGGTTAGTTGCTGGCTTGTTGTTGTTTCTTTTTTTCTTTGAATGAAATATCCTTTGGCCAAAAAATATATTTATATATACATAGCACAAATATACATGTTATAAAGAATTCAAACATTATTTTTTTGGTGCAAAAACATTAGCTTAATATGTTGTAAGAGATTAGTCACATTTTTTTTATAAATTCAACCTCTATTGGTCATGCGAATATGTTAATGTATCACAAAATATAGTGAAATATTTAAATGAGATGATTTTTGTACAAGATCTAAAACTTTATTTGATTCCTTAAATTACTATGAAAATAAATTAACTTAAAAAAAATTTGAAAATATTTTTGATGATGATGATGATAATGATAAGGACCCCACCTGGTGAGAAAAGGTTTTGATTGTTGTTGTTAATTGTTATTGTATGATGATAATGATAATAACTTCAACAACAACAACAACAATAATGATAAAAGAACCTACATAGAGATAGTTTCCAAGAACTTTATGGGTCCGTTTGGCATGACTGAAACAGGCTCAATAAAGTAAAATGATTCGCTTTTTTAGAAAAATCTGTTTGGTATAATTTTAAACATTGTAAACCAGTTTGAAGTCAAACGTTCAAAAACTTTCCCTAAAAAATATGATCTAATCCAAATTTCCTTCAGTAATCTGGAGTCAAAAGAGCAAATTACCCTAGCATTTTTTTCACTCTCAAACCCAACATTGTCCGCCTCTCTCTTTCTCTTCTCTCTTGTCTCCTGCCTTCCATCGCAACCCCCAAATCTTCTTCTTCCTCAAATCACTCTCTACTCTCAGAATCTTCACCATAGCCTCATCTTCTTATTCTTCCTTTTCCTCAAATCATTCTCTACTCTCAAACCCCAATTTGAATCTGAACCCCAAAAATCAAAAACATGAAAAGAGAGCACCATCATCTTCGTCCTAACCTAGGCTAGTCTTCCATGGCTGTGAGCTCAAGTGGAAATCAAAGATATGGCAAAACAGAAAAGCCGTCGTAGATGGATGAGCATCGGCCGTGCTTGGATACAAGGTGAGATCGTCGAACGTGGTAGATGTGGCAACTCGGCTTCTCAGCTTTGGTCGTCATCTACTTAATCGATATCTAACCCCAAGCCTCCTCCTCTTCCCATTCTACCCATCCTCAGTGCTTCCCAACTCCAATGGCAACTCGGCGACATGGCCATGTTCCTGCACTTCGGAATGAATACCTTCACAGACACAAAATGGGGTTCCAGCTGCGCCGATCCCTCCCTTTTCAATCCAACCCATTTTTTTATTAATTAAACAATTTTTTATTATTATGATATAATATTAATAAAGGGTATTTTAGTCTTTTGTTAACTTTTATATTACAAATTTTATATCAATTTTTTTACATACCAAACATATTTATCATATTTTACATTGCAAACATTTTTACTTTCCCACCTGCTCTTTCCAATGCATACCCTTTCCTTAACTGACCTATTACTTTACCAAACGGAGCCATAATGTGTTTCCTTCCATTGTTTCTTGTTTTAATTTTTATGAAAAATAGGAAATATCACCGGAAATGTGTTTACTACATTTTAAAAGAAAACATTTTTTTGAAACTATTTTAAACAATAGGCCAAAAATGTCAAAAAGACATTTCAAACAATAATCAATCTCATTTTTATTTCACCTCCCAATTTTTCAGAAGTTCATTAGCCTATGAAGAATCATCTCTAATGGAATGGCTAAAATATTCTACATTCCTCATTTTCTTTTGAAAAATAGAATTTTAATCAAGTTCATCGAATTACCAAATTAAAAAAATTAAGAAAAATAATATCATAGCCAGTTTACTTGGGGCCCATTTGGTGCGACTGAAACCTGCCTCAGTAAAATAAAATGGCATGCGTTCCTATGAAAAAATATATTTGGTATAATTTTAACCATTGTAAACAACTTTACAATGTAAACTGATTTTGTAGTCAAAGCCTTAAAAATTTTCCATAAAAAATAAAATGTAATCTAACTTGGCTTCAGTAATCTGAAGTGAAAAGACCAAAATTCCCTTGGTATTTTTTCACTCTTAGCCCTAACTCTCGTCTGCCTCTTCTCTCTTTTCCGGCCTTGCATCTCCTCTATATTTTTCTCACTTGTCACCATCACTCATTTGTAATTGTTATCATCATCGCCGTCCAGATCCATCATCGTTGTCGACGAGATCCGTCATCGTCGCCGTCAAGATCCATCATCGTCACCGTCAAGATCCGTCACCATTGTCATCGAGATCCGTCATCGTCGCCATCGAGATCCATCATCGTTGTCATCGAAATTCGTCATTGTCGCTGTCGAGATCCATCACCGTTGTCGTTGAGATCCGTCACCATCGCCGTCGATGTCGTCGAACATGGTAGAAGTGGCCCAAAAGCTCAAACAAGCTATGGGTAAGGTCGTCGAACATGGCGCGAGTTTCTCAGCTCAATTTTTGACCCTATATCCTTCGTCGTCGCCGCCGTCGCACCGCCGTCGTGCTGCTCATTTTTTATCTGGAATGTGATAAGCAAGTAGAATGGGTGATGGTCTGGTGGAGATAGATTTGGGATGAGAGATGCAACAGGGTGGAGAAAAATTTGGGATTTTATTAATTAAATATTTTTATTATTATTATAATATAATATAATATTAATAAGGCGTATTTTGATTATTTCTCAAATTTTACATTACAAACTTTACAGTAATTGTTTTTACATACGAAAACTATTTTTTTTATCTTTAACATAAAATTCCTTCCCTTTCCATTCCCTCCCTTTACTTTACATTACAAAAAATTATACCCAACGGGCCCTTGGTAATTCATGATATATATTGATCAAATTTATCTCCAAGATTACCAAAAAAAATAAAGTAAAAAGCCTCTACAAATATTGGAAACACTTAGCCGCATTCATCGACAAGAATCATTTGGAGGAAACAAAAAAATTTTAATCAAATCAACGAAACACCAAATATTTTTAGAAAAGTATATAGGCCTCTATAAATATTTGGTGCATCATTGTTTGACCAAAATTGGTCTCCAATCTAGAATGAAAGCAAGGAAGAAATAATTTATATTATGGTTTATCAAGTGACAATGCTGTGTATATATAGCTTATAATCAATGAGAGGGGCGGAGGGAATTTTCAAAATTTAAAAAATTTAAGCGGGATTTTGAACCGCCTAATATTTAAAATTTAAATATAGTAGGTTAATTTTCATATTGTAGACTAGGGTATTAAAATAATGATAGTTTCCAAGTTTGACAATAGAGGAGAGAGAAAGAATAGGCCTTAAATGCGTACGTTAGTCATTTAGCATAGGAGTTAGGATTATTTTGAAAATTAAAATTAAAATTAAAAAAAAAACTATGCGTGATTTTGAATTTTGATCTGTCCAGTATTCAAATGTTGTAGAGGTTCTCAAAATGCTTCATAATGACAATGTTAATTGATATTTTGAATTTAAAAAATTAACTTATTCAATCTCCTATTTTTCCAAAAAAAAATGGAAATATAATAAGTCCGATCCTCCTGATTAAATACATTTTATCATTATGCACATATATTTTATAATTTTAATTTTACCTAAATACATTAATGACAAATATTAAGAATATTTACCAAACCTGATTTCTTTATTTTTTTAGTATCTTAAGATTGGTAAGTGTTCAATAATTTAGATTTGGCATTAATACTGTATAATTACCAAACCAGCATTAAAAAAAAGAGAAGAAGATCAATTGCAATAAATAAAATACATGCATAACTCAAATATATATATACACACACATTAGTTTAATATGTTGTAAGAGATTAGTCCCTTTCGTCTAATTCGACATCTATTGATCATAAGCATGTGTACATTAATGTGTCGAACAATGGGAAAATATTTAAATGAGATTTTTTTTTCTTATTTTGTACAAGATCTCCAACTTTAATTTGTGTGATTCTCTACAATAATATGAAAAAGAAACTACCTTAAAAAAATAATAATAATAAAAACCTGTACCATTATTTTTCAATGAACCTTGACCTAAGGAGATGATTTTCAAGAACTCCAAACTTTTGGAACCTAAATTAAAACACAAAACTTCATCATCTCAAAAACAAGTACCACAGAGATTCACAAATAATGCTATTAAAAAAAATAATGTTAGCATAGCTATAAATTACTATCTGTGACGTTGGCTATGGCTAATTTTAAAGAGTCGACTAATTTTAAAAGTTTCAACGTTAGTTCTACAATTAACCTTAAAGATTGTGATGAGAATTTTTTTAACATTAGTTGTAACAATCAAGATTAAAAATAACATTATTAACATATGACATTAATTAACTTATGCCAAAAATAAATTTTTTAAAAGTCAAAATTGCACGATGAATTTATTATGAAATACTTAGTGAAATAAGTGTTACAGAATTTATTAACATATGACATTAATTAACTTGAATCAATTGTCGTATTAAAATTGGGTCAATCATTATTAGAAAAACGCAGCGTTCTCGTGGAGTTTTTGCGTAAAAATGACTAAATAAAGTTATTTGTCTAATTTTATATAGTAGTAATATTATTATGTCATAAAAGCTATATTTCTTTATAATAATTAAAATTATATAAATTATTTGTTTTTTATAGGATATAAATTATTTGTTTACTAAACATATATATATATATATATATATATATATATATATATATATATATATATATATATATATATATCAAATGAGTAAAATAATGAATAATTTGTAAGAAGTAAATTCATATATATCCTAACGGACGGGTTTTGGTGCCCTCTCTTTAATAAAGTGAAATCATTTTGTGGTCAATCCTTTATTCTTAAGTGGAAGACTCACTACAAGAAAACAGACATCTAGCTACGGTTAGAACAGGCCTCTAACAGCGGTTGTGACCGTGGCTAGACCTCTAGCGGCGGTTGCATAATCGTCGCCAAATGCTGTGTAGGGACCACTTCTAGCGACGATTATAGCAACCATTGGAATAACCGTCGTTACGCATACTTTTGACCTAACGGCGGTTCCAACCATCACTAGAAGACCAATTTCATCTCCCATTTTACACCTTCTTGGCAACGGTTGTAACCGTCGCTAGAGTATCTTAATTTAATGGCGGTTGCAACTGCCGTTAGATGACTTACTCTAACGATGGTTGTAACCGTCACCATATTTATAATGTTTATGCTTACTTTGGCAACGGTTGCAACTGTCGTAAGAGTAAGTCATCTAACGGCGGTTTCAACCGTCGCCATTCATTTGCAGTTTTTCATTATTTCTAGCGATGATTACAACCGCCGTTAGAATCTTTTTATTTATTTTTCTTTAGCTTTTTGTTCCTTTGTAACATTCATACTCAACCTATTCAAGAGTTTACACACCAATAAATAAACTCCAGCAACAATGACAATAAATAAATCAAATCTAATAGAATTTAAGATAAATTCAACACTACTAATAAAGTTTCATCTGCATATAAATTCAAAATGAAGTATTGACAACATAATTCACTTTCTCAAAACATAAAGGATACATTAATAGCAATTAAAATGTTTAGTACTAACATCAAAATACAACTACTTAAATAAGACTAACATCAAAATAGAACAACATCAGTTGATTGTGGACGACTACATCAATATATATAGGGTCATGGATCATGACTAGCTCCAGATGATTGTCGACGTGATGCTTCTGCGCTGCCTACATCAGGTGACTGTAATTAAAAAAAAAAGACAATTAGATTTTATAATAATGTATAGTGTCTATTTTAACATTGCTGTAAAGAAAAGAAACATTTATGTTACCTGTGTTGGAAGACATGGTACCTCGCCAACAATCTCAGAAGGCATTCTTACTCCCATGTGATCAGCTAAATACTTAACCATGTGATCTTGCTAAGCTTTCTCCATTTCACACTCCTTTTCTAAGGCTTCGAACATTTCTTTCATGCGAGCTTTCTCCAGTTCATGCTACTTTTTTAGAGCTTCTAACTCTTCTTTCTCTTAACTTAGCTCAGATTGCAAGGATCCTTTATTTGAATGTCCACTACTTGTAGAACTGAAATTTAAGTCGTTTAACCGATATTTGGGTAGCCCAAAAACTTGAGAAGGGCGTGGTCCTAGTCCTAAGCCTCGAACTTGTCCAGAATGCTCCTTGCATAGCACTTGCCCCAATGCATCATCTGATGAAGCCACACCAGTGTATGACTCCAAAGATTCTTGCTCACGAAGCTTTTTCCTAGAAATTCAAACATGTATTATTTTACCCATCAGCATATCCAATAGACATATTCTAACAGTATCTCAGAAGCATGATGGAAAAATAAAAAGTAGTTCAGTAAGTATATTAATAACAATATAAATGATTGTGCACATGGTTCACCATATGCTGAACTTGTTGGTAAGTGGTAACTACTGCATTTAAACCACAAACAGTAAAATAATGTAAAAAAGCAACCCTTGGAGAAAAACATGAAGTGAATGTAAATGGTTTATAGATCTCACAATTATTAATACAAGTATACAACACTTCTCCAAAGAAGTATTTAAAGTACTATCAATGTGAAGTCTGTGTGCATCTAGCAATTATCATACAGGGGATTTGTATTTAATCAACACAATTCTCAAAAGAAGTATTTCAAGTACTATTTAATTAACCATAGAAAAATACCAGTGTTTAACATCAGCAATAGGCAATAGAAATGGAGAACTATAGTACAACATGCATAAAAACATGAAGAGTAATAGAGCGATAAAAAACAATTATCTATGTGTATAACAAGGAGTTAAAACTTAAGCACTCATTAACAAAGAGTTAAAACATATTACTCTGTTCCAAAAGATTTATTAAGTCAAAGAATGAACACATTGTCAAAACTGAAGAATGAAGGGAGACAAAGAATGAACTCAGATTGACAAGCATAAGAAATTTTAAGGAGAAGACTAGCCACCAATCTCTAGAACTCATAATATCATGCCACCATCTATGGATGCAATTCAACAAATCATTTAACACATATTTATCACCATCTAATCCCCCTAACAGCATAAAAAAGACGTACATGTACCAAGAATATCAATTTTATAACAGTTCCAACAATGCAAACCAAACCAGAGCAGCCTTTCAAAATATATTAGAGCAAAAAGATTAAAACTCAAAATACATTACCAAAGTTGCTCTGGCATCCTCATTAACATTGCTCCCATCCTTTTTTTTTTGTGGGTCGCAACTTAAGATTAACCCAATATGGCAATTGAAAAAATATACTTCTTTTTCTCCATTGTTGGGTCTCTCTTGCACGTGGTCTTTTTCTTACTGCATATGACTCTAAAGGCTTACCAAATGTCACATTAATGCTTTGCGTTCGATTCAGTATCATGGCACCATCTAGTTGAATTGGAGGATCCCGTATTTTTGTTCTCCCATCAAAATGATTTAGATTAAATCTATAACTATGTTGTGTTGGCAAGAATCTATGATGACCCATGAAAGAGAATTTCTTCCCATTGGTAAGTTTCATAGGCTTTTGATCAAAATTGCATGATGGACAAGCATAGCCGGTGTAGGTATTCCATCCATATAGATTACCTAACCATGGGAAATCACTTATAGTTCATAACAATGCAGCCCGCATTTTAAACTTCTGGTTAGTTGAAGAATCAAATGTTTCAATGCCCTCGACCCACAAATCATTTAATTCTTTTATTAGTGGTTGTAGATAGACATCAATGTCATTTCCAGGCATTTTTTTCCCAGGTATGATCATAAACAACATTAAAGATGTTGGCTTCATTCACATCCATGGTGGAAAGTTCTATGGAATCAAAATAAACAGCCAAACGCTATAATTAGTGGTCATTGCTCCAAAAGGATTGAAACCATCACTAGCCAACCCGAGTCTAATATTTCTAGGTTCTTCGGCAAATTCTGGGTATTGAGCATCGAATGACTTCTATGTGTAATACACCGGAAAATTTCGAGGATTAAAGAATGATTTATTTAAAATTTCGAGGATTTAAGAATGATTCATTATGGGGCTAGGAATTAAAACCTTAAAAAGAAGAATATAGATAAAGCATGAAAGTTAAAAAGAAACCGGAAAGAATTTTTTTTTTCAAAGATTGTAATACCCAAGAAAATTTTTCGAAGTTTAAAATAAAATAAAAGGGGGAGAAAAGAAGTAGAAAATAATTTTTAGGATTTAATTCAGAACCTAAGAAATTGGAAACCTGAATTAAAAATACTTATTAGTTATTTTAGTTTAATTAATAATTATTTTAATCTTTAATTACCTTATTTTTATTTCAGTTTTTTGGGTTTTTATTTATTTATTAATTATATATATATATATATATATTAATTAAATAAAAGAAAAAAAGAGAGAGAGGGGGCACGGGAAAGAAATAAGAAAGGAGGAGTAAAAGAAAAGAAAAGAAAAAGAAAGAATAAGAAGAGGGAGGGAGAGAGCAGAGAAAGAAACGAGAAAGAGAAGGAAGAGAGACAGAGAACGACGCATGAACGAGGAAGAAGGGGAAGAGGGGGATTTCGTCGGAAAAGTGGCCGGAGAAAAGCTAGCCGACGCCGGAAAAAGTCACCGGAGCTCGGTTACAACATCTTCCACACCTCCCACCAATCGAATCAAGGTTGGTAACCCAAATTTCATTCGAAACCCTCAATTTCTCCATTTTTAGGGATTTCTTTGATTGACCTTCGATTGAGTTATTTCGAGGGTAGATTGAGACCTAGAAAGTGTTCTTGAACACTTAGTTGGGGTAGGAATCGAGATTTTGTTCTCGGATTTGCCCAAATTCGAATTTGGAAGGATTTGGGGTTGAAATTATAATTATTTCCAAATTGGGGAAAATTGATGATAATTAGGATTGAGCTTGGATTTGAGTAAATAGGCTTGGATTGATATTATTGAAATTATAATTATTTCCAAATTGGGAAAAATTGTTGATAATTAGGATTGAGCTTGGATTTGAGAAATAGGCTTGGATTGATATTATTGAAATTATAATTATTTCCAAATTGGGAAAAATTGTTGATAATTAGGATTGAGCTTGGATTTGAGTAAATAGGCTTGGATTGATATTATTAAAATTATATAGTTGAAATATTAGCTGAACAAGACCCGTGAAGAGCTGGCCCGAGGTTAATAAGGCCGGACCTTGGCATTAACATGTCGGGTCCCTGCTCGGTTTGCCTAAATACACTTTAAGGGTGATGTTGAGGGCTCCAAACCTCTTCTTTTGAATCTTAAACACCCTAGAATAATTCTAAATATGCTATCAAGCATCGAGAATTAATTTAGGTACTTTCTTGTTTCTCAAGAGTGGAAGCTTGCGGAACAATGAAATCCAATTTCTAAAATTTCAACTTTTTCCCTCATAAATATTTAGTAAACCTTAAGTAGGATAAATCAGAGGTATATTGGGGTTTAGAAACTAAATTTCTTAGAACCCAAGTAGGAACACAAGTTGGATCAAAATGCTTAGACCTTCCTAAAATTAGGATTCCTTCCAATCAAGCTAGATAAGCTTCCTTAGATGTGAATACAAGTTGGATAGAGGTCTAATACTCAAATCCAAGTATGTGAAACACTCAAGTAGAGTGTTATAAGTGAGTAAGTCAAGTGTTCGAGGAAGGATACGCATAAATCGGGATAGAGAAGTCCAATAAGACCAAGAGCTTTGTAATACCCGAGAACATTTTAACTAGCATCATCAATTAAATTAAATTAATTAATTTAATTAAAGTGGAAAATGGGATAAAAATACACACTACCCTATTACTTACTATGTTGTGAATACAAGTATTTTAAATCCAAAGTTTTTCTTTTTCATATTTTTTTTATATATCAGATGCCTTTTTCTTTTTGTAATATATATATATATATTAATCTATTATATGTATATATTGAATAAGTAATAGGATAAGAAAAAGAATTAGGAAAAGAAAGAGAAACACGTGTGAGAGAGGGAAGAGAGGAAGAAAACGCACGAGAGAGGGGCTGAGCGAACGGAGAAGAGGGAGGAGCTCACGGACGCACGGGCTGAGCACGGTGGTGGCCGGAGTCGCGTCCACCGGAGCTGTAGTCGCCTTCGTTGTGCTAGAGAGAGAGAGTTCGGGCTAGAGAGAGAAACAAGAGGGAGAAAGCTTTCTCGCCGGAAAATGCCGTCTCTTCACCGGGGAAGGTGGCTGAGAGTCTCCTTTACTCCATATCGTCCTTCTAACCGGTTGAATCGAGGTGAGAAATCCCGAAACTCTCAAACCCCAATTTTATCAATTTTAGGGATTTTTGGAAAGACCACAATTGATTCAATCTGAGTATTCTGGGTCCTAAATTGAAGTATTTGCATGTTAGGAAGTGAGTTGGAAGCTTAGGAACCGGAACCAAATTGATGGAATTTATCCGGGTTGGAAAAAGTGTAGGAAAATGTGGTTGTTAAGGTTTAAGGGTGTTGTGGACTGATTTGGGATGCACTGAGAGGTGGAATGGTAATTATATAATTGTTAACATTATTGGAATGTACGAGGGATTAACACTCGAGTAGTTCCCGTCTCACCCGGAACCCAGTTCGGGGAAAAAGAGACAATTTTCTAATTTTACGCGTATCCGGATATGTGTGTTCATGCATAGGTAAAGTGTTGAAAGTTAATTCGGTAAATGGAAATTTTAGACAAGTAGAATTTATGACTCTCTTGAGTCATAAATTCAAGAATTGGGTGATGGGAATTTCATATGGACACATAGAGATGAAATTGGGAAACTTTGCATTCCCAACTCAAGGCTTCCGAATAGTGTGATTAACCAAGGGTTGAATACGAATAGAAACATGCTAGGTGTTCCGAAAACTAGTTAAGGGCATTCCAAGCCAACAACTAGTCTATGGAATTAATTAGAGAGGACATGAGCATTAACATGACATGTACACGATAGTGGCTGAATTCTAAGTTTCTAAATTGCTCTTGTACATGTGTATAGGGCATCATACTGTGAGTGGACCTTCGGGCACACCGAGAGCCGATCAGAGGGGCCAACCAGGTGAGGGGCTTTCCTATCCTTGTCCTATAAGGTTGACTGCGGATATGGATATATGGTTTGCCTTCTTGCCTATTTGTAAAAATTATATATTAGATAACATGCTATTGTTGTTCCTAAATTACAATATATGTGAAAACGTGCTATATGTGTGTATGCGAATTGTAAAAGCGATGGTGGCTCAAGGAGCCTTATATGAAAAGAAGGTCCTCGGGACCTATATGATATCGGGGATAGGATCGAGTCAATTTTATTTATGAGGGTCTTGTGGTACTAGAAATAAACCTCATTGATTATTATCTGAAAGATGTGGTTTTGTATGTATATCCTTAAAGAAAATAAACATAGGTGACTTTGTTTTGAACCAAGAGTCCGAATTAGAAACCACTTGGAAATCTAGATTTGCCTAAGAAGGAGTAAAATGAACAAGTAGTGGTCCATAGTGGTCATTTATGGTACAACGTGGGAACCGAGTCTATCACGGATAGTCCGGGTAGATTGAGTCTGTTTGTCTTGAGTCAAATCCACATAAATACAAAGTATATGAGTACACCACATTGTGGCTATTGCCTTGGGTAAACCGAGGTCAGATGAGTCGCCGGCTATGCTCCAAGTGAAGTCTTGGGGTCAGATTATTGTTCCAAGTAAAGTCTTGGGGCTAGGGGTTCCTAGAATGATCAACTAGGTTCCTATATCGCTCACATGAGATATTGCCTTCGGGCCAGATTCTCTCCTAACGGAGATATGCCTTCGGGCCAGTTTATGATTACGGTTATTTGAACATGGACGTCCACATGAAGTTATATGTTAAACTGTGATATGACGTATGTATGAATTTAAACGTATGTAAAACCATGCTTTAAATTCTTTATTGTGGATATGATATATGCTAATTGCCTGCCCACTTAATATATGGAAACTCAAAATCCATTATATGCGTATGTGATTGTGATTGGTTCCCTTCCCCTAGTTGTAATGGTACCCGCTACTACACCAGGGATGGGAGAGCCTCTCACTGAGTCTGTTTGACTCACCCCAATTTTAAATGTTATAGACACAGGTGGTATAGGCATCGGGAGCGCTTCCACTTCATCTCAGGGAGGCGGACAAACTTAGAGACCGCACGCATTGTTCGCGTGGGTAGTACTGTTATATGTATTTTGTCAGGATATATATGTATATGATTCATTTTGGTATAGCATTGTTTTGTACAGTTGCTATATCCATATATGTATATGTCACACTCTAGAATTGTCGGCTTCATACAGATTAAAGATTGGTCTTGTGGTTGGGAATATAGGTTATGATATGCTGAATATCATGTGTGTGTATATATATATATATATGAATGTGACTCCTGCATGTGAATAGGATAGATCACACGCACTGAGCGTGTGGTCAATATGTAAATTTATATATATGTGTGACTGAATACTTGATTGTATGAAAATACAGCTTCCGCATGTGAATAGGATAGGTCACACGCATTGAGGCGTGTGATCAATATGTAAATTATATGCAGGTGTGTGATTGAATATATATAGTTGACTGTACACAGGGATTCTGCATGTGAATAGGATAGATCACACGCCATGAAGCGCGTGATCAATATGTATATTATATGTACGTGTGATTGACTATGTGTATAGACTGAGGCGGCGTTGAGTGAGCCGTGGATTGCGTGCTACTTAGGTCACCCAATATGGATGACCATATATACTATATACTGTTTGTATTAGAAATGGGTAGTTATGCATATATAAGAATGTCAATCAGGGATTAGAGGCTTACGGGATAGGAGAAATCCTACCTCTCGTGCCGGTCACGGACGTCCGATAGGGTGTCGTGACACAAAGTGAATGGGTTATGTAATACCTGAGAATATTTTAACTAGCATCATTAGTTAAATTAAATTAATGTATTTAAAGTTGAAAATGGGATAAAAGAAAACACTATCCTACTACTTATCATTTTGTAGACACAAATTATTTTAAGTCCTAAGTATTCTAATTTTTATATTATTATTACATCAGAATTGTTTTGATATGTATATATATATATATATATATATATATAGATTAATTAATTAATTAATTAGATATATATATATATATTATATAAAAGAAGGAATAAAGGGGAGAAGAGAAAAACGGAAACGCGTGAGGAAAAGAAACACAGAGAGAGAGCGGGCAGCGACGTCGAACGCACGGAGAGACACGGTGAGAGGGCAGAGGGTTCGAACGGAGAAGAGCACGCGTGGAGGTGGCCAGACGTTCGAGGTGAAGCCGGAGTGCGACGCCGTCCGCCGGAGCTCGCCGTCGTTGTGCTGGAGGAGAGAGAGTCGCGGGCTAGAGAGAGAAACCAAGAGGGAGAGGGTTTCTCGCCAGAAATTCGCCGGAAAACACCGTTTCTTCGTCGGGGAAGGTGGCTGGGAGTCTCCTCTACTCCATATCGTCCTTCTAACCGGTTGAATCGAGGTGAGAAGTCCCGAAACTCTCAAACCCCAATTTTGTCAATTTTAGGGATTTTTGGAGAGACCCCATTTGATTCAATCTGAGTATTCTGGGACCTAAATTGTAGTATTTGAATGTTATGAAGTGAGTTGGAAGCTTAGGAACCGGAACTAAATTGATGAAAATTTATCCGGGTTGGAAAACTTGTAGGAAAATGTGATTGGTAATGTTTAAGGGTGTTGTGGACTGATTTGGGATGCATTAATAGGTGGAATTGTGATGATATAATTGTTAGAATTATTAGAATGTACGAGGGAGTAAAACCCGAGTAAGCACCGTCTCACCCGGAACCCGGTTCGAGGAAAAAGAGACAATTCTCTAATTTTACGCGTACCCGGATATGTGTATTCATGTGTAGGTAAAGTATTGAAAGTTATTTTAGTAAATGGAAGTCTTGGACAAGTAGAATTTATGGCTCTCTTGAGCCATAAATTCAAGACTTGGGTAATGGAAACTTCACATGGACACATAGAGGTGGAATTGGGTAACCTTGCATTCCCAAATCAAGGCTTCCAAATAGTGTGATTAAGCAAGGGTTGGATACAAATAGAAGCATGCTAGGTGTTCCGAAAACTAGTTGAGGGCATTCCAAGCCAACAACTAGTCTATGGAATTAATTAGAGAGAGAACATGAGCATTAGCGTTACATGTACACGATAGTGGCTGAATTTCAAGTTTCTAAATCTCTCAAGTAAATGTGTATAGGGCACCATACGGTGAGTGGACCTTCGGGCACAACGAGAGCCGATCAAAGGGGCCAAATAGGTGAGGGGCTTTCCTATCCTTGTCCTATAGGGTTGACTGCGGATATGGATATATGGTTTGCCTTCTTGCCTATTTGTAGGAACCGTATATTAGATAACATGCTATTGTTGTTCCTAAATTATAATATATGTGATAACATGCTTTATGTGTATATGTGAACTGTAAAAGCGATGGTGGCTCAAGGAGCCTTATATGGAAAGAAAGTCCTCGGGACATATATGATATCGGGGGTAGGATCGAATCTATTTTATTTGTGAGGGCCTTGGGGTACTAGAAACCAACCCCATTGATTATTATCTGAAAAGTGTGGTTGTGTATGTGAATTCTTAAAGAAAATGAACATAGGTGACTTTGTTTTAAACCGAGGGATTCCGGATTAGAAAACCACTTGGAAATTAGAATTTCCTAAGATGAAGTAAAATAAATGAGTAGTAGTCCATAGGGGTCATTTATGGTACAACGAGGGAACCGAGTCTGTCATGGATGGTCCGAGTAGATTGAGTCTCTTGTCTTGAGTCAAACTCACAGAAATACAAAGTATATGAGTACACCACATTGTGGCTATTGCCTTGGGTAAGCCGAGGTCAGATGAGTCGCTGGCTATGCTCCAAGTGAAGTCTTGGGGTCATATTAATGTTCCAAGTAAAGTCTTGGGGCCAGGGGTTCCTAGAATGATCAACTAGGTTCCTATATCGCTCACGTGAGATATTGCCTCCGGGCTAGATTCTCTCCTAATGGAGATATGCCTTCGGGCCAGTTTATGATTACGGTTATTTGAACATGGATATCCACATGAAGTTGTATGTTAAACTATCATATGATGTATGTGTGAATTTAAATGTATGTAAAACCATGCTTTAAATTCTTTATTGTGAATATGATATATGCTAATCGCCTGACCACTTAATATATGAAAATTCAAAATCCGTTACATGCGTATGTGATTGTGATTGGCCCCCTTCCCCCAGTTGTAGTGGTACCCGCTACTACACCAGGGATAGGAGAGCCTCTCACTGAGTTCGTTTGACTCACCCCAATGTTACATGTTACAGACACAGGTGGTATAGGCATCGAAAGCGCTTCCACTTCATCTCAGGGAGGCGGACAGACTTAGAGACCGCACGCATTGTTCAAGTGGGTAGTATCGATATATGTATTTTGTCAGGATATATATATGTACCTGATTCTTTTGGTATAGCATTGTTTTGTACAGTTGCTATATACATATATGTATATGTCACACTCTAGAATTGTCGGCTTCATACAGATTAAAGATTGGTCTTGTTGTTGAGAATATAGGTTATGATATGATGAATATCATGTGTATATATATATATGAATGTGACTTCTGCATGTGAATAGGATAGATCACACGCACTGAGCGTGTGGTCAATATGTAAATTTATATATATGTGTGACTGAATACTTGGTTGTGTGAAAATACGTCTTCCGCATGCGAATATGATAGATCACACGCATTGAGGCGTGTGATCAATATGTAAATTATATGCAGGTGTGTGATTGAATATATATACTTGACTGTACACAGGAAATTCTGCATGTGAATAGGATAGATCACCCGCCCTGAAGCGCGTGATCAATATGTATATTATATGTACGTGTGATTGATTATGTGTATATGTATAGACTGAAGCGGCGTTGAGCGAGCCATGGATTGCGTGCTACTTAGGTCACCGGATAGGGATGGCCATATATACTATATATTGGTTGTATTAGAAATGGGTAATTATGCATATATAAAAATGTCAATCAGGGATTAGAGGCTTACGGGATAAGAGAAATCCTACCTCCCGTGCCGATCACGGTCGCCCGATAGGGGGTCGTGACAGGTTAAGTATGTTTTGCCACGTGGTGGCTAGCAACCCGAGTGCATGGGTTCAAAGTGGGAAAGCCACGTAGTGGCTAGTAGATACCCCAGAGTTGGGGAGATTAAGTAGATGTATGTTTAGCATCTGTGTGTATGTACAAATTGCCTGTGTTTGCATATAATTGCTGATTGTGCAGCGTAATGGTAACGTACAGGATTACGTCACCAGACGTCTTGTTTGATTTAGACATGTTGAAACATGAGAAGACCGGTATGTAAAAGCCTGCACTATATGTTACATGTTTACTTGCTGATTGATGACGTGGAATAAACTGCTGCATGTTTGCAGTTATTAAATGCATGTGAGTGTATGGGTGAAGTTTCTGTTGTTGTGTGGTCGCCAAGAATTTATGCTAATTAACGGTAACCAGTTGTTTTTGCATGTGGTTGTGTATGACTCCCAATCCCAGTGCCATGGTACCCACCTTGCGCCGGGGATGGGAGAGTCCTCACTGAGTCGCGTGGTTAAAACTCACACCTCATTTTTACTACACAGAGACAGGTTAAGTACAGGTGGAAGAAGTCTCAGTGGAGCGAGGAACGAACAAAACTTTCCAAGACCCACAACTTGTTCATGTGGGTGAATGAATTGTAATTATAATTTAATTTACATTATCATGTATCATAAAGTAAAGGGTAGACGTACCCAATTATATTGTATCACTAAATCTAGAACTGTCAACTTCACACACCTTAAAGATCAGGATCCGTTAGATTACGGTGCAGGGAGAACTTGTTTCCAAAAATGTATATATATACATATATCTATTGCATGTGAATAGGATAGGCAGCATCTTCGGATGTGAAGCCAGTACACATGTTATATATTATGTGTGTTTTCCTATATCTATATCCTGAAGCGGCACTGGCCGTTGATTTGCTTGCCTAAGATAGGCCACCATTTCGGTGTAGCCATGGTATTATACTGCATGTGAATGTATTTTTAATAATAGATATTCTGTCAATCAGGTGATAAGGCTTACAGGCATAGGGATATTCCCTGTGTCTGTGCCGGTCATGGTCCTCTAAACGGGGGTCGTGACATTATGCTTCACCATCTCTTGGATGTCTAAGAAGACCATCTAAGTTTCGATCTGTAGCATGCCACCTTAAATGCTCAACTGTTTTAGTGGACATATAAAATCTTTGCAATCTTGGAGTAAGTGGAAAATAGCTTAACACCTTTGCAGGTCTCTTCTTTCGTTTTTTATTTCCACCACGTCCATTGTTACTATCCACCCTTGTATTTGTCTTCCACCTAGAAGTATTACATGTTTTACATTTGTCATGTTCAGCATCATCCCCCCAATATAGCATACAATCATTCATACAAGCATGGATAGCTTGATAATTAAGACTCAACTTGTTTATGGTCTTTTTGGCATCATAAAACGATTTCGGAAGCCTTGCATTTTCAAATGCATCCCTCAACAATTCCAAAATCATGTCCATAGCTTTATCACTCACTCGACATAAGCATTTAATGTGATAAAGCTTCACCAAAAAGGAAAGCTTTGAATACTTCGTACAACCTTCATACAATTCTTCATTTTCATCATCCATCAAGTCATCGAATTTGCAATTTTCCCCATTTGTTCCACTAGTGGAACCAATGTGCACCTCACTATTTGGATAGCGGCATGATCCTGTTTCATCAGTGTTTTTATCTCTAAAGACCCCAAAGGCATCGTGTAATAAATCTTGCATTTCCTCACCTACTTGCTCCACTTGTACCAAAGGAGTAGTAGGGGCATCTTTCTCTACCCGTTCACCATGCCTAATCCAAGTAGTGTACCTCAACGGGAACCCATTGCATATCAAGTGATCAAACATAACGTCCCTTGTAAACCATTTTTTAAAGCCACATGAGAGACTTGGGCATTTCACAATCCCTTCCACATAAGACCTAGAAAATGCAAAATCGAGAAAACTTTCTACACCAGCAACATATTCTGGTGAATAGCGTGGCCTACTAATCCAACTTCTATCCATAGCTACACCTAAATAGTTACGGAGAGACTTAATGAAAGCAGTTACATTTTTACTAAACATATTATACTTTTACTAAACACTTAAGCTTGTATAATTTCATATAAATTGTATGTATGACTACGACATAATAGCTCAACCTAAAAAATTCATTTACCATCATAATTCATATGAAATATTAACACATCTAGACATCACAGTAACAAAGTTATGTTTTTCTCAAATATCAACAAGCGCAACCACTCTAAAACAAAGATATACTCATATCAATATAAGCAAAGTACACTATATTGATGTAGCAATATAGTAATGCAAGAAAAGATGCTTATATTTCTTTCTTTTTTTAATAAAAAAGATGCTTATATTTCAATCAAAGAGTTTGATAATAAAAAATTTACTTTTATCATACTTACTTTCAACTATATTGATGTACTTGGAAATGAAAGCACAACTTTAGAAACCTTGCCATTTAGTCAAGCCGCAATTGAACCTGCGAAAAATATGTTTTCACAAAAGAACAAATAGGAAGAAGTCATAATGGGCAAAGGATAATGGTAAAATTAAGTTAAGCTAACATACCCTACCATAATTAAGATTAAATGACACTAAAGAGTTTCATAAAATAAGTTTACAAATCAAAGAAGCAAAATAGTCATAGAAGAATGCATTACAAAACAATCATCATTCCTTTCGCATTTTTTTTCCAGTTAACTACATCCATACAATAGCCAAATAATGATAAATTAACAGCAAACATGTTACGACAGTAGATAAGCAAAGTTATCAACGAATTCACAATTTCAACCATAGAGTAAACTAGTACAGTTTCAACAATTTCCAGAAAAACAAAATTCGTACATTACACACTCAAACAACAAGAAATGTCCATGGAGATGATTTGGTAATTGCATTTTAATTATATGCACCAATCACTACCATAAGTGTATCTTAAAAACTATATATATATATATATATATATATATATATATATATATATCAGTTATCTTACTAGAGAAATTTTTTTTTAAAAAAGAAGGTAATAAATAAAGCTATATGCGGTACATTTTAAAGGAGTGTAACATACAGAAATGCTACTAGGTAATATTGTTCTTGGATTCAGCAACCACAATGAAGATCCTCTCAATCCTCATTAACAACTAGAATGAGTAAGACTGTCACGACCCCCTATCGGGCGTCCGTGACCGGCACGGGAGGTAGGATTTCTCCTATCCCGTAAGCCTCTAATCCCTGATTGACATTCTTATACGTGCATAGCTACCCATTTCTAATACAAACAATATAGTATATATGGTCATCACTACCCGATGACCTAAGTAGCACGCAATCCACGGCTCGCTCAATGCCGCTTCAGTCTATACATATACACATAGTCAATCACACGTACGTATAATATACATATTGATCACGCGCTTCAAGGCGGGTGATCTATCCTAATCACATGCAGAATTCCTGTGTACAGTCAAGCACATATATTCAATCACACACCTGCATAAAATATACATATTGATCACACGCCTCAATGCGTGTGACCTATCCTATTCACATGCGGAAGCTGTATTTTCACACAATCAAGTATGCAATCACACGTATATATATATTTACATATTGATCACACGCTCGGTACGTGTGATCTATCCTATTCACATGCGGAAGTCACATATATATATATATATACACATGATATGCATCATATCACAACCTATGTTCCCAACAACCAGACCAATCTTTAATCTGTATGAAGCCGACAGTTCTAGAGTATGACATATACATATATGCATATAGCAACTGTACAAAACAATGCTATACCAAAAGAATCATATACATATACATCCTGACAAAATACATATATCAATACTACCCACGCGGACAATGCGTGCGGTCTCTAAGTCTGTCCGCCTCCCTGAGATGAAGTGGAAGCGCTCCCAATGCCTATACCACCTGTGTCTGTAACATTTAAAGTTTGGGTTGAGTCAAACAGACTCAGTGAGAGGCTTTCCCATCCCTGGTGTAGTAGCGGGTACCACTACAAATGGGGAAAAGGAGCCAATCACAAACACATACGCATATAACGGATTAAATTTCCATATATTAGGTGGTCAAGCAGTTAACATAAATCATATTCACAATAAAGAATTTAAAGCATGGTTTTACATACATTTAAATTCACACATACATCGTATCATAGTTTAACATAAAACTTCAGGTGGATGTCCATATTCAAATAACCGTAATCATAAACTGGCCCGAAGGCATATCTCCGTTAGGAGAGAATCTAGCCCGAAGGCATATCTCCATTAGGAGAGAATCTGGCCCGAAGGCATATCTCACGTGAGTGGTATGGGAACCTAGTTGATCATTCTAGGAACCCCTGGCCCCAAGACTTAACTTGGAACATTAGTCTGACCCCAAGACTTCACTTGGAGCATAGCCGGCGACACGTCTAACCTCGGTTTACCCAAGGCAATAGCCACAAGGTGGTGTACTCATATACTCTGTGTTTCTGTGGGTTGACTCAAGACAAGAGACTCAATCTACCTGGACCACCCGTGATAGACTCGATTTCCACGTTGTACCATAAGTGACCCCTATGGACCACTACTTGTTCATTTTACTTTTTCTTAGGCAAAAATTAGATTTCCATGTGGTTTCTAATTCGGACTCTTGGTTCAGAACAAGGTCACCTAGGTTTATTCTCTTTAAGGACTTACTTACAAAACCACACCCTTCAGATACTATTTACTCGATCCTACCCCCGATATGGTATAGGTCCCGTGGACCTTCTGTTCATATAAGGCTCCTTGAGCCATCATTATTTTTACAATTCACATACACACATATAGCACTTCATCGCATATATTATAGTTTAGGAATAACAATAGCATGTTATCTATCATGTGATTCCTATAAGTAGGCAAGAAGGCAAACCATGTATCCACATCCTCAATCAACCCTATAGGACAGGGATAGGAAAGCCCCTCACCTGGTTGGCACCTCGGATCGGCTCTCGGTGTGCCCGCAGGTCCACTCACAGTATGGTGCCCTATACACATATATATTTAGGAAATTTAGAACGCGTAATTAAACATCTAAAAATGCGTGTGTCGTACTAATGCTCATGTACCGTTTAGATATTTCTATGAACTAATTATTTAATTCGTTACGTCGTCTAAATTTCTCTTTTTGAAAGTCCAGAATGCCCCATATTTGACTTTCACACTTTCGAGCCATTTAGAACATCTAATTGCTTAGGTTAGAGATTTCCACTTGTCTAAATTCCCCTTCATGTGTTCATATGGGTATTTAATTAATAAAAGAATTAAATTCACGGTTCAAAAGAGGCTCTAGCTTACTTATTCCACCGTCTCCCTTATTCGCCGAGTAAAAGCTTAATTATTACCTCTTTAATTATATATAAAAATATAATTGGGTATAATTGGAGCCTTGGGACTAATTTAACGGGTCTTAGGTGTCCACCACGAATTTAGACCGAGGTGTTCGACCCACCGTATAGCTCCTTACTGAACAATGGCCTATTATTTCGCCTCTTTTTCACCGGATTGGGTTCCGGTTGTGGTGGTAAATACTCGGGTTTTATTCCCTTGACTATTTCCAGCATTTATAACACTTATACTACTCCAATCCAAGCCTAACACATGCATCAAATTATCAATTTCTAATTTATAGCAATTTCCTAACCCAATTTTTCCTAATTTCCATACCCGGTCAAATTCCTACGGTTTAACTTCGATTCTGAACCTCAATAAGCTTTCAATAATATCCACTAAGCTCAATTTAACCCCGGAATGTCCCGATTGAAAGTATTTGAAGAATTCCTAGAATACCCAAAATTGGAGAAATTGGGGTTTGAGAGATTTGGGGCTTTCTTACTTGATTTCAATCGGATAGGGAGATTAGTGGGTGGTGAAAATGAAGTCCGGTGGCCTTCACCGGCGGCGAAATCCTCCCTCTGGCATGATTCCGGTCGAAAACCGCCGAGTGTGCTTCTCCTCTCTTTTCCTCAGAGCTCCTCGCGTGCGTGCGTTATACTTCTATGTGTTTTGATTCTACCTTCTGCTACACCTTTTTTTTTCTTTACTTTAGTGGGGTGGGGTGTGTGCATTAATTAAATGGGAAAAGGGGGCCACTATATTATTATTATTATTATTACTATTGTTTTGCTTTAGTTTAGTTGAAGTACGGTTTCAGCCCCCCCTCTTTATTTAGTAAATATCAATAATAATAATAATAATAATAATAATAATAATTATAGTAATAATAATAATAAAACATATATATATATGTATATATTTTTATTTAGTTATTTTATCCTCTTTTCCCCCATCTCTCTTTTCTCTTTTTTTTATATCCGCATTCTTTTTAGGTCCTAGAAAAATTTCTTATATTCACTATTTTTCTCCCCTTAATTTTATTTTATCTTTAATTTAATTTATTTTTCTTTCTGAAAGAAAAATAAATTTAATAATAATGAAAATAATCCAATCTAAATATCTCGGATATTACAATCTTCCCCCTTAAGAAATTCAGTCCCTGAATTTCAAACAAGGTACTAACCTTAGTCTCGAAATAGATGGGGATACGTTCTGCGCATTTCACCCTCGACCTCCCACGTAGCTTCTTCGGTCGAGTGGTTTCTCCACAGAACTTTAACCAATGGAATCTCTTTCGCTCTGAGTTTCTTCAACTGCCGATCTAAGATTTCCACTGGCTCCTCTTCATACGTCATATTTTCGGTTAGTTGCACGTCCTGCGATTGGATAACGTGCGAGGGATCGGGAAGATACTTCCGAAGCATTGATACGTGAAAGACAGGGTGTTACCCCTCAAATTCCGTAGGCAATTCCAACTTATACGCTACATTCCCAACTCGTTCCAAGATTTCAAACGGTCCGATATACCGAGGACTCAACTTCCCCTTCTTACCGAATCGCATTACGCCTTTCATCGGTGATATTCTCAAGAACTCCCGATCACCAACGGCAAACTCCAGTTCTCTTCTTCGAATGTCTGCATAAGACTTTTGCCTACTTTGAGCCGTTAACAATCTCTCTCTTATACACTTTACCTTCTGTAAGGCATCTTGTAGCAATTCTGGGCCGACTAGGCTAGCTTCTCCGACCTCGAACCACCCAATCGGGGATCTGCATCTACGGCCGTACAGAGCCTCGAAAGGTGCCATTTGAATACTTGCTTGATAACTGTTATTGTACGCAAACTCAGCCAAAGGTAAATACTTTTCCCAACTTCTGCCGAAATCCATAATACACGCCCGAAGCATGTCCTCAAGAATCTGAATGGTTCTTTCTGATTGCCCGTCAGTCTGTGGGTGGAACGCAGTACTCAGATCAACTCTAGTTCCCAACACTTCCTGCAATGACTTCCAAAACCTGGAAGTGAACTGTGGACCTCTATCAGATATTATGGACACTGGCACACCGTGCAATCTAACGATTTCTGATAGATAAATCTGTGCATATTGACTCACTCCGTAAGTGGTCTTAACTGGCAGAAAGTGGGCGGACTTAGTCATGCGATCCACTATCACCCAAACCGAATCAAATCCCCGTTGTGATCTTGGCAACCCTGTTACAAAATCCATTGTTATCCTCTCCCATTTCCACTCAGGTATTTCTATCTGTTGTAAGGTTCCGGCGGGTTTCTGGTGTTCAGCCTTGACTTGCTGGCACACTAAACACCTGGCTACATAGTTTGCGACATCCTTTTTCATGCCATTCCACCAATACAACAGTTTCAGGTCATGATACATCTTATTAGCTCCCGGATGGATTGTATACGCTGTCCGGTGTGCTTCTTCAAGAATTCTTTCTTTCAAGTTATCAACCATAGGGACACACAACCGTCCCTCCAACCGAAGTATCCCAGAATCATCTATAGAGAATCGGACGTCGTCCCCTTTCTCTATAGTTACAGTATCTCTGATTTGCTTGAGGTCAGTATCTTCATCTTGCCTAGCCTTCACCTCTTCTACCAAAGAGGACTTAGCTTGCAAATGGGCTAAAAGTGAGTTGGAACTTCCAATCTCAAACTAATTTCCCGTTTGCTCTAGCTCGTGCAGTTCTCTAATTAACGGTCTCCTTTCTTCACTTATATGAGCAAGACTGCCCATGGATTTTCGACTCAGAGCATCGGCTACCACATTAGCCTTTCCTGGATGATACAAGATCGTGCAGTCGTAGTCTTTCAACAACTCCAACCATCGACGTTGTCTCAAGTTCAAGTCTTTCTGCTCGAAAATGTATTTGAGGCTTTTGTGGTCTGTATAAATTTCACAGGTCTCACCATATAAGTAGTGTCTCCATATTTTCAAAGCGAATACTACAGCCGCCATTTCAAGGTCGTGAGTCGGGTAGTTCTTCTCATGTTTCCTCAGTTGTCGCGATGCATACGCAATCACCTTGTCATGCTGCATCAAGACACACCCTAACCCGATCCTCGACGCATCACAGTATACCACATACCCTCCTGTGCCTTCAGGTAATGCCAGCACCGGAGCGGTAGTGAGGTTGTCCTTCAGCTTTTGAAAACTCTGCTTACACTTGTCATCCCATACAAACTTCACTCCTTTTTGAGTCAATCTAGTCATAGGTGCAGCAACCTTAGAGAAGTCCTGCACAAATCTTCTATAATATCCTGCCAAACCCAAGAAACTGCGAATCTCCGTAACAGAGGTAGGCTGGGACCAATTCTTCACTGCCTCTACCTTACTTGGATCAACGTGGATTCCCTCTGATGATACCACGTGACCCAAAGAGGCAACTCTGTCAAGCCAAAATTCGCATTTAGAGAACTTGGCATACAATTTTTCCTCTCTCAACCTCTGCAAAGCTAGTCTCAAGTGTTCAGCATGTTCCTCAGAATTCTTTGAATAAACCAATATGTCGTCAATGAAGACAATGACAAATCGGTCCAGAAATGGTTTAAAGACCCTATTCATCAGGTCCATGAACGCTGCAGGAGCATTAGTTAATCCGAAAGACATCACCAAGAACTCGTGATGTCCGTATCGGGTCCGGAATGCGGTCTTAGGTATGTCTGATTCTCGAATCTTTAATTGATGGTACCCAGATCGCAAATCAATCTTGGAAAACCGCTTTGCACCCTGCAACTGATCAAATAGGTCGTCTATTCTCGGCAGTGGATATTGATTGCGGATCATTACCTTGTTTAACTTTGGTAATCGATACACAACCGCAAAGATCCGTCCTTCTTCTTTACAAAAAGGACCGGTGCACCCCAAGGAGAGAAACTTGGTCTTATAAAACCCTTTTCAAGCAATTCTTGCAATTGTGTATGTAGCTCCTTCAGCTCTTTCGGAGCCATACGGTAAGGTGGTGTGGAGATAGGCTGGGTGCCAGGTTGCAGCTCAATTCCAAATTCAATCTCACGATCGGGTGGCAACCCCGGCAATTCTTCTGGAAATACATCCAAAAACTCTCGCACTACAGGTACTTGAGTCGGAGAAAGTACTTCTTTCGTGGTATCTTGGACGAATGCCAAATACCCTTTGCATCCCTTTGTAAGTAATTTGGATGCCTTCAAAGCCGAGATCAAGCTTGGATACGGTGCAGCTCCGTCACCCCGTATCACAAAGGGCTCCTCGTTTGGCATATTGAATTTCAAGCATTTAGCCCTGCAGTCCACAACCGCATGGCAAGACGACAACCAATCCATTCCGAGGATCACGTCCAGATCAACCATACACAACAACCGAAGGTCTGCCACAGTCTCATGACCATCGACCTCCACAATGCAAGACTTATGCACATATTCTACTTGTACCGATTCTCCCATTGGTGTAGAGACCAATACTGTTTCTTCCATTCTAAATGGACTTTTGTTGAATTTAGAGGCAAATGCATGTGACACATAGGAATGAGTGGAGCCGGAATCAAACAAGACTCGTGCTGCAAGAGAGCAGACAATAAGAGTACCTGTCACAACTGCATTTGATGCATGAGCATTCTGCTGAGAGAGTGCGAATACCCGCGCTTGTCCTCCACCTACCGCCCCTGGCCCTCGGCCACTAGACCCTGTACCACGGCCTCTAGCTGCACCTGTACTTGCTACCTGTGGTGGCACGGTTCTCACTGGTGGAGCTGGAATAGGTGTACTCCTCGGCGTCGGATTGCTTCTCACACTTGTACCCTCTTTCTTCTTTGGACACTCTCTAGCCGTATGGCCCATCTGGCCACAGTGGTAGCATCGACCTGTCAGTCTCCGACATATACCAAAATGCACTCTGCCGCAAGTCGCACACTAGGGCTTTGTCTTACCACCGTTTCCACTCCCTTGTTCCCTCTGTCCCCCTTGAAAATTTCCTCTTGTACCTGTTTCATAGGTGGTAGTTGAGGATAATCCTCCTACGGAACCTGAGTATCCTGCACTTCCACCTGTTGTCTTCTTTTTCTTACTTCCACCTCCATGGTTGTCACTGCCTGCGATTAACTTGACTTTAGGATCAACAGACGTCCCATACCTCTTCCTGGTTTCAATCATTCTAGCACAGTCTGCTGCTTGGGCTAAAGTCTCAAACAGTCTCCTCTGAGGTAGCAAAGCAGTAAACAAAGGCTCCGTGAGTCGGTGTATGAATCTCTTGATCCTCGCCTCTTCATCAGGAACTAACTCAGGTGAGAATTGAGCCAGTTCAGTAAAAAGTAACTCATACTCCGTCACGGTCATGTTGGGCGTCATCCACAACTCCTCGAATTGCTGACGCTTTGCATCTCTGGTACCTTCAGGTAGAAACCGACCCAGGAATTCCCTCTGAAAATCTTCCCAGGTCATTGGTGCCACTCTGCGTGAATACCTCGTCTGTACGGACTCTATCCATACTCTAGCCGCTCCCCTCAGCTGGAATGAAGCTAATTCTACTAATTCATGGCCTGAGCACCTCAGCATGCGCCCAATTCTGACCACATCTCTGATAAAGTATTGCGGATCCTCTTTCTCATTAGTCCCGCAGAAAGTGGGTGGATGAAGCTTCAAAAATTTTGAAATTGGCAGCTCCCTAGGTGCTGCCCGCGGCTCACGAGGCATTTCCTGTGGTTGTTGCCATTCCCTATCCTCTTCCTCAACAACCTCCATCTCTTGATTACTGGGAACTCTCTCTTGTTCTTCCTCGCCGACTATCAACTGGCGTACTTCCCTCTGTATTTGTCTTGTCATCTCTTCTCTTAGTTCCTGAAATCCTGCCGTGAGCATTTCCGCCACGGAAGGTGCACCTGTCTCTACTTGAGGTTGAGGTTCCGGTGACTGTCCCCTCTCTTCCCCTCTTACTTGTGCTCTACCTCATCCCCGAGCGCGACCTCTACCTCGGCCTCGGGTACGGCCTCTACCTCGGCCTCGGGTGGGCATTACCTCCTCCCGAACTGACTCTTGATCAATTTCAGCAGGAGTTCTCCCTCCACCCCTAGTCCGTCTCGTAATAGGTGACATCCCTATACTGCACAAGGACCACACCTAGTAAGTACACGTATATTAATGACATTTCGTATAAAAGAGAGTAGAAAGAAAGGCTGACACAATTTCCTGGGTACTTCCACAAGTGCCTTTTTACTCCCACGTTGTGCCCGGGTACACAAAGAGGGGTAAACCGACACCCGGTCATACCTATGGCTTCATACAGTTTAAATTAACCAGGCTCTGATACCAAGTTTGTCACGACCCCCTATCGGGCGTCCGTGACCGGCACGGGAGGTAGGATTTCTCCTATCCCGTAAGCCTCTAATCCCTGATTGACATTCTTATACGTGCATAGCTACCCATTTCTAATACAAACAAAATAGTATATATGGTCATCACTACCCGATGACCTAAGTAGCACGCAATCCACGGCTCGCTCAACGCCGCTTCAGTCTATACATATACACATAATCAATCACACGTACATATAATATACATATTGATCACGCGCTTCAGGGCGGGTGATCTATCCTAATCACATGCAGAATTCCTGTGTACAGTCAAGCACATATATTCAATCACACACCTGCATAAAATATACATATTGATCACACGCCTCAATGCGTGTGACCTATCCTATTCACATGCGGAAGCTGTATTTTCACACAATCAAGTATGCAATCACACGTATATATATATTTACATATTGATCACACGCTCGGTACGTGTGATCTATCCTATTCACATGCGGAAGTCACATCTATATATATATACACATGATATGCATCATATCACAACCTATGTTCCCAACAACCAGACCAATCTTTAATCTGTATGAAGCCGACAGTTCTAGAGTATGACATATACATATATGCATATAGCAACTGCACAAAACAATGCTATACCAAAAGAATCATATACATATACATCCTGACAAAATACATATATCAATACTACCCACGCGGACAATGCGTGCGGTCTCTAAGTCTGTCCGCCTCCCTGAGATGAAGTGGAAGCGCTCCCAATGCCTATACCACCTGTGTCTGTAACATTTAAAGTTTGGGGTGAGTCAAACAGACTCAGTGAGAGGCTTTCCCATCCCTGGTGTAGTAGCGGGTACCACTACAACTGGGGAAAATGAGCCAATCACAAACACATACGCATATAACGGATTAAATTTCCATATATTAGGTGGTCAAGCAGTTAACATAAATCATATTCACGATAAAGAATTTAAAGCATGGTTTTACATACATTTAAATTCACACATACATCGTATCATAGTTTAACATAAAACTTCATGTGGATGTCCATATTCAAATAACCGTAACCATAAACTGGCCCGAAGGCATATCTCCGTTAGGAGAGAATCTGGCCCGAAGGCATATCTCCATTAGGAGAGAATCTGGCCCGAAGGCATATCTCACGTGAGTGGTATGGGAACCTAGTTGATCATTCTAGGAACCCCTGGCCCCAAGACTTAACTTGGAACATTAGTCTGACCCCAAGACTTCACTTGGAACATAGCCGGCGACACGTCTGACCTCGGTTTACCCAAGGCAATAGCCACAAGGTGGTGTACTCATATACTCTGTGTTTCTGTGGGTTGACTCAAGACAAGAGACTCAATCTACCTGGACCACCCGTGATAGACTCGATTTCCACGTTGTACCATAAATGACCCCTATGGACCACTACTTGTTCATTTTACTTTTTCTTAGGCAAAAATTAGATTTCCAAGTGGTTTCTAATTCGGACTCTTGGTTCAGAACAAGGTCACCTAGGTTTATTCTCTTTAAGGACTTACTTACAAAACCACACCCTTCAGATACTATTTACTCGATCCTACCCCCGATATCGTATAGGTCCCGTGGACCTTCTGTTCATATAAGGCTCCTTGAGCCATCATTATTTTTACAATTCACATACACACATATAGCACTTTATCGCATATATTATAGTTTAGGAATAACAATAGCATGTTATCTATCATGTGATTCCTACAAGTAGGCAAGAAGGCAAACCATGTATCCACATCCTCAATCAACCCTATAGGGCAGGGATAGGAAAGCCCCTCACCTGGTTGGCACCTCGGATCGGCTCTCGGTGTGCCCGAAGGTCCACTCACAGTATGGTGCCCTATACACATATATATTTAGGAAATTTAGAACGCGTAATTAAACATCTAAAAATGCGTGTGTCGTACTAATGCTCATGTACCGTTTAGATATTTCTAAGAACTAATTATTTAATTCGTTACGTCGTCTAAATTTCTCTTTTTGAAAGTCCAGAATGCCCCATATTTGACTTTCACACTTTCGAGCCATTTAGAACATCTAATTGCTTAGGTTAGAGATTTCCACTTGTCTAAATTCCCCTTCATGTGTTCATATGGGTATTTAATTAATAAAAGAATTAAATTCACGGTTCAAAAGAGGCTCTAGCTTACTTATTCCACCGTCTCCCTTATTCGCCGAGTAAAAGCTTAATTATTACCTCTTTAATTATATATAAAAATATAATTGGGTATAATTGGAGCCTTGGGACTAATTTAACGGGTCTTAGGTGTCCACCACGAATTTAGACCGAGGTGTTCGACCCACCGTATAGCTCCTTACTGAACAATGGCCTATTATTTCGCCTCTTTTTCACCGGATTGGGTTCCGGTTGTGGTGGTAAATACTCGGGTTTTATTCCCTTGACTATTTCCAGCATTTATAACACATATACTACTCCAATCCAAGCCTAAACATGCATCAAATTATCAATTTCTAATTTATAGCAATTTCCTAACCCAATTTTTCCTAATTTCCATACCCGGTCAAATTCCTACGGTTTAACTTCGATTCTGAACCTCAATAAGCTTTCAATAATATCCACTAAGCTCAATTTAACCCCGGAATGCCCCGATTGAAAGTATTTGAAGAATTCCTAGAATACCCAAAATTGGAGAAATTGGGGTTTGAGAGATTTGGGGCTTTCTTACTTGATTTCAATCGGATAGGGAGCTTAGTGGGTGGTGAAAATGAAGTCCGGTGGCCTTCACCGGCGGTGGAATCCTCCCTCCGGCGTGATTCCGGTCGAAAACCGCCGAGCGTGCTTCTCCTCTCTCTTCCTCAGAGCTCCTCGCGTGCGTGCGTTATACTTCTGTGTGTTTTGATTCTACCTTCTGCTACTCCTTTTTTTTTCTTTACTTTAGTGGGGTGGGGTGTGTGCGTTAATTAAATGGGAAAAGGGGGCCACTATATTATTATTATTATTATTACTATTGTTTTGCTTTAGTTTAGTTGAAGTACGGTTTCAGCCCCTCCTCTTTATTTAGTAAATATCAATAATAATAATAATAATAATTATAGTAATAATAATAATAAAAAATATATATATATGTATATATTTTTATTTAGTTATTTTATCCTCTTTTCCCCCATCTCTCTTTTCTCTCTTTTTTTTATATCCCCATTCTTTTTAGGTCCTAGAAAAATTTCTTATATTCCCTATTTTTCTCCCCTTAATTTTATTTTATCTTTAATTTAATTTATTTTTCTTTCTGAAAGAAAAATAAATTTAATAATAATGAAAATAATCCAATCTAAATATCTCGGATATTACAAAGACAAACTTCAAGCTATTCCAAACACTTAATATTTCCCTCACCTTCCAGTTCCACTTCCACTACTACTGCTACGCAGCGTAAGTGAAATGACTCACAACACCATTTTTAAGGTCAAGTAGCAACTTCCAAAGATTAAGAGTAATAGTAGAAGATGGCCTTGTTTGTTCCAAGGCTCTATTGCAGCCATAAGGTGAAGGGGTGAGTGTGTCACATTAAAGTGTGTGTCTTCAACCTTATTGAAACAAAAAGACAAATAAACAGGTATATTTAAGTATCTAACACATTCAAGACATCCTTGATTTAGGTATTATATGTAATTTTAATTTTGAACCTAAAGAAATAAATGTAATTTTGAAAAATGAAAAATAAAAGGATAACTAAGTATAAATTGACTAATATATGCGTTTTATGAAAGTACCCAAATTGACTAATATAAAGTACTTGCTTTACATTCATCTCATTTATGATTGTTACTATTAATTTATTTATTTGTTAAATGAGTTAAAAAAGCAACTATGTATATTAATATAAAAAGGAGACAAAAAACCCACAGAAGGAGGACAATTGGACACTAGAACTAGCAATAAGGAATAATAACCAAAGAAAGAAGCACTCCATCCAAAATGAAAAGTAAGCAATTTATTCTTCCATAGAAGCAATCCCAAACATCCCATTGGTCATTTCATTATGATCAAGTATCTGCTAAAGATGCCATGTGCAAGATTTTGGGAACACCCTAACAACTTCACGTTACTCACAACTTCCTATCAATCAAATTTATGAATCAAATTTATGATTAACCAAACAAAACACAATTAATCTAAAGTTTCAAGATTGTTGTAAATAAAAACATTGTTCCTAATAGAAAAGATATTTGATAGTTAATTTATTAGTCAATAATCATATATATAATTTATGCCTATCAAACTAAAACTATTAGTAAGAAGAAGTATTTTTAACTTTTGTAACTGTCATTTTTGGTTCAGACAATTCTAAATTAAATTAAGGACCACAAGGGGTCTTAACCTTGGGGGGCTTGTCCTTAGGTGAGAACCTAGGAGCCTACGTACCCTTGTGAAGGGATTAAAGTCCACGTAGTTCACCGTGTTAACGTCCGTAAGAACCATTAGGCAAGGTGGTTACCTGTAGGTGGCCGTGTGCGGCTAGGACGTGTGTAAGGGACTCTTGGCGGGCGAGCCACTCATTGGAGGTTGCCTTAGACTGGGCGAGAGCAAGGGTCTCTCTGAGCTGCTAGGAGCTTTGCTGATGCAGATCCCCGGGACGGAGATACACTGGTTGATGGTGGAGCTTATGAGGTGGTGGACCAAGCTCTATGATTAAGGAGGTGGTGTATCGTATTCGGAGTGTTGAGTCTTGCTTCCGTGTGTTCGGAGTCTATCCGTTAGTTGAGTCCCTCGAGTGAGGGCCTTTTTATACTAAGTGTGTGGGAGGACGTAGTCGACCCATGTTCCCTCTCGACGTGGGTCAACCCCCGACGTCGTGGGCCTCCCATGTCTCTGGTGCGAGAGCTTAAGGGGGGAGACGTGGGTACCGGCCACGTATGAAGCGAATGGGTGGTGCCACATGTCACTATCGCGAGCTCCTGCAGCCCTTCTAGAAGGCTAGCGCCACGTGTCCAAAAGGGGAGAATATTCCATAGTTACAACTTTTAAGGTTAAAGAATTAATATAAAACAAATCAAAAGTTAAATAACTTAAAGTTTGAATCATCTTATCTAAGTTACAGATTAAAAAGAAAAAAGCAAGAATGAATAGTTATAAATTAAAGAAGCCAGGTATATTCATAGACTTTATGCCCAAATTAATATAAGGTGGAGAAAATAAAGAAATTCATAAATTGAATAAGATGGGTGAAAATTTATTTGGCAACTTGCTGGTTGCTAATTTTTGGTGGAAAGGATTAAAGTTGGTAGTGTACTTTTTTATTGGGTAGTGTTATTACTTTACAAATATCATCTTGCCATCATAAATAAAACTAATGGCTCGACACTATCAGCACAGCAACAACAACCACCAAATGGATTTGCTTGTGAAGTCCATTGAATATTACACATGCGATGCAAGGAGAAATGGTCCAAAAGTTTAGTTCCTAATAAAGTAATTACAAAAGTTGTTGGATTGAAAAGGAAATGTTCATTAATTATTAACCAAAGAGTTTTACCCCAAAAAAAATAGCTGATATATAGAGAATTAATAATGTAGGGTTTTGAATTGGTACAGAGTATAGAATGAAACATGGAAGCAATGAAGTGAAGGAAGGACAACCCCTGATTAAGGAGCATGTGTGAAGATAGAAGGAAGGTTTAAGAACCAAGAAAGAAGGCATGTATTGCATATGATAGTGAAATTAATGAATAAACATCTGGAAAAAATAAAACAGTACAAAATCTAGAAAGTAGCACAAAAAAAACAAAAAAAAACAAAGAAGAAGGTAACTTTGGTGTTGACTAAAGTATATTCTCCTATACTGAAAAATTTGACTTCCTGCTCCTATATGTTCTATAAAAAATAAAAATAAAAATTGCTAATACATAGTGTTCATGTTCAAGCAGATAAGTGAATTTAGCAATTTTTATTTTTATTTTTTATAGAACATATAGAAGCAGGAAGCCAAATTTTTCAATACCCTTGCGAAGGGGTCATAACCTTGGGGAACTTGTCCTTAGGTAGGAACCTAGGTGCCTACGTACCCTTGCGAAGGGATCAAAGTCCATGTAGTTCGTCATGATGATGTCTATAGGAGCCGTCAGGTAAGGTGATTACCTGTATGGGGCCGTGTGCGGCAAATAGGTGTATAAGGTACTCCGAGCGGGGGAGCCACTCGTAGATGGTTGCCTTAGATTATGAGAGAGCAAAGGTCTCTAGGAGCTGTCAGGAGCTCTGTTGGTGGAGATCTATGTGTCGGAGATCTGCACGTGGGTGGTCGGAGCTTGGTGGTGTCGTGGGCTAAGCTCTTGAATTGATAGGGAGATGTGTTGTATAAGGGAAGCTAAGTCCAGCTTTTGTGTAATCAGAGTTTGTGTTACTTGTCTCTTGTTATAATGTTCTATTGTTCTCGAGTCCCCCGGGTAAGGGCCTTTTATACCAAGTGTGGGGGAGAACGTGGTCGACCCACGTTCTTGCTGGACGTGAGTCGTCCCACGATGCCTGGAGCAACATTTTGGTCGCCACCAAAGACATGTCTTCAGCAGCGACATTGGTCGCCATTGAAGACTTTCAGCAGTGACTTTTGGTCGCCACTGAAAGTAGTTTCCGGAACTCCAACGACAACCTATGCCGGCCGGCGACGACCACCATCTACTGGACATCCATCGGCCGACGATGACCACTGTCTACCACCGGACCTCCGCCGGCTGGCGAGGACCACCGTCTGTGCTAGATCTACACTGGCCAACGACGACCACCGTCTGCTGGACCTCCGCCGGACGGTGACGACCACCGTCAGCCAGACCTCCGCCGGCTGGCAATGACCACGACCTTCAACACCACCTTATATTTTTGAAAAATGGTGCATGGACGGATTCGATGTCGGGACATGATGCATGGTAATGTCTGTAGCAACGACTAAGCCATATATCACATTTTGTTACATACTGTCACTCTAATTTATTTATTTTATGTATTTGTCTTTAATCTCAAAGACGTGTCTTCAACAGCGACATTGGTCGCCACGAAAGACATGTTTTCAACAGCGACTTTTTTGTTGCCACCAAAGACATGTCTTCAGCAGCAATTTTGGTCGCCACCAAAGACAATTATGAAAAATGCATATCTAATTCAAAATCTACTCCAATAACTTCATCCATATCTTCAAAATATTTAATTTGATAATCAAAAGACTAAGTCTACAATTTGTTTATGAAGGGGTCTTGATATCTGATATTTTAGGGGAACTAGATCATTTTTAATGTATTTTTTTGGTAGTTTACTGTAATACATTTATCATCTAGTTACATCTCATTATCGTCTAATAATAAACTTATTGAAATAAATGGATTTAGTTGCATCTCCTATCTATTGAAAATTTCTATTTTACTTTTTCTCAAACATTTTTTTTAAAATAAATTGAGATATTTTATCTTTTAGTTAAGAATTAAATTGAAAGAACATGCATTTTTCAAAGAATAAATTATTATCTCACTCTTTATTTATTAAAATATAAAAAGTAGTACTATTTCATAAAACATTTGGCATCCAATATTTTTATGTTATTTTATTTTCAAATAATAAAATCAATGTTGGAAGAACCGAACCGGACAAAGACTCGGACAAGTGTTCGGTTCATGGTTTGATCGGTTTAACCGGTCGAACCGGATGACACAATAAATAATAAATAATAAATATTCTTAATATATAACATGACATCACTCAAATTTTAGGTTTCAATATACATAATTTTGAAGTTTTAAATTACATGACTTCTCAAAGTTTTAATTTTTAAGACTTGTCAAGCTTTGAAAGAACTTAATCAAACCAAATATGAAATTATTGATAATCATGACTTTTAAATTTTAATTTTTAAGACTTTTCTAATTTTAATTTTTAAGATTTCTCTAATTTCTTTTTTTTTATGTTATTTTTCCTTTTTATTTTTTAATTTTTTAATTTTTTTAAAAAAATAAAATTGGACCGGTTGGACCACCGGTTGACCGGTCCAACTCCGGTTAAATCCGGTCCAATTGAAAAAAACGGTTTTTTGGTCCAACCGACTCGCCTTTGTATTCGGTTGGCGGTTGAACCGGTCGGACTGTCCGGTCCGGTCCGGTTCTTACAACATTGAATAAAATGATATAACTTTTGTTACATTACGTTAAAATTTTATTTCAAAAGTTAGAATCAATTTAATTATAGTTATTGTTTTATATTAAAAATAAAATCATTGACAAATGCAACTATATTCATTTATAGAAAAAAATAGAGAAAAGGGTGAGTATAATTTTTCAATAAGAGAAGGAGAAGCAACCAAATCTTTTTTTTGAGTTTACTTATTACAAGAAAGTGACGTGTGAATAGGAAATGCAACAAGATGAATTGGACAATCGTGGTCAATGCACTACAATGAATTTGGATCATTGGTTCAACAATTTCATTACTTAAGCTAATTGAAACATAAACCAATAAAATAATTAGTATATATATATATACACACACACACAAATACAATCAATGTATATTTTACTTTAAATAAATTGTGGGATTTATTAGAAATTAACATAACTATAATAAAACTAAATAAGGCAAGATAGCAAGGAGCAAATCGGTGTTATTTGCTCAGTGTACTTTGGAATAACAAAAAAAGCCATCCAATCCAATGATTCACTGATTTAATAAAGAACAAGTGAGTCAATTGTGGTTGATAGCAAAACAATCTTCAAAATCAACTTGGCCTATTCTAACCATCGGTTCAGCAGTTAGAACAATTAGTCTTGTTCTAGTCAAAATACAATGTCTTGATATATGTTTTTATTTAATAACATCATCTAATATCCAAAGTACCTAAATACATTCTCATTCTAACTCTAATTATTTTTACATATACCCAAATAACCAATAATGCCGAGCACGATTACTAATCCACTTGTTAGCTTATAGGCACCTTGAATGATAGGATGGCTTGAGGATTTAATGTTGTGCAATACTCAAATTAAAGTTAAGAATCGAATCCGATTAAAGTTATATGAGTCCCTTATATTTAATCACATTCCAAGATTCATCCTTACTCTACTTGTATAATACAAAACAAAAACTAAACAAAAGAAATCTTCACTTAGGTATGCATCATAAAGATGAGAAGGCATCTTCTTACAAATTAATTCACCTGCTAAATCAAAATCTGTCGCATTAAAAAAGTTAATAATAAAACAAATACGTAATATTTAAACAAAAGCACAAGAAATTGATGAAGCACAATAGTGGTCAAGACTCAAATTAGCTATTAAATATATTAATTTTATATATACGTAGGTCATTGATCACCAATTCTTATGATAATAATGAAGAATGATTAAAGAGAAAGTTGAAAGGGAATTCAAAAAATTTAATAATTAATTAGAACAAAAAAAAAGCTCACCTTCCCCAAAATGTTTATATACTCACTTTTTTAATTTCTTAATTTCAATGAAATCAATGAACTACCAAATATATTTTAAGAAAAATAATCGTTCTCCAAACTATATTTGATAGTTCATGGACTGATCAAAATTTATATCCAAATCTTTTTTTTATATATGAAGGGCATTTTGAAGTGGAAACAATTTTAATCAGATCAACGAAATACCAAATAATTTGAGAAATTGGATTCTCTAATAATATTTAGTATTTCGTTGATTGGCCAAAATTCATCTCCAACATTATTTGAATAAGGAAACATAAATTATTCTCACCGATAATTATCATTGGACTAACTGCATTTTATTTACTACTAAGGCTGCTATATATATAGGCCACCATGACAATGCTAATTGATATTTTGAATTTGAAAAACTATCATATTCAATGTCCAATTTTTCAAAATAAAAGGAAATATCATAAATCCTCCTGATTACACACATTTTATCATTGTGCACATACATTTTATAATTTTAATTTTACCTTAATACATTAATGACAAATATTAAGAATATTTACTAACCTGATTTCTTTATTTTTTTTAGTATCTTTGGTTTGGTAAGTGTTCAATAATTTAGATTTGGCATTAACACTATTTAATTAGCTACCAAACCATCGTAAATTATATATATATATATATATATATATATATTTTGGTCTAGACCAGGGCATCCACCGTCGAGCACAGTGACTAATCCCCTCGCTGAATTGTAGGCACCTCGAAGGGTGGGACAGCTGGCCCAAGGATTTAAAGCTGCTCCATACCCAAGGCAGGAATCGAACCCCTGACACTTGGTTAAGGATATATATATATATATATATATATATATATATATATGTAATTTAGTTTAATACATTGTAAGAGATTATTCCCTTTCGCTAAATTCAACATCTATTGATTATATGCATGTGTTTGTTTTATAGGCATAAACATGTGTTAATGTGTCAAACAATATGGCGAAATGTTTAAATGTGATTTTTTTTTTCATGTTTTGTACAAGATCTCTAACTTTAATATGTGTGATTCTATACAATAATATGAAAAATAAATTAACTTAAATAATAATAGAACCTATACCTTTGTTCCCAATGAACCTTGACATAAGGAGACAGTTTTCAATAACTCCAAACTTTTTGAACCTAAAAATCATCATCGCAAAAACAAGTATCACAGAGATACATCACAAATAATGCTATTAAAAAAATAATTTTAGCGCAGTAATAAATTACTATCTATAACGTTGGCTATGGCTAATTTTAAAGGTTCAACGCCAATTCTACAACTAACGTTAAAGATTGTGATGAGAACCTTTTAACATTAGTTATAACAATCAAGATTAAAAATAAAGATATTAACAAATGACATTAATTAACTGACATTGAAAAATAATTTTTTTAAAAGTACAAAAAAATTGTATGATAAATTTATTATGAAATAATTAGTTAAATAAATTTTACAGAGATCAAATAGAAAATATAGCATCAACGAAAAAATCTTTTATATACTTTTAGACCATATGATAAGAGTCTAACAAGCTAAAGCGACAATAAGAATTTCAATGTAAAATCTATAAAATCATCGATGCTATTAATATTGATGTTATTATCTTCTCAGTGAGTCATTGTAATTGTTAACTAAGAGAATATACTTACAAAAACTTCTACAAAATACAAGAGATTCGATATATACATATATTTTTTGTCCATTTCTCGAATATCTTTATCTTCTCTACACTTCTTCGCTTGTTTTCGAACTTCTATCCTTCATACTTTAATTTTGATTACGAGTTTATTTTGCAACAATATTTATAAGTTGATTCAACCGGCCCATTAAAATTGGGTCAATAATTATTAGAAAATGACACTATTTTCGTGGAGTATATATATTTCTTTATGTGTAAAAAATGACTAAAAAAAGTTATTTGTCTCAGGCCAAAAAAAAAGTAATTTGTCTAATTTTATATAGTAGTAATATTATTAAGCTATATTTATTGATAATAATTAAAATTATATTTATTATTTGTTTATATATATATAAATCAAATATGAGTAAAATAATGGATACTTTGTAAGAAGTAAATTCCTATCCTAACGGGTTTTGGTGCCCTTTCTTTAATAAATTGAAAGCATTTTGTGGCCAGTCATTTATTTTTAAGTGGAAGACTCGTGATGAATGAATTTATCATTGCTATTAGTAATGAATACCCTAATTTAGCCTAATAAAAATAAACTTTTTGTTTGGGACCTAATTCATTTTAGACTACAGTAAAGGTCAAAAGTTATTTAAATGTTCAACAAGAGTCTATCCATTCCTAGAGTTTGTGAGCCTTACATCATCACGGCTTTAAGTTGGTCTTTTAGTTAAGTTGGCAAAAAAAAAAATCTCTCAACCCAAAATCATTACAAGCCGAAAATAATGGGATAAACATGGATAAAAGTTCAGTACTACCGTATTGTTAAAATTTGGTACATTCCTCTAATTATGTAGAGTTATTTATTAATATTAATAGAAGTTTATATTAATAAGGACTCACCTTTTGAATGGTTTAGGGACCAACAAATTGGAGAGATGTATTGAATTTCAATGCTAACATACTACTCAACATCTCCTCAATAGATAGATAAATGCCTCAACAAAAACAATTATGAAAAATACATATATATAATTCAAAATCTACTCCGATCACTTCGTCCATATCTTCAAATTGTTTAATTTGATAATCAAAAAACTATTAAGTGTAAAAATATTTAATAAAGGAATCTTGATATTTGATTTGTTAAGAAACTATATCCTCTAAAGTGCATTTTCTGGTAGTATAACGCAGTGCATTGATTGTAATACCCGAGGGGTATTTTTAGAATCCTGTCAATTGTGTATAGTAAGACTTAGCATGGTCATCATTTGGAGTTGGAATGTAAGGACAAAATAAATAAATAAATAAATGAACAGTAGAAATAAATAATAATTTTGTGTATACATATAGATAAATAAAATTAAATAGGAATTGATTGGATAATATGAAATTGATAAAATTGTGAAATTGAAGTTAAGCATTTTGGCTAAAGAAAATAAAAATAAATTTTTTAGAGTGAATTTTGGGATATAATTAAGATTTTAATAGTTTTAGAGTTGAGAATTTAAGAAATTAAAATAAATATGAAAATTAGGTAGAAAATTATAATTTTGTTTAAAAGTGGTCATATGAATTATTCATATCTTATAGTTTAAATTTGAGAATTTTTCGAAAATAAAAATTATACTGGGTAGGAAATTTTCATCTGCAAGACACTCAATAACAGATATTTTTAATAGGCTTATGATTAGCCAAAAATTTCCTATTCTTACCTACAAATAAATATAGTTAAGAAAATCCAATCAAAACTCTATTTCACTATACCCCAAAAGTTGCCAATTGCCCGAACTACCCTTAAATTCTCGATATCAAATTATGAGCCACCAAATTGCTCCAGAGACACGCACGCAGCTTCTTCTTCTTTTCATTTCACTTTCTTATTCATCTCTTCTCTATTTCTCCTCTTCTCTTAGGGTAAGAAGATTTTCCCACAACCTTCATCTCTCAACCATTTTCCTTGCTTCCCCCCACCATTTCCAAGTTTCATCAAGCTTCCTCTACCATTGTGGGACATCATAGAGCTTGGGCAACTCTCCAAAAACCCCAAATTCGGACTTGTAAGAGGTAAGTCCCAAAAAATCATGTCTCCACCTCTTAAATCATGATTTTCCAGTTGGAATGAGTTGCTAATGGATAGTATATCAACCTATGACTCTTTTAGAACATAGAAAACACACCAATAAGGATTTCTTTGGAGGATTTCAACCTAGGGTTCTTGTTGGACGAATTTTTGTGAAAAGTTTTGGAATTTTTTATTTCTTTGAAATTGTTGATATGTATGAACTCTAAATGATATGTTTATGCATTTTAGATGATTTAAGAATGGCCAATGATTGGGATGGTGATTTATGAATTTTGTAGTAAATGAGTAAAATTTCTAAATTTGGCAAAAACTCTCCATTGATGGAGCTAGATGGTGTGCAAACTTTTGAATATGATTTCTTAAAGTAAAATTTATTTTGAACTAAAACCAACTCCCAAATGATGACCATAGCTTAGGTAGTGGAATTTAGGCATTGATATGTGTAGAAGTGGAAAATTGGTTAATATGGAGTTTATGGAAAATTAGCTACACACATGTGTAGATAAGTAGTTTAATTGGTGTGGTTCTATTTGTTAGGACTCAAGTACTTCCTTGGAGACAAGAGTGCTCAAAGGTTACTAAGTAAAGCAGCCAATGTGAGGGACCCTTTCATCTTAGCCTCAAGGGTTGTATGATAACCTTGATTTGTGGGCTTGTTTATACGTGAATGTTTGTAAATATTTAATTTTATGCTTGCTAGTAATACTCTGTCATTATATTGGCGATTGCTGGAATTTTGTACAATGAATTTTTTGTGATTGTTAAAGTGGAAATATGGTGGATCAAGTACATATGGGTGACGATGAAGAATTACGCACATATATGTGCTTGACCCGAGAATTATGACAATAACATGTATGGTACCAAGGGTAAGGGCTTTCCCTCGGGTCAGGTTCGGAAAGTGCCTTCATGTTGGCATTTCGTCGGGTAAGGTTCGAAATTGTCTTCATGTATATATATACACTTGTGGATACTCTGTTGAGCCGGTCCGGAGTATGCCACCATTACAAGTTGGTTAATCCGTTGAGTTGGTCCGGATTGAACCAAGCGGGCTTCCCGAGACGATGGTCCGGAAAGTGCCGATGTAGATGGACACCTCGGCGGGTTGATGCTGGGGAGCGCCACCGAACACAACATTCCGTGGAGACAGTCCCGGAATGGGTCGTGTGTCTATGCGTATCGATGTAAGATACCGAGCGTATAGGTACTCAACATCAGTGTAAACTCTCAATGTCCTTGGTATGCACTATGACTAGATTTCTTTTTCTTCGAACATGTCATGACGATGGCCGGTATCCTCACGTGACGTCAAGACAAAGCTATTTTCTTAAAAAGGTCATGACATCGATTGTTTTCTTGACGTGGCGTTAAGGAAACCTTGTTTTAAAATTACTACATTTCAAATCCAACCGACCATGACGATGCGTTAAGTCTTATAGTGCATCGGGATAGATAGGGAGGACTGACACATCACGGCGGCAACAAGGTACGCAAAGGTACGTAAGTTTGGCGGGTGAACCGCACTTGGATTTTAATCTATGTTCGGTGTTTCTCGATACACGCATGTCAAAATGAATAATTAATGTATGTTGTGGTACGGTTAAAATAGAGTTTGTACATGTTCTATTGCTTGAGAATAATTATATAATTATCAAAGATGAATTAACGTGTATGCGTATGTGAATGTGGTTTATCCCCTTCCCGATCGTAGTGGTACCCGCTACTACGCCTAGGATGGGAGAGTCACTCACTGAGTAGTTGACTCACCCTCTAGTGGTTTACTTTTTCAAATACAGGTACCGGTCAGAATTCCACGTCGGCTCAGTGAAGGCGACGTTTTGCTAGCAATCACATTCTATCTGTGGGTGGCTTTGATTTAATTTTGGATATTGTAATGAATTGATTACACTTTGTGGTTATTATTATACTCTAGACTTGTCAGCTCCACATACTTAGAGACACGATTATTTTGGGGGACTTATTATTATTGTGTATACGAATTTGCATGTGAATAGGATATGTCACAAACCGGAGTGTGTGGCAACGTATATGATGGATATATATATATATATATATATATATATATGTATGTGTGTGTGTGTGTGTGTGTGTGTGTGTGTGTGTGTTTGAGTATACATATAAACTGAAGCAGCACTTGGCTGTGGATTACAGGTGTAAGATAGGCCACACAGGAGATGTGAGCCATATATATTGATAATGTGTGTACGCGAATGAGAATGATAGTTAAATGAAATAGGAGTTAAGGCTAACAGACTCAGGGTTGGGCCCTCTGTCTGTGCCGGTCACGTGTCTCCGGGTAGGGGTCGTGACAAGTTGGTATCAGAGCCTGGTTATTTTCCTTAAGTTTGTGGAGCTATGGTATGACCGGGTGTCAGCTTAAACCGTCGTTATGATCCCGGGCATAACGCTGGATTTAAGTGGGCACTTGTGGGAGTATCCAGGAAATTGTTTCAGTTTTCGTTTCTAAAATTCGTTTCCTAATTATGATATGTGATAGGGGTCTCATGGAATGTTAAATCCTTGTGCAGTACAGGGATGCCACCAAGAACTAGAGCAGCTACACGGGATGGAAGAAACCCCGAGACTTCTGATGGAGCATCAATGCAGGTCGAGAGAAGTGCTCCACGGGGCCGACTGCGAGGTCGTGCTCGCGGCCGAGGGAGGGCCAATGAAGGAAGAGAGATTAGGCGTCAATTGCCGGAGCCCTAACCTGAAACCGGTGCCCCATCTATTGCTGAGATGTTAACTGTTGGGTTTCAAGAGCTGAGGGAGAGATGTCACGACCCCCTATCGGACGTCCGTGACCAGCACGGGAAGTAGGATTTCTCCTATCCCGTAAGCCTCTAATCCCTGATTGACATTTTCACTTGTTTATAACTACCCATTTCTAATACAAACAATATATAGTATTTATGGCCATCCATATCCGGTGACCTAAGTAGCGTGCAAACCACAGCTCGTTGAACGCCGCTTCAGTCTATACATATACACATAATCACTCAAACATACATATAGTTTACATATTGATCACGCGCTTCAGGGCGGGTGATCTATCCTATTCACATGCAGAAATCCTATGTACAGTCATACATATATTCAATCACACGCTTGCATATAGTTTACATATTGATCACACGCCTCAATACGTGTGATCTATCCTATTCACATGCGAAAGCCATATTTTCATACAATCAGGTATTCAGCCACACATACATATAATTTACATATTGATCACACCCCTCAAGGCGTGTGATCTATCCTAGTCGCATGCGGAAGTCATATATACATATACATGATATACGCTATATCATAGCCTAAAGTCCCAATACCAAGACCTAACTTTAATCTGTATGAAGCCGACAATACTAGAGTTCGACACGTATATATACAGCAGTTGTATATGTACAAAAGCTGCATCCAAAAAAGGAGTCATATATACATATACATCCTGATTTATTTACATAAACCAAAGTACGCTACCCACGCGGACTATGTGTGCGCTCTTCAGAGTTGTCCGCCTCCCTGAGAAGAAGTGGACGCGTTCCCAACGCCTGAACCACCTGTATCTGAAACATGTAAACAGGGGGGCGAGTCGAAAAGACTCAGTGAGAAGCTCCCCCATCCTTGGCGTAGCAGCGGGTACCACTACAGTTGGGGCAAGGGAGCAACCACAACTACATACGCATGAAACGGATTTATATTGTGATCTTTAACATGATCAGACAATCAATGTATCATATTCACAAGTAAAATTCTAATTCATGCTCCTAACATATTTAGTAATCCGCATATAAATCAATCTCAACATACATCATTTGGTTTCATAGTTAACACATATTTGTGCATGTAGGCACTCACTTTCTGTCTCCCGCATTACGCTAAGAGAAATACTGGCCCGAAGGCAATCTTATGTTCGAACCTAGTTGATCACACTAGGAACTTTCTGACACCAAGGCACGCTTAGAGTAATAGCCAACAACTTCTCTGACTTTACTTTAATCCAAGGTAATGGCCACTATGTGGCATACTCACTGACGTCATAATCCTGTCTATTCGATCAGGATGACCGACTCGATCTACCCGAACAAACTAAACAAACTCAACTAACATATTTAACCTTGAAAGACGCCCTATTTGTAACTAACTGAACATCATACGTGTTCTTTAGTTAGGCCTAGATTTCCCCCGTTTAAATTATGCAACACTCTCACTCACCTTTAACAACCTAGGTTCATTTTCCTCAATGTACCATATGGTCAAAACCTTTGCACGATGATCAATTTAAATGGGTTTCTAATATTAATGAACCCTCACATATGAAATTCTGACTCAATCCTACCCACGATATCTCATATAAGGCTCGGTGAGCCACAATATCGCATATTCACTTGAGAATGAACATATAAACATATAAACAGTTTGCACGTCCACTGTTTACTCACTAATCATATACGCGTAACGTAAATACATTCAGATAGACATATTTCATATATCAATTTGCACAAAATAGAGCAAACCACATTTCCACGTAGTCATCCAACCCTGTGGGGCAGGGATGGGAGAGACCCTCACCTCGTTGGCCCTCCTGATCAGTCCTCAGAGTGTCTGAAGCTCCAATCACTCTGTGGTGCCCTATACAAATGTACTTAAACAATTTAGAAATGCATAACTAAGCAGCTACCATGCACGTTTCATGCTAATGCTCATGCACCCTCTAGATATTTCAAAGAACTAATTATTTAGTTCGTTACGTCGTCCTATTTTCTCTTTCTAAAAGTCCAGAATGTCTCATATTGGCTTTCACACATTCGAGCCATTTAGAACCTCTAATTGCTTAGGTTAGAGATTCACACTTGTCTAAATTTCACTTCATGTGTTCATATGGGTATTTAACTAATAAAAGAATTAATTCACGGCTCAAAAGAGGCTTTAGCTTACTCATTCCACTGTCTCCCTTATTCGCCGAGTAAAAGCTTAATTACTACCTCTTTAATAATTATATATAATTGGGTATAAATAGAGCCTTGGGACCAATTTAGCGGGTCTTAGGTGTCCACCACGGACTAGACCGAGGTGTCCAACCCACCGCACAACTCCTTACTATACGGTGGCTTAGTATTTCGCCTCTTTTTCACCGGATTGGGTTCCGATTGAAACGGTAAATACTCGGGCTTTATTCCGTTGTATATTTCCAGCATTTATAACGCCTATACTACTCCAATCCAAGCCTATTCATGCATCAAACCAGCAAAATTCAATTTATAGCAATTTTCTAACTAAATTTTCCTAATTTCCATACCCGGTCAAATCCTATGGTTTAACTTTGATTCTGAACCTTACTAAGCTTTCAATAACACCCACTAAGCTCAAATTTAACCCCGGAATACCCCGATTGGAAGTATTTGAAGAACTTCTAAAATACCCAAAATTGGAGAAATTGGAGTTTTGGGAGTTTGAGGCTTTCTCACCTTGATTCAATCGGATGGGGAGCTTGGTGGTGGTGAAAGATGGACTCTGGTGGCCCTCACCGGCGCCGGCGCACGCTCTCCATCAAAGATTCGGCCAAACCCTCCATTCCTGTGTGCTTCTGTTCTTCATGGGTCTGAGCGTCTCTCTCTGCCTCAATTTCTCGTGCGTTTTGCTTCTCTTCTATTTTTTTTTTCTGTTTCAAGTGTTTGTTTCTACTTGATGCTTCTGCCTTTTATTTATTTTAATGGGTGTGTGTGTAAATGGGAGGGGGTCACGGTTTGCCCCCCCCCCCTTTAAATTAATAATTAATATTAATATTAATAATAATAATAATAATATATATATATATATATTAGTTATTTTATCCTCTTTTCCCCCCATCCTTGTTAATCTCCATTTCTTTTAAGTCCTAGAATAAATTTTAAAAATCCCATTTCTTTTCCTTCTTCATTTTATTTTTAATTCTTTAATTTAATTTATTTTTCTTTCAAAAAGTAAAAATAAATTAATAATGATGATAATAATAAAAACTAATATCTCGGATATTACAATCTTCCCCCCTTAAGAAATTCGGTCCCTGAATTTCAAACGAAATACTAACCTTAGTCTTGAAACAGATGGGGATACGTCCTGTGCATTTCACCCTCGACCTCCCATGTAGCTTCTTCGGTCGAGTGGTTTCTCCACAGAACTTTAACCAATGGAATCTCTTTCGTTCTGAGTTTCTTCAACTGCCGATCTAAGATCTCCACTGGCTCCTCTTCATATGTCAGATTTTCGGTTAGTTGCACGTCTTGCAATTGGATTACGTGCGAGAGATCGGGAAGATATTTCCGAAGCATTGATACATGAAAGACAAGGTGTACTCCCTCCAATTCCGTAGGCAATTCCAACCGACACGCCACATTCCCAACTTGTTCTAGGATTTCAAACGGTCCGATATATCGAGGACTCAGCTTTCCCTTCTTACCGAACCGCATCACGCCTCTCATCGGTGATATTCTCAAGAACACCTGTTCACCAATGACAAACTCAAGTTCTCTTCTCCGATTGTCTGCATAGGATTTCTGCCTACTCTGAGCCGTTAAAAATCTTTCCTTTATGCACTTCACCTTTTGCAAGGCATCTTGTAACAATTCTGGGCCAATTAGACTAGCCTCTCCGACCTTGAACCACCCAATCGTGGATCTGCACCTACGACCGTACAGAGCCTCGAAAGGTGCCATTTGAATACTTGCTTGATAACTGTTATTGTACGCAAACTCAGCCAAAGGTAATAACCTTTCCCAACTTCCGCCGTAATCCATAATACACGCTCGAAGCATGTCCTCAAGAATCTGAATGGTTCTTTCTAATTGCCCGTCGGTCTATGGGTGGAACGCAGTACTCAAATCAACTCTCGTTCCCAACACTTCCTGCAATGACTTCCAAAACCTGGAAGTGAATTGTGGCCCTCTATCAGATATTATGGACACTGGCACACCGTGCAATCTAAGGAATCTGATAGATAAATCTGTGCATATTGACTCACTCCGTAAGTGGTCTTAACTGGCAAAAAGTGCGTGGACTTAGTCATGCGATCCACTATCACCCAAACCGAATCAAATCCACGTTGTGATCTTGGCAACCCTGTTACAAAATTCATAGTTATCCTCTCCCATTTCCACTCATGTATTTCTATCTGTTGTAATGTTCCGACGGGCTTCTGGTGTTCAGTCTTGACTTGCTGACACACTAAACACCTGGCTACATAGGTTGCAGCGTCTTTCTGCATGCCATTCCACCAATACAGTTGTTTCAGGTCATGATACATTTTATTAGCTCCCGGATGGATTGTATAAGCTGTCTGGTGTGCTTCTTCAAGGGTTCTTTCCTTCAAGTTATCAACCATAGGGACACACAACCGTCCCTCCAACCGAAGTATCCCGAAATCATCAATAGAGAATCTGACGTCGTCCCCTTTCTCTTTAGTTACCGTATCCCTGATTTGCTTGAGGTCGGTATCTTCATCTTGTCTAGCCTTCCCCTCTTCTACCAGAGAGGACTTAACTTGCAAATGAGCTAGAAGTAAGTTAGAATCCCCAATCTCAAATTGATTTCCCGTTTGTTCTAGCTTGTGCAGTTCTCTAATCAACGGTCTCCTTTCTTCACTTATTTGAGCAAGACCGCCCATGGATTTCTGACTCAGAGCATCGGCTACCACATTAGCCTTTCCTGGATGATACAAGATCGTGCAATCATAGTCCTTCAACAACTCTAACCATCGACGTTGTCTCAAGTTCAAGTCTTTCTGCTCGAAAATGAATTTAAGGCTTTTGTGGTCTGTATAAATTTCACATGTCTCACCGTACAGGTAATGTCTCCATATTTTCAAAGCGAATACTACAATAGCCATCTCAAGGTCGTGAGTCGGGTAATTCTTCTCATGTTTCCTCAGTTGTGGCGATGCATACGTAATCACCTTGCCGTGCTGCATCAAGACACACCCTAACCCAATCCTCGACGCATCACAGTATACCGCATACCCTCCTGTGCCTTCAGGTAATGCCAGCACTAGAGCGGTAGTGAGGTTGTCTTTCAATTTCTGAAAACACTGCTCACACTTGTCATCCCATACGAACTTCACTCCCTTCTGTGTCAACTTAGTCATAGGTGCAGCAACCTTAGAGAAGTCCTACACAAATCTTCTATAATATCCAGCCAAACCCAAGAAACTACGAATTTCAGTAACAGAGGTAGGCTGGGACCAATTCTTCACCGCCTCTACCTTATTTGGATCAACGTGGATTCCCTCTGATGATACCATGTGACCCAAAAAGGCAACTCTGTCAAGCCATAATTCACACTTGGAGAACTTAGCATACAATTTCTCCTCTCTCAACTTCTGCAAGGCTAATCTCAAGTGGTCTGCATGTTTTTCAGAATTCTTAGAGTAGACCAAGATGTCATCAATCAAGACAATGACAAATTGGTCCATAAATGGCTTGAAGACCATGTTCATCATGTCCATGAACGCTACAGGAGCATTAGTTAATCCGAAAGACATCACCAAGAACTCGTAATGTCCATATCGGGTCCGGAATGCGGTCTTAGGTATGTCTGATTCTCGAATCTTTAATTGGTGATACCCACATCGCAAATCAATCTTGGAAAACCGCTTCGCACCTTGCAACTGATCAAATAGGTCATCTATTCTCGGCAGTGGGTATTGATTGCCTCAAATACACTTTCGAGCAGAAAGACTTGAACTTGAGACAACGTCGATGGTTATAGTTATTGAAAGATTACGACTGCACGATCATGTATCATCCAGGAAAGGCCAATGAGGTAGCCGATGCTCTGAGTCGGAAATCCATGGGCAGTCTTGCTCATATAAGTAAAGAAAGAAGATCGTTGATTAGAGAGTTACACGAGCTAGAACAAACGGGGAACCAGTTTGAGATTGGGGATTCCAACTCACTTTTAGCTCATTTGCAAGCTAAGTCCTCTTTGGTAGAAGAGGTGAAGGCTAGGCAGGATGAAGATACCAACCTCAAGCAAATCAAGGATACTGTAACTAAAGAGAAGGGGGACGACGTCCGATTCTCTATTGATGATTTCAGAGTACTTCAGTTGGAGGTGGAGGGATGGTTATGTGTCCCTATGATTGATAACTTGAAAGAAAGGATCCTTGAGGAAGCACACCGGACAACTTATACAATCCATCCGGGAGCTAACAAAATGTATCACGATCTGAAACAGCTATATTGGTGGAATGACATGAAAAGGGATGTTGCAAACTATGTAGCCAGGTGTTTAGTGTGTCAGCAAATCAAGGCTGAACACCAAAAGCCCGCCAGAACATTTCAACAGATAGAAATACCTGAGTGGAAATGAGAGAGGATAACGATGGATTTTGTAACAAGGTTGCCAAGATCACAACGGGGATACGATTCGGTTTGGGTGATAGTGGATCGCATGACTAAGTCCGCGCACTTTTTGCTAGTTAAGACCACTTACGGAGTGAGTCAATATGCACAGATTTATCTATCAAAAATCGTTAGATTGCACAGTGTGCCAGTGTCCATAATATCTGATAGAGGGCCACAATTCACTTACAGATTTTGGAAGTCATTGCAGGAAGTGTTGGGAACGAGAGTCGATTTGACAACTGCGTTCCACCCACAGACCGACGGGCAATCAGAAAGAACCATTCAGATTCTTGAGGACATGCTTCGGGCGTGTATTATGGATTTCGGCGGAAGTTGGGAAAGGTATTTACCTTTGGCTGAGTTTGCATAAAATAACAGTTATCAAGCAAGTATCCAAATGGAACCTTTCGAGGCTCTGTACGGTCGTAGGTGCAAATTCTCGATTGGGTGGTTCGAGGTCGGAGAGGCTAGTCTAATCGGCCCATAATTGTTACAAGATGCCTTACAAAAGGTGAAGTGCATAAGGGAAAGATTTTTAACGGCTCAGAGTAGGCAGAAGTCCTATGCAGACAATGGAAGGAGAGAACTCGAATTTGCCATTGGTGAGCAGGTGTTCTTGAGGGTATCACCGATGAGAGGCATAATGCGGATCGGTAAGAAAGGGAAGTTAAGTCCTCGGTATATCGGACCATTTGAAATCCTAGAATGAGTCGGGATGTAGCGTATCGGTTGGAATTGCCTACGGAATTGGAGGGAGTACATCTTGTCTTTCATGTATCAATGCTTTGGAAATATCTTCCCAATCCCTCGCATGTGATTCAATCGCAAGACGTGCAACTAACCGAAAATCTGACATATGAAGAGGAGCCAGTGGAAATCTTAGATTGGCAGTTGAAGAAACTCAGAACGAAAGAGATTCCATTGGTTAAAGTTCTGTGGAGAAACCACTCGACCGAAGAAGCTACATGGGAGGTCGAGGGTGAAATGCGCAGGACGTATCCTCATCTGTTTCAAGACTAAGGTTAGTAGTTTATTTGAAATTCAGGGACCGAATTTCTTAAGGGGGAAGATTGTAATATCCGATATATAAATTTTTATTTTTATCATTATTATTAATTTATTTTTCTTAGGGAAAGAAAAATAAATTAAATTAAAGAGTTAAAAATAAATAAATAAACTGGAGAAGGGAAAGAAATGGGATTTTTTAAACTTATTTTAGGACTTAAAAGAAAGTGGGATTAAAAAGTAAGGAAGGAATTAGGATTTAAAAGATATATTAGTTTTTTTTAATCTTTTTGGGAAAAACCGTGTATTCCCTTTTTACTTAAATTAAAACAAATAAAAAGAATAATAATATATATATTAAAATAATTGGGGGGGGGGGGCAAACTGTGACCCCCCATCCAATTCATTAACACACATATAACAAAAAAAATATAAATATATAATATGTTAAAATAGGGGTCAAAACCATGACCCCCATTCCACAAAATAGAAAAACACACACAAAATAAAATAAGAGAAAGCAGCAGCAAAACGTGAAGCAAGCAAAAGCAAAACGCGAGAAGCAAACCGGAAAGGAGAGGGAGGAAGAGCTCGACGTTCTCTGGCCAGAAACTCACTGGAGACACGGCTCCGCCGCCGGAGACAGCCACCGGACCTCTCTTTCAACAATCACAAGTCTTCTAGCCGATTGATTCAAGGTGAGAAAGCCCCAAACTCCCAAAACCCCAATTTCTCCAATTTTGGATATTTTAAGAATTCTTAAATTCCTTCCAATCGGGGCATTCCGAGGTTAAAGTTGAGCTTAGTGGGTGTTATTGAAAGCTTAGGGAGGTTCAGAATCGAGAAACCGTAGGAGTTGACCGGATATGGAAATTGGGAAAATTGGGTGAGGAAATTGCTCTAAAATTTGAAATTGATAGTTTGATGCATGATTAGGCTTTGATTGGAGTAGTATAGGTGTAATAAATGCTGGAAATATACAAGGGAATAAAGCCCGAGTATTTACCGTCTCAATCGGAACCCAACCCGATAAAAAAGAGGCAAAATACTAAGCTACCGTACATTAAGGAGCTGTGTTGTAGGTTCGACACCTCGGTCTAGTCTGTGGTGGACACCTAAGACCCACTAAATTGGTTCCAAGGCTCTAATTATACCCAATTATATTTTTATATATAATTAAAGAGGTAGTAATTAAGCTTTTACTCGGCGAATAAGGGAGACGGTGGGATGAGTAAGCGAGAGCCTCTTTTGAACCGTGAATTTAATTTGTTTATTAGTTAAATACCCATATGAACACATGAAGGGAAATTTAGATAAGTGGAAATCTCTAACCTAAGCAATTCGAGGTTCTATATGGCTCGAAAGTGTGAAAGTCGAATATGGGGCATTCTGGACTTTCAGAAAGACCAAATAAGACGACGTAACGAACTAAATAATTAGTTCTTGGAAAATAGCTAGAGGGTGCATAAGCATTAGCATGACATGTGCATGGTAGATGCTTAGTTACGCATTCTAAATTTCTTAAATATAATGTGTATAGGGCACCACAGAGTGATTGGGGCTTCAAGCACTCCGAGGACTGATCAGGAGGGCCAACGAGGTGAAGGGCTCTCCCATCCCTGGCCCACAGGGTTGGATAACTACGTGGAAATGTGGTTTTCTCTATTTTGTGCAAGTTGATATATGAAATATATCTATCTAAATGTATTTATGTTACGTGTATATGATTAGTGAGTAAACAGTGGACGTGCAAACTGTTTATATGTTCATTCTCAAGTGAATATGTGATATTGTGGCTCACCGAGCCTTATATGATACCATTGGTAGGATTGAGTCAGAATTTCACATGTGAGGCTTTATTAATTTTAGAAACCAAATTAAATTGATCATCGTGCAAAGGTTTTGACCGTATGGTACATTGAAGAAAATTAACCTAGGTTGTTAAATGTGAGTGAGAGTGTTGCATAATTGAAAAGGGGGAAAACTAGGCTTAATTAGTAAACACGTATGATATTCAATTGCAAATAGGGCATCTCTCAAGGTTAAATATGTTAGTTGAGTTGTTAGGTTGTCCGGGTAGATCGAGTCGGTCATCCTGGTTGGACAGACAGAATTATGACGTCAGCAAGTATGCCACATAGTGGCCATTACATTGGTTTAAACTGAGGTCAAACAAGTTGCTGGCTATTACTCAAAGCGTGTCTTGAAGTCAGAAAGTTCCTAGTGTGATCAACTAGGTTCGAACAAGAGATTGCCTTCGGGCCATTATTTCTCTCAGCATAAGGCGGGAGACAGAAATTGAATACCTACGTGTATAAGTATGTACTAATTATGGAACCATATGATATATGTTTATTATTGGTTTACATGTGGATTAATAAATATGTTAGGAGCATGAATTAGGATTTCAATTGTGAACATGATACACTGATTGCCCGATCACGTTAAAGGTCGCAATATAAATCCGTTTCATGCGTATGTGGTTGTGGTTGTTCCCTTTCCCCAGCTGTAGTGGTACCCGCTGCTACGCCAGGGATGAGGGAGCTCCTCAATGAGTGTTTTCGACTCACCCCCCTGTTTAAATGTTTCAGATACAGGTGGTTCAGGCGTCGGGAATGCGTCCACTTCTTCTCAAGTAGGCGGACAACTCTGAAGACCGCACGCATAGTTCGCGTGGGTAGCGTATTTTGGTTTATGTAAATAAATCCGGATGCATATGTATATATATGACTCCTTTTTGGATGTAGCTTTCGTACATATACAACTACTGTATATATATGGGAATATAGGCTATGATATAATATATATCATGTATATACGTATATGACTTCTGCATGCGACTAGGATAGGTCACACTCATTGAGGCGTGTGAACAATACATAAATTATATGTATGTGTGATTGAATACCTATTTGTGTGAAAATATGGCTTCCGCATGTGAATAGGATAGATCACACGCATTGAGGCGTGTGATCAATATGTAAACCATATGTAAGCGTGTGATTGAATATATGTATGACTGTATACAGGACTTCTGCATGTGAATAGGATAGATCACCCGCCCTGAAGCACGTGATCAATATGTATATTATATATACGTGTGAATGAATGAGTGTATATGTATAGACTGAAGCGGTGTTGAGCGAGCCGTGGATTGCAAACTGCTTAGGTAACCGGAAAGGGATGACCGTATATGTTATATATTGTTTGCATTAGAAAAGGGTAGTTATAAACATGTAGAAATCTCAATCAGGGATTAGAGGCTTATGGGATAAGAGAAATCCTACTTCTCGTGCCGGTCACGGGCGTTCGATAGGGGGTCGTGACACCGTAGACATAACCTAGACATTGATTAGACTATGTATGGAGGTTTAGTACCTCATTTTACCCGACTATCTTTGTATGAACCAAAAATGAATTTTAGGAGATCACGAGAGTAACAAACACGTAACTTCTTGTTTCTTAGGTTAAATAACCAACTGAGAGTAAGCGATCCTTGGGGAAACACTTAACTTCTTGGGGAAACACGTAACCCATTGGTGGCATATTTATAGTGTGTTCAGACCACAAAAAACAAAAAGTAACTATAAGAAATGTTATTATATTTGAATTAATTGGAATTATACCAACGGGGATTGGGTCTAGTAGAAGGAACCAGTCCCTCACAAACTGATGAACTCGGGTTCAAATCGTCACTACGAGAGTTGCCTACATTTAATGTCTGACAATGCCGTGAACAGAATTGCTTCCATAGAAAGATACATGTGAAAAAAATAATTAAAATTATATTTTTACATTAAAAAGTTCATAAGCGCAATTAATTAAAGCGCATTTCATGTAATACAAAATAGATATGCATGAAAAAAATTTAGCATAGGTTACCCAAGTCTCACATCGAGTAGCATGGGATGCTTGATGGGGCACTACACTACAAGAAACTGTTGATTTAGCTACAAAAATTAGCTATGAAAAATTTCCGTAGCTAATCCTTAGCTAATTAGCTACGGATTAGCTAGGGATAAAAACTCCATAGCTAATTTTTGCAATGGAATAGCTACGGATTTACTAAGGATTTTTTCTGTAGAAAAAGTTTCTCTAATTTAGCTTCGGATTTTTTCCATAGCAAAAGTTTCTTTAATTTTAGCTACGAATTTGCTACAGATTTTTCTGAAGCAAAAGTTTCTCCAATTTTTGCTACGGATTTTTTTCGTAGCAAATGTTTCTCCAATTTTATTATATGTATATATAAAAATGTTTTACATTAATAAATTAAAAAGTGATAATTGGCCTAATGGTTGGTGTAAATGTTATCATCCATGATGTTTCGTGTTTGAATCCTCCTAGGACCATTTTTCAAAAAAATAAAGTGGTCTTGAGGAGGTCACTTGAGGACGTCGCCGGCGGCGGGTGGAGGAGGTCACCACTGGCGATTGCTAGAGGATTTTGCTACAGAATAGCTATAGATTCACTATGGTATTTAGCTACAGACTCATTCATTTGTTTATTAAAAATTTGCTACGGATTAGCTACGAAAAAAATCCGTAGCAATTAGCTTCCAAATATTAGCTACGAACAATATCCATAGCTAAGCCGATTAGCTATGGATTAGCTATGGATTTGGCCATAGCTAATCTTATTTTTTCTTGTAGTGTTAAGTGGCTTGATTCTTCCCGCTTAACAGTTGCTTTTGAAGGAAGGTTCTCTAAATCACTTGGGTTTCATTAGTAAGTTGCAAGCATTGGCTCTTCTTTTTCTAGGCTTGATGTGGCTGTTAAATGCTGATGTGGCACCGTTACCCGTTAAATAACCAGCTGATGTGACCGTTAAATGGTGATGTGACACCGTTAAGTGCCTGGGCACATTCCACCTCACATGCCACATCAACTTTAACATTTAACGGCCACGTCAGGTGGTTATCTAACAGGTAATGATCAGGGGACTAAATAATTGACAGAGTTGCAAATTAGAGAACTAAATAGTATTTTTGCCAAATTTGGGGACTAAATAGTTGACAAAGTTGCAAATTCGGGGACTAGATAGTATTTTTGCCAAAGTCGGGGACTAAATAGTAATTTGACCAGCAATTCAATGACTTATTGGTGTTTTAGCAGTAAAAAGCTTACAATTCAAATGCTCTTCTTGATCTTAGTAATCAATGCTCATATGGTTGATCTAACTGGTGTTTTTGTGTCATATATAATTAAATCAATAATCCCCTTTTCTTAACTATGATATTGAGATGCCATTAATAATATCATACCTTACACCTACCAATAAAAATAATTAAATTTTTTTGGTCCTCGTTGTTCATTCTTTTAACTTCATTTTCCTTTGTTAATCCGTGTATGAATTAATAATTCTCTGTAAATAAATAACTCGGTCATCAAGATAGTCAAAGTTAATTAATACTAAATTTTGGATTAGATCATTTTACAAATTAAGAAAAAAAAATTATTTATTTCTAAATAATGCCAAACCATGTCCTTGCCTAAGCCTAATCAACACTCAAGTGTAGTTTTGATGCGTGTGTTGATCTCTTGTGATTATTAATTATATTGACGAAGGTATATATATTTATACTAATTATTACCATTCAAATTAACTCTTTTTTAAAATAATATCATTACTTTCATTTTTCTTCAAAAAGAGGCTTTCTCTAAAGTAAAATCAAAATTACAATGGATTGAGGGAAAAAGATAAAATGTAGGGGACACTAAAATTAAATATTATACTGAAATTAAAAGCGTAAAACAATTGTCCAAATTTTTCAATTTTGTTAGAAAAGAATGGATTCAATTTCTTTCTAATCAAATCAACTATAACACATAAAAGGCCGATGAAAAAAAAAACTAACCCCACGATTCTTAAATTTTAAATACCTCACATATATATAATATCATGATTCCACATTATTTTATAAATACAAAATCAACTCTGCTAAATGTACATTAGGTATATTGCAACAACTTAATATTTAACAACAAAAAATTTAAAGAAAGACTACAACGTAGCATAACCAACTATAATGCATTTATCTTTTTACATAAACATAGCTTTGATTTTTTTCAATGACACCACAACAATATCTATCATATTCATTCGTGTTTTGGATAAATCGATTCAACAATTCAAGGCTACCTCAAAAATTGGTGATATATGTAACAATATGTTACCAATTTGATGGTCTCCTTGCAATAAGTTTGCATCCAAAACATTGATCGTCACGACCCCCGTTTAGAGGACCGTGACCGGCACAGACACAGGAAATACCCCTCTGCCTGTAAGTCTTATCACTTGATTGACAGAATATCTATTATTGAAAATACATTCACATGCATTATAATACCATGGCTACACCAAAATGGTGGCCTATCCTAGGCACACAAATCCACGGCCAGTGCCGCTTCAGGATATAAATATAGGAAAACACACATAATATATATAACATGTGTACTGGCTACACATCCGAAGATGCTGCCTATCCTATTCACATGCAACATATATATGTATATATATATATATATATATATATTTTGAAAATAAGTTTTCCCTGTATATAACTAATCTTGATCTTTAAGGTATGTGAAGCTGACAATTCTAGATTTAGTAATACAATCTAATTGGGTACGTCTACCCTTTACTTTATGCTACAATGATAAAGTAAATTAAATTACAATTACAATTATTCACCCACATGAACAAGTTGTGGGTCTTGGAAAGTTTTGCTTGTCCCTCGTTCCACCGAGACTTCTTCCACCTGTACTTAACCTGTCTCTGTGTAGTAAAAATGCGGGGTGAGTCTTAACCACGCGACTCAGTGAGGACTCTCCCATCCCCGGTGCAAGGCGGGTACCATAGCACTGGGAATGGGAGTCATGCACAACCACATGCAAAAACAACTGGTTACTGTTAACTAGCATACATTCTTGGTAGTCACACAACAACACATACTTCACCCAACCACCCAAATGCATTTAATAGATATAGGCATGCAACGGCTTATTCCACATCATCAATCAACAAGTAAACATGTAACATATAGTGCCGGCTGTTACTTACCGATCTTCTCACGTTCAGCATGTTTGAATCAAACAAGACGTTGTGGTGACGTAATCTTGTACGTCATCACTATGCTGCACAATCAAAAATTATATGCAAACACAGAGAATTTGTAAATACACACAGATACTATACCATACAACTACTTAATTTCCCCCACTCTGGGGTATTTACTAGCCACTACGTGGCTTTTCTACTTCAAACCCATGCACTCGGGTTGTTGGCCACCAAGTGGCAAAATATACTTAACCCATTCACTTGGGTACTGGTCACCCTGTGACAATTCTATCTATCAAACAACTTACCCATAGCCACCAAGTGGCACGTCTTGACCCCTCGCTACGGGGCAATAGCTTGAGCCCACTCGTCCATTACCCAACCAGGCCATAATGGCGGGCACGACACGACGTCTTAAAGAATGGCCACTAACACACCCTGGACCAACTCAATAGGGTGATTTCTTTTCTACAAGATCAGGCTCACGGTTCACCCATAGGTTCCTCTCATGTCCCCTTATCTTGGTCTCACATATTAATAGGATTCTTTGTATCTTTCGCGAAGGATCAACAATTCCTCTCCTTATTAATATGGACGAGTATCCTTAACAGGATATAACTCATATACCCGTCCAGATGCACTCTCTGAGCCTCAAGCTATCGTCATAGCAATATAAATCCTTTCTGGCCCTATTACTAGGATAGGGCAATGACCATCGTCATTGTGATTATGAAACTGAGGTCTCAAGTGCCATCTGACGTTGTTCTAGTCGATGTCTCACATCGCTAGCATAACCAAATCTGAAACCCACCAACAACTCCCTTTTTGCATCATTATAATTTAAGTCACCGTCGTGACGAGTTTTCAAAATAAAAGTTTAGTCCTTCCGTACAAGGACTCTTGCCACTGTCGTGGAAAAGATTAAATAAAATACTCATCATGCCTCCGAAGTGTATGAGTTGGATTTGTAACACACGAATCATAGCAAACAATTACACTCTACTCCTATGTCTTCCTATCCAAGCTACTATCCATAACCTATTCTCTAGATCTTTTATTCTTTTAGTATTCTATACCTCTAGCTAACACATATCAGACAAGCAGAGAATATACATACTCATGTGATCCACATAAGCATACAACCCTAGGAGCAGAGATGGAAGAACCCTCACCTTTGCCAACCTTCCATGCAATCCTCTCCTGTAACTTTAGTCTCCTTGGAGTTCCTGTTGCACTCTATTGCATGCCGTTGTTCCTATAAGAACAACATTTACTTCATTAAGGTTATTACTTAGCTTAACTTGTTATTTATCTCTCCATTACTCTCACATGTAGTTCATGGTTGCCATAGAGTCAAGCTCTTGGTCTTATTGAACTTCTCTATCCCAACTTATGCGTATCCTTCCTCGAACACTTGGCTTACTCGAATATAACACTCTACTTGAGTGTTTCACATACTTGGATTTGAGTATTAGACCTCTATCTAACTTGTATTCACATCTAAGGAAGCTTATCTAACTTGATTGGAAGGAATCCTAATTTTAGGAAGGTCTAAGCATTTAGATTCAACTTGTGTTCTTACTCGGGTTCTAAAAAATCTAGTTTCTAAACCTCAATACACCTCTAATTCATCCTACTTAAGGCTTCCTAATAATTATGAAGGGACAAAATTACCATTTTAGAATTTGGACTTCATTGTTCCACAAGTTTCCATCCTTGAGACACAAGGTACCTAAAATAATTCTTGATGCTTGATAGCATATTTAGAATTTTTCTCGAGTGTTTAAGATCGAAGAGAGGAGGTTTAAAACTCTCAACGTCACCCTTAAAGCACATTTGGGCAAACCGAGTAGGGACCCGGCACGTTAACGTCAAGGTTCAACTTTAGTAACCTCGGGCCAGCTCTTCACGGGTCTTGTTCAGCTAATATTCCAACAATATAATTTCAATAATATCAATCCAAGTCTATTTACTCAAATCCAAGCTCAATCCTAATTATCACAATTTCCCCAATTTGAAAATAATTATAATTTCAACCCCAAATCCTTCCAAATTCGAATTTGGGAAAATCCGAGAATATAATCTTAATTCCTACCCCAACTAAGTGTTCAAGAACACTTTCTAGGTCTCAATCTTCCCTCGAAACAATTCAATCGAAGGTGAATCAAAGAAATCCCTAAAAATGGAGAAATTGAGGGTTTAGAATGAAATTGGGGTTACCAACCTTGATTCGATCGGTGGGGGTGTGGAAGATGTTGTAGTCGAGCTTCGGTGAGCTTCTATGGCGTCGGACAGCCTTCTCCGACAAGTTTCCGGCGCATTTCCGGTGAACCCCCTCTCTCCCTCTACCTCTCGGCTCTTTCTCCCCCTTTCTGCATTTTTCTTCTTCTCGGTTCTCTCTCTCTCTTTCTCTTGTTTCTTTTTCTTCTTTCTTTTTCTATTTCTTCTTAACTCCCGTAGCTCTCTCTTCTCTCTTTTTCCATTCCTTTATATTAATTCTTTTACTTTCTTTTTCTTTCTTTCATTTTCCTTTTTTTGTTTCTCGGTCACGTGTCCCACTCCCTTTTCTTTTTTTTTTCTTTCTTTCCTTTTATTTAATTAAAACTCATGGCCCCACTTTTTTTTCAAATAATTAAAATAAATAAATAAATAAATAAAATTAATTAATTAATAATTAAATAAATAATAACTAATATGTATTTTTAATTTAATTCCTTTTCCCTATTTAATTCAGGTTCCCAATTTCTTAACTCCTGAATTAAATCCTAAAAATTATTTTCTACTTCTTTTCTTTCCCTTTTTATTTTATTTTAAACTTCAAAAAAATTTGTTTCCGGTTTCTTTTAGCTTTCATATTTTTTCTATATTCTTTTTAAAGTTTTAAATTCCTAGCCCCGAAATAAATCATTCTTTAATCCTCGAAATTTTTCGGGGTATTACATTGATAATTGAATGTGATAAGTAAAATGAATCATTATATGAAAAGATACTATAAAATTTAGTGGTTGAAGTTTTTCATATATTGTTTATAAAAATAATCACATTTAAATATTATAGATAAATATTAGTAATTGAATATTGTAAATTAGATATTTGTACGTTGAAACATAAAGAAATATAAACTAAATAAATAATAAATATGTGGATCAATAAATTATCACCTGGTGCCATATAGCCAACTGTAGCAAAAGTCTTGGTATAAATTTGCAATTTCTCTTCACCTAATAGTTTGCGAATACCAAAATCATTAAGATGACCTATCATATCTTCGTCCAACAAAACATTGCTTGGTTTTATGTCATAATGAACTATTGGTGTAGACGAACAATGATGAAGATACTTCAATGCTGAATCCATATCAATCATTTGTAATATCCGGACCTTCCAAGTGATGTGTTAAATGTTTGCTAGAAGAACTAAGTGTTTGTGATTGTGTGACATTGTTTGTTGCATTTAGAAATCATGTAGAATTTTGCACTAATTTAAGAAAAGAGTAGGAAGGAACTAAAAATAAAGTGACTAAAGTGCAAGAGAAAGTTGGTGGGTGAGGAAGAGAAATGATTTTCTCCCAAATCCCTTGCCACTAGCTCTTACATGCTAAGGCAATGTGGCAACACCACCATTTCACATATTTCACCACACTTTGAGAGAGAGGGAACTAGAGAGAAGGGAGAGCAACTAGAGGGAGATTTGAAGTGATTCAAGCTAGGAGAGGTAGATTTGAGTAAGAATCAAACCATAGAAAGTCAGCTACACATCATCTAGGCAAGATTCAAGTTTTAAAGCTACCAACCTCTCTAATTTTTTAAGTTAAAATTTTCAAGAAATGGCCAAAAATTGAGTTTCGGATTTCTGAGCCATTTGCGAGGTTTTAAACTGCTTCCTAATGTTTTTGAACTTAGATGGATGTTAGATGATGTTTTGCATGTCTGATTTTAGCTAGAAATTAGAAAATCTAGAAGGATTGGAAATGGTTTTGGGGTTTTGAGAGAAAACCAAGATGTGAGCTTGTTTAAGCATGTTTTTGGGAATGTTTTTCATGGGTTTTTACCTAAGAGTGATGGGGAATAAGTTGGCATATTTTATCCAAGTTAAATTTCAGGTCTTGGGCTCAAATAAGGAGATTTTATACACTTAAAAATGAGAAAACGAGACATAACAGACGACTAATATCAAGAACAATTGAATGTCGTTTTCTTGATTTCCCATAAATTCATCTTTGGAACAAAACAATCGACTTCTAGCAAGAACAGTCGTCTGTCGTGTTCTTATTTTCCAGAAAACCCAGATTTTCGAAGAACAGTCGACTGTTAGCTCCCTGACTTATATTTTTCAAAGAAAAACATTACAGAGATCAAGCAGCCAACTGCTAGACCTCTACCAGTTGACTAGCTTAAGTCAGTGAGCAACCAGTCGACTGGTAAGTCAAGACGGTCGATTGATTGGTCTCTGACTTGAAAATAGAGAATTCCTAGAGCTAACAGTCAACTGCTAGCTCAAGGACAGTCGACTGTTACATAAAAATATGTCATTTCGCTTTCAATTCCCTACAATAAAGTTTTAGAAGCCCAATTACATGGTTTAAACATTTATGCTCTATGTTTAGAAAGTAATATGAACTAGGGGTGTTCAACGGAATGGATTGGATTGGATGGAACAATTTTTCCAACCAATCTAATCTGGATTGGATGATGAAAACATCATCCAGTCAATCCAGTAAAAATGCTTCATCCAATCCAATCCAATCTAATCTGGATTAGATTGGATTGGTTGGTCGGCTTTCTATGTACAAAAAAAAATTTGAAAATCACATATATTTTTCAAGTACCAAGTCCTAATATGAAGACTTAAAGACTACAAACTAAAATTAATAATTCAAGCACAATCCAAACAAAATGAAGACTTAAAGAGTATAAATTAAAATTAACAATTCAAACACAATACTAATATTTAAAGAGTACAATCAAATTTAACAATCTATTGTTTTCCAATTCTGAAAATTTGCAAGAGTGATGCTTCCAAGTCGACCATATTAACTGCAAATATAGAACAAATATTTTAATATATATAGTTCAAACATATATGAACTAATCAATTATATATAAAAAAAAAGATAACTTAATGACCTTAATCTTGCAACTTCCAAATTATCAGATCTCCAAATCTCCCAAACTAGCATTAACTTTTGCAAGCTCTAAAATATACAAGTATAAAAGAAATATGGAGTTATAATAAATTAAAGCATATCAAATGTAAATTAAATAACATAAAGTAAGGTTAAAGTATATAAATAAATGAATACCTTTATCAATTTCTTCAGCCCCTTCTGGTGTCTCCATATCACTTGTCAATGGTGCACTTCTATACCAGTTTTGTCCACAAATTAGTTCCTCCACCATCTTAGGACTCAAAGAACTCCTATATGCGTCCAATACACGTCCTCCTGTACTGAAGGCAGACTCAGAAGCCACAGTTGACATTGGAACAACCAGCACATCTCTAGCTATCATGGCAAGAATAGAGAATTTTGAAGAATTTGTAGTGTGTGTAATTCAAAGTCCCACATTGGTTAGATTTAGTGAGGAGTGGGTGAGGAGCTTATATAAATAGGTGTGAGTTATATAGGTTTCAACACACATAAGAATACTAGCCTATAACCATTGGGTGTATTGGGTTTTGGGTATTTTTATGTATTGAGGAGGGTTTGTAATTTTTCCGTTCAAAAATTACAAGTAATAAACTTTGTCCCAGTGGGGGTCGTGGTAGTAGGTCTTGAGGCACCGAACCACGTTAAAATGTTTTGTGTGTTCTTCTTTCTCTTTTCTTTATATTTTTGTGCGGGGCCCAACAAGTGGTATCAGAGCCTGGTTCCGGCCTAGGGAGGAAGAAGGGAGAAAGAGCATGAGGAAGGAGTCGTCATCATCCAGTCAGCAATTTGGAGAGAGGTTGGTTCTGGCTTAATTTTGCATTTTTTTCAAGTCAGATTTTTTTTTGAATTTGGGTTGTTTGTGATGCTGGTTGGTTGGCTGTGTGAGTGGGGAAGTATTTAGCCAAGAGTTGGGTTAAATACAATGAACACCCTGAAGTTTGAAGTTTCGTTGTTTGATGGGAGAACGGATTTTACACTGTGGCAATGCACGATTCAAGATTATTTGGTTCAGTAGGGTCTTGACATAGCATTGCAGGATGAGAAACCGAGTGAAATAAAAGAGTCAGATTGGAGTACAATTAAGAAAAAGGCTATTAGTACAATTCGATTGACACTAGCCCCACAGATAAAAGTGACTGTGCTGAAGGAGACATCACCGAAGAAGTTGTGGGACACGTTGGAGAGCAAGTTTGCGTTGAAGACATTGACCAATCGATTGATGATGAAGATGGATTTGTACTCATTGAAGATGGAAAAGGGAGGTAATGTAACTGATCACATTAACAAATTTAATGAGATGGTATCTAGACTATTGAATGCATGGGAGACTATTAAGGATGAAGAGCAAGCGCTGCTTTTCTTGGCTTCACTACCAAAATCCTTCAAGCCTCTAGTCCAGTCAATGCTAGCAGGAAAGAGCACGCTGAATCTAGATGAAGTGATGAGTACCTTGAAGGAGAGCCAGAGGATGATGGGTGGTGAAGAGTCTTTCAGGAACAGTCATATACTAGCAATGGATAGTGACAGGAAGAAGAAGGGTGATCAACTTGGAAGAAATTCTCGATCGAGAGACATGAGCACTGTTGAGTGCCATTACTGTGGACAGTTGGGTCACATACAGATGAGATGCCCAGACTTCAGGGAGGACTTGCAGAACATGAAGGAGAAGAGAGGAAGATCAAAGGGAGCTTCTTCTACTAATGTGGTTTCTTATGAGGATGAGTTAATCTGAGGATGTTAGAGGATTCTGCAGCAAAGGAGGATCGTTGCAGAAGCAAAAGAAGTCAGAAAATTAATAGGAGAGTTTAGTTTTTTTTATATAGAGAGAAATAATGTAGGACTATGGATTAAGGGAGGATTTGTAGTGTGTGTAATTCAAAGTCTCACATTGGTTAGATTTAGTGAGGAGTGGGTGAGGAGCTTATATAAATAGGTGTGAGTTATATAGGTTTCAACACACATAAGAATACTAGCCTATAACCATTGGGTGTATTGGGTTTTGGGTATTTTTATGTATTGAGGAGGGTTTGTAATTTTTCCGTTCAAAAATTACAAGTAATAAAGTTTGTCCCAGTGGGGGTCGTGGTAGTAGGTCTTGAGGCACCGAACCACGTTAAATTTTTTTGTGTGTTCTTCTTTCTCTTTTCTTTATATTTTTATGCGGGGCCCAACAAAATTAACCTTCCACCAATTTAAAATATCAAACTTGTCACACATCTTCTCTCTAGCCTCAGTCAAATAAAGTTCAACCTCAGTTTTACTCTCCAATTCATCTTCCTTGCTCATTTCTTCCTAAAAAATAGTTGACATTCTAAAAGTTTTACTCCTGATCTCTTTTGAACGAAGAGAACCTCCAATATCAAGAGAATTGTTCCCTTTTTCAGTTGGCACATAAGCTAAACGATAATGTTCAAACAACATAATTAATGTGCTTTTCACTTTGGCAAGCAAAGATTTACATGTTGTCTCATCATACAGTCTAATACATGCAAATTCCAAAAACTTCATCTTATATCTAGGATCCAACAAACATGCAATGAAAATCAACAAGTTCATATTCTCTATGTTACCCCAATACTTGTCATACTTCCTCTTCATCCTCTCTGCCATTGTTCTAAAAACCAAATCATCACTATTACACCAATAATTCAATGCATTCAAGATTGTAGAAAAATCATGAAAGTACATGTATGAAGTGGCATGGGTGGATGCTGAAACATTAAGTGTGACATCAAAAAAGATTTTTAAAAATTCAACAAATTTAGATGCAATCTCCCAATCAACAAGAGTGGGAGGACCCTTTCTCCTGTCACTTCTCCTCCAAACTCCAATAAGAAATCCCCATATGTGTCTTCAAGTCTCCCAAATGCTGATTTAAACTTAAGAGCAGATTCAAGCATCAGATAAGTGGAATTCCATCTTGTGCAAACATCTAGATAACTGCATTTCTTATCTTAAGAATAGAATCATTTACATCTTTTAGTCCATCCATCACAATCAAATTCAAGATGTGGGCACAACATCTCATATGCAACAACTCGCATCTAAGCACACTCCCTTTCCAAGCAATAATTCTTTTTTTCAAATATGAAATAGCAACATCATTAGAAGCAGCATTGTCAACTGTTATTGAAAAAACTTTTTCAATCTTCCATTCCAATAATTTCTTCTCAATTGCTTTCCCTATGATGTCTCCTTTATGATCAGAAATTTGACAAAAATTAATTACTCTCTTATGATAATTCCATTCACAATCAATGAAATGAGCAGTAATGCACATATAATTTACATTTTGCATAGATGTCCAACAATCTGTAGTAAGACTCACATGCTGCAAATTCTTGCTAAGAATTAATTTAAGTCTATTCTTTTCAAACACATAAAGTTTATAGCAATCTCTGGCCACTGTCAATCTAGATGGAACATTAAATAAAGGTTGAACTACATTCATGTAGTATCTAAACCCTTCTCCTTCCACAAACATAAAGGGCAATTCATCAATGATTACCATCCTAGCCAAGGCCTCCTTACATAGTTCATGATCAAAACACACAGCAGCTAAGGTCTCTCCTTGTTCTTTTCTTTTTGGTTGAAAAGCTAACACCTTTTGCTTAGGATCCTTCTTAAGATCTCTAGGGAATTCTTTGCATAGGTTGATCAAATGCCCTTTCAGGTTAGATGTTCCATTTTTTTTCTATCACATGCATAACTAGTACCACACCAATTACATACAGCCCTAAAAAAGTCACCAAATTTCTTTTCAGTAAAATGAGACCATGTCCAGGATGGAGGCTTACTTGATCTCTTTTTACTAGTTGTACCTTTTTCACTTTCAGTTTCAGTAGAAGTACCAGTTGGATTAGAAGTAGAAGCTGGAGTAGAATCTGACTTCCTCTTCTTTGAAGAAGCTTCATTAACTTGAGAGGTTTGTGCTTCAGCTTCAATCTCTTTTGCTATCGCCTCTTCTTCAACATCAACTTCATCTTCTTGTCTGATTGCCTCTTGAAGAGCATAAAAATCAATCTCATCAAACTTTGAGTTGCAATCCTCCATCTACAAAATAAATAGAAACAAAGTTTGAGGCGTACATTCTTTAACACTAAATAATTATTAGATTTAGGGAAATACCAAAATAAGGAACAAGAAAAATCTTCAACTTCTTACAGTCATAGATTGAAGACCCTAAACAAATGGAACAAGGAAGGTAGCAAAACCGTAAAATAAAACACACCTTGATGTGTCTTCAAAGAGGAAGCAAGGATGGTGACAGCAAAGAAAAGGCGACGGTGACGGCAAAGAGACGATGACGGTGACGGTGGTTTGAACGAGAACGAGAACAACGGTGATGGCAGTGTGAATGATGGTAAACTAACTCGAATGTGAAGATAGATCACCAGCAAATTCACTTGGAGACCGAAGCAGCGCCTGAACGATGAGCACTAAGGGAGCTAACGAGAATGAATACGAAGAAGGGGAGGATTTGGAAAAAACGAAACTTGTGCTTGTGTGTGTGCGGCGGAAACAAAGCAATGGCAAAGGCAAGGCTACTACTAATTCTATTCTACTAAAGCCTAAAGTAACTACTAACTAGGGCATACAAATAAAAAATTGATTTTTTTATTTAAATATTAAAATATTATATATATATATATATATATATATGTATGTATATAATTAAAATATTAATAAATGGATTGGATGAATTGGATTGGATTGGATGATACCTATGCTCATCCAATAACTGATCCAATCCAATCGATTTTTTCCTAAGGCATCCAATTGATCCAATCAAAGGTCGGTTTTCGTTGGATTTTATTGGATCGGATCGGTTGACATTGAATCGGATTGGATTTTGTTGTGTGTGTAATTCAAAATCCCACATTGGTTAGATTTAGTGAGTGAGTGGGTGAGGCGCTTATATAAATAGGTGTGAGTTATATAGGTTCTAACACACATAAGAATACTAGCCTATAACCATTGGGTGTATTGAGTTTTGGGTATTTTTATGTATTGAGGAGGGTTTGTAATTTTTCCGTTCAAAAATTACAAGTAGTAAAGTTTGTCCCAGTTGGGGTCGTGGTAGTAGGTCTTGAGGCACCGAACCACGTTAAAATTTTTGTGTGTTCTTCTTTCTCTTTTTTTATATTTTTGTGCGGGGCCCAACAAGTGGTATAAGAGCTTTGGTTCCGGCCTAGTGAGGAAGAAGGGAGAAAGAGCAAGAGGAAGGAGTTGTCAGCGCCACGTCAGCAATTTGGAGAGAGGTTGGTTCTGGCTTATTTTCTCTTTTTTTAAAGTCAGATTTTCTTTTGAGTTTGGGTTGTTTGTGGTGCTGGTTGGTTGGCTGTGTGAGTGGAATTATTTAGCCAAGAGTTGGGTTAAATACAATGAACACCCTGAAGTTTGAAGTTCCATTGTTTGATGGGAGAACGGATTTTACACTGTGGTAATGCACGATTCAAGATTATTTGGTTCAACAGGGTCTTGACTTAGCATTGCAGGATGAGAAATCGAGTGAAATAAAAGAGTCAAATTGGAGTACAATTAAGAAAAAGGCTGTTAGTATAATTCGATTGGCACTAGCCCCACAGATAAAAGTGACTGTGCTGAAGGAGACATCGCCGAAGAAGTTGTGGGACACGTTGGAGAGCAAGTTTGCGTCGAAGACATTGACCAATCAATTGATGATGAAGATGGATTTGTACTCATTGAAGATGGAAGAGGGAGGTAATGTAACTGATCACATTAACAAATTTAATGAGATGGTATCTAGACTATTGAATGCAGGGGAGACTATTAAGGATGAAGAGCAAGCGCTGCTTCTCTTGGCTTCACTACCAAAATCCTTCAAGCCTCTAGTCCAGTCAATGCTAGCAGGAAAGAGCACACTGAATCTAGATGAAGTGATGAGTACCTTGAAGGAGAGTCAGAGGATGATGTGTGGTAAAGAGTCTTTCAGGGACAGTCATATACTAGCAGTGGATAGTGACAGGAAGAAGAAAGGTGATCAACTTGGAAGAAATTCTCGATCGAGAGACATGAGCACTATTGAGTGCCATTACTGTGGACAGTTGGGTCACATACAGATGAGATGTCCAGACTTCAGGGAGGACTTGCAGAGCATGAAGGAGAAGAGAGGAAGATCAAAGGGAGCTTCTTCTACTAATGTGGTTTCTTATGAGGATGAGTTAATCTGAGGATGTTAGAGGATTCTGCAGCAAGGGAGGATCGTTACAAAACCAGAAGAAGTCAGAAAATTAATAGGAGAGTTTAGTTTTTTTTTTTAGAGAGAAATAATGTAGGACTTTGGATTAAGGGAGGATTTGTTGTGTGTGTAATTCAAAGTCCCACATTGGTTAGATTTAGTGAGTGAGTGGGTGAGGAGCTTATATAAATAGGTGTGAGTTATATAGGTTCTAACACACAGAAGAATACTAGCCTATAACCATTGGGTGTATTGGGTTTTGGGTATTTTTATGTATTGAGGAGGGTTTGTAATTTTTCCGTTCAAAAATTACAAGTAGTAAAGTTTGTCCCAGTTGGGGTCGTGGTAGTAGGTCTTGAGGCACCGAACCACGTTAAAATTTTTGTGTGTTCTTCTTTCTCTTTTTTTATATTTTTGTGCGGGGCCCAACAGATTTGAACACTCCTAATATGAACTAAGGGTAAAGAGAAATAACATAGAAAAGAGAAGAGTAAGTATCTTACATATATGTTTTGCAAATAGATAGGTCCTTAATCGAATGTTCAATTGTTGGTATAGGACGGCCGTTGACTTTCCACAGTAGTTCCAAGTTTTAGGATGGTAATACATCTAAGAGGCCAAACAATGTTTTCAAAACACCGTGTTGGTTGTCGAACTTTAAATTAGTGGACCAAGTGATTAAGATTGAGCTATATATTTAAAGTTAGGATAATCAAAATTGGGACCTAGACATTTCTCCTCAGATTTGTATAGATAGTGTAACTACGGATAAGGACGCGTGGCACTTTCAACGTCTCCACTCCCTTGGAGTAAAACCAAGAGACACAGCTTTGTAAGTCGAACGACCAACCCGTGATGGCCAAACCCACTTGCGGACGGACTCTTCTTTACAAAAGCGGCAGGAAAAAAATCCCTAAGTAGCTTACTGACAGAGAACTTAAGTCCATGGGCGACCGACACCCGTAGACTTGGGGGACTTATATAACTACGGAATATTCTGCCTAAGGACAAGTGGCACTGAGCTTCCAGAAGTTTAGTGATAGCATACGGTAATGACACGTAGCACCACTCACCTGCCTCTTACGTGGTCGTTGTCCACGTCTCCCCTCAAGGGCTCCCGTCCAAGAGACATGGGAAACCCCCTGGGAGTCGTCGGACGATCCACGTCCATCAAGAACGTGGGTCGAGCACGCCCTCCCCACACTCACTATAAAAAGCCCTCACCAGGGGGACTTAAAGATCATCAGAAGTATCCCTAAGAGACCTTCGAGAATCCAAACATCAGGAAAACATCACCCATAATCATTCCGGCAAGTACTTTGAGCACCCTCAGACGTCCTCTTGCCCAGTACACATCACGCATCCGAAGCTCCGCCCAACACATCGTCAGGTCCAGTCACTGGCAGACACATCTCCGTCCTGGAGTACTCCACCAACAGAGCTCCCAACAGCTCTCAGAGAGTCAAGCTCTCTCATACTCTAAGGCAACCTCCTACGAGCGGCTCGCCCGCCCGGAGTACCTTACACACGTCTTAGCCGCACACGGCCCGATACAGGTACTCGCCTAGCCCAACGGCTCCTATAGACTTCACCATGACGAACTACGTAGGCACCTAGGTTCCTCACCTAAGGACAAGTCCCCCAAGGTTTCGACCCCTTGCGGTACTCAATTGCAAATAACAATTGTTTGAACCAAAACGACAGTTACATATAGCATACAAAGGAGAAAGGGGATGATCTACGCAGTAGTAGATACGATCCCTTGGCAAAGTAGAACCAACCAGAAATGGATATGACCTACCAAGAAAAGTGGGTGATCCACACCAGAAGTTGAGATACGACCTACCGAGAAAAGGGGGTGATCTCATAGTACTCGGATCTATTGGGGGATGCTCCAGATAGTACATAGAATAGAAATAGCTTAATTGCTATAGGCTCTCACTTATTAATAGCCACTAGAAGTGTATGTGTGTGTATCCACTAGGCGCTGCTCCCTATACTCATATGTTTTTCATGAAATAGGGCAAAGACCCATATGTTTTATGATGTTTATTATTTCTCTACCATTTAAGTATGTAAGATCATGTTCAAGAAGTATGTGCTCATATTAAATGTTTTATAACAATTATGTATGCCATTCCATTTCATATGCCCTAACATATATGAATTTCCATGCTAAATATTTTATGGAGAGTATGACATGCATATGTTTTAAGTTAAACATCACATCCATGTTATATATATATATATATATGTTGAGAATGGGAATGCAGTGATTTTCTGTACAAGGCACAGTGGTACACAACGACGAGTTTATAAATAGCTAGTTTTGATTACTGGGGTTTATCCTCATTACGTTGTTGTGCATCATCTGACGAGGTACCTTATGATTTTGAGACGGGGCTGGAGCGATGGGTAGCCTGACTTTTGAAAAGAAGCAAACAAGATAGTCTAGATGCATATAGTTCCATTTTGTATATGTTTATATGTCTATCCCTTTGAGCCATTAACCTTAAGTATATCTTTGGAAAGGTTAAATGGCATATTTTGTATATGTATAGATAAGGAATGAAGATAAAGATTTTGTATTGTATATGTATATGTTAAGTTTGAGCCTTGTCAATAGTAGGTTAAAGGTAATGATCCATAAATCTCAAGAGTTTATAGATCATCGTCCTTCAAAAGGCTTCTACTATCATGATGATGTATATAATTAAGAATGTATGTGTATGACTATATTTCAAATATATACATATATATATATTCCAAGAAGTTTTTAATCATGGATTATTATGTATGGTTGTTTGTATGCTTCTGTGTTTTAAGTATGCGCGAGAGATACCCAAGAGATAGAACCCTAACTAGTTTCACTTATTTAATTAATATGGAAAATGTTTTAATAAATTCGGGTAGAAGGAGAGAAGTAACGCACCAATTCCGGATTAAAGATATGTTCTATATACTCAAACTCTGATTTCTAAATGGTTTGGAACTGGGTTGTTACTATGTTTAACCTTTGCAAGATATCTAAGCAGTAGTTATGAGAATATAGCCATCTTTCAAGACTTCCATTTGGCAAAATTTCCATAATTGGAGATTTAAAATCAACATTTGAACAACTGCTGATGATCTCGACGAGATTATGATGATGCAAATTGCAAATAGCACTGCATTCAGTATCAAAACTCCTTAAAGCTTCTTCCAAGGCGAAGTTAAATATTTTAACTGCAACCATCTGTCCACTTGAAAGAATTCCTTTGTATACAAATCAAAAAGTACCTTGTCCAAGAAAAATGCACTCATCAAATCCATTTGTTCCTTGTAGAAGTTCAGAGTAGGATACCCTAGCTAGCATCTTCAAATTCAATAAATTCGTATTAGTTGAATCATCAACATCATTTCTCTTATGTTTCAGAAAAATTATGCATGAAGCAACTATAATCACTGCGGATATGATAGGCAATAAGCATTTGATCAAAAGCATGTCTTTAGTTGATCTCTGTACACTTCCCTTTTCACATGGCTTGACTCGTAATTGGGGCTAACTACAAAGATTTTCATTCATCACAAAAGATTTTGCTGTAAAGTTTCTAAAAGGACCACCACTTGGAATTTCTCCACGCAATAAATTACAGGAAAGGTTAATATATTTGAGATAGACAAGTGACTCTAAGGACTTTGTAATCACTACAGACAATTAATTTTGGGAGAGATCCAAGAACTCCATACTTATCATACTACCAAATGATTTAGGAATTGAACCCTGCAATTTGTTTTGCTCCAAAGAAAAACTTTGTAAAGTCTGTAAGCCGCCAATGGTTGGAGGAATGTTTCCAGAAATTTGATTGTTTGACAAGTTCAACCATGCATCATTGCACATTTTTAAATTAGATCCTAGGTCCTTGCAGAGGTGAGGTCTTTTAGTGCACAATTAACTGCGGTGTGGCCACTAACATGTCAAAGTCCGCGGGGTTTAGGCCATCTATGAAGCTATTTACTAATTGGGATAGGGGGAGACGATGATTGGACAATTGGTCATAAAGTTCTGAAGGCGGACCCAATAATCATAATATTTCATCTCTCTCTTGCCTAATAGAAGTGATTTCTTTTCTAGTGGCTAAAACTTTATTATATGGGAAGTATTTCTCGAGGAAAGCACTACGGAGAGCATCCCAAGATAGTAATCCAGTGCATGTGTAGAATCTTTAAATGCATGTAGGGATTCGGTTGCCAAGTGTAAAAATCATTGTGCGTTGTGCGTTATGCAAAAGAGATGGTCTAAACTCCATAGATCCAACCGGATCCCTCTCCTGATGTACCGATCTTCCGTCCAAATCTTCCTAGCAACGTCAATCAGCAGACCCACCGCCAAATCGGCGACATCCTCGAAGAAGACGCCATTTTTGGTGCCAGTGGAGGGAGGTGGTGGTGTTGCAGTAGCAGGCGGTGGCGGTGGCGGTGGTGGTGGTGGAGGGAGGAGGAGGAAGAGGTTGGTGGTGCCATTGAAGAAGAAGAAGAAGAAGAAGAAGAAGAAGAAGAAGAAGAAAAACATGTAGCTCGTGGCTAGCCACGTTAGCTTAGATGAACACGTAGGAGAGAGAATCGTGCCATGTAAGCATCCACACAAGCATTTAACGGAATATGTTGATGGTGTTAGTCAAAAGGACCAATTTTGACAAAAAAACAAAACATAGAGGACTTAAAAATTTTTTTGAAATATAAGGGACCAAAAGTAAACTTCGGTGAAACATAAAGGACCAAAATAGCTATTTAGCCAAAATAAAATTTAGTCCTTGATAAATGGGAACGAACACTACCAAAAACTTCTCTCTCATATATTTTTCTAATGTCAGGTTTCTCAGAACAGTTCACTCCCTGAACCAAATAGTACACAAGCTTATAATAAATAGATCATAATATATCCTATGCTAGGAAAACTTTCATGTGAGTAGATCAATGATGTTGATGTATAGACTAGATCGGTAATAATCATAGGCAAAAATACTATTTTGGTCCTATATATTTCAAAATGTCATTATAAGTCCTCTATGTTTTGAATTTTGTCAAAATTGATCCTTTTGCCTTACACCCAGCTTTCTCCATTAAATGCTGACCCAGACCACTACGTGGCTCAAGTCTCTCTCTCCTACATGTCTATTTAAGCTGATGTAACTAGCCACGTCACTGGCCGCGTCATCACCTTATTCTTCTTCTCTCTTTGTCTCTCATGTTTTCCCTTTTCTTCCTCCAGCACGCCCCAAAACTACATTATCCACAACATCTTCTTCTTCATCACCCATGGACACTCTCTTCTCACCATCCGCCATCTTCTCCTCCTCCGCCTCCTCCGTTGCCGCCAATTCAAAACCACCGCAACCACTCTATTATCCCCTCCTCCAAACAACCTCACAACACCGCCTTAATCTCCGCAGCCACAATCCTAATTAACCACCCCTCCCCTCCGTAGCCGAATCCCCCACCAACAACAACCAAATCTACTACGGCATGGTGGGTGGTGGTAATGGTAGTAAGTTGTGATGATTGTGAAAAATAAGAGGGACAATTTTGTCATTTTACCTTTAATTATATTACACTCCCTCAATTACATTGCACATACCAAACAAACGTAATTTTTGAAATGTGTGGTTTTACATTACATCATGTATTTGGAGAGGATACCAAACATGGCCTAGTGTGTGGCTGCCTTTACTTCATACAGTTTGAATAAGGACCAATTTCATTTATTTATAATTAGAAAGTTATATGATTGAAGGTATTTTCTAATTGTATACATGTTACTTTTTCGTTTGTTTTTTTTGGCTATATTGCTATTTTGGTCCTCTCTGTTCACCGAAGTTTACTTTTGGTCCTCTATGTTCCAAAAATTCACTATAAGTCCTCTGGTTTCAAATTTGGTCCTTTTGCCTAACTCCGTCAGCTTCTTCCATTAAACTTTGACATGGACCGCTTACGTGACTCGAATCTCTCTCCTATGTGTTCATTTAAGCTGATGTGTCACTCTACGTCATTGCCACGTCATCATCATCATCATCTTCTTCTTCTTCTCTCATTCTTTCCTTTGTTGGTTCTACCACCGCATGTTCAACTCCTCCACCACTACCATCGCCGCTCCCACTTTCATAATCATCAATGGCTTCCAAGTCCTATTCTTCTGCGACGGCTTCACTTCTCTCTCTCTCTCTCTCTCTCTCTTCCTCTTTTCTTCTCTCACCATATGTCACTTTTCTTGTGACTATAGGTATCGGATCTTCCTCTTCTGCTCTCTCTTGCTTCGGATCCTCCTCCAAAAACTATGGTAAGGATCCCAATTTCAATTTCCCACCACCAAAATTCGAATTATGTTCTTTATTTTAATAATAATTTTGGGTTTTTTTAATTCTCTTTCGTTTTCTACTCCTTCTTCTCTCTCCATAGGCCTTTGCTTTCTCTGCTTTGCTTTCGGATCTGATGGATGTGTTAATTTGTTAATGGGTTTTGATGATGGGTTTTTGGGTATGCTTAACAGAGAATGGAAATGGGAGCGGCGGCGGTGGTGGTGGAGGAGTTGAATATGCTGTGGTAGAGAGCTTGGGTGGGGGTGGTGGTGGTAGAAGAGTTGAACATGGGTGGTAGAAGCTGTAGAGGAAAGAAGAAGAAAAAGAAGAAGATGATAATGTGGTGATGACGTGGAGAGATACGTTAGCTTAAATGGATACATAGGAGAGAGATTCGAGCCACGTAAGCGTTTAACAGAGAAGCTAACAGAGTTAGGCAAAAGGACCAATTTTGACCAAATTTGAAACATTGAGGAATTATAATGACCCTTTGGAACATAGAGGATCAAAAATAAACTTTGGTGAAACATAGAGGACCAAAATAACAATTTAGCCTTTCTTTTTTTGGTTCTCTTGAAATACGTATTTTCTTCTAAGAAATCTTATACATGATTATTTACATATTTCTAATTAATTTATTTCATGCTATTTAATTTAATTGCATGTGGATAATTACTCTCTCTTTTTTTAATTTCATTTCTTATTCTTAATTTAATTATCTTAAATAGGATAATTAGTCTTCAATTTAATTATCATATCAATCTACCAAGTAACTTTAACAATTTACACACAATAATTCCAAACTTCAACAATCAAGACTCGCACACACAGTACCAAGTACGATATCATTGAAATATATAATGTAATGTTCTTCTCAAGTCAACTCAAATAATAAATCGATAAACAACAAGGAAATACACCCAAAATCTATCAAAGATTAAAGCTAAAGTGTATGAGATATCCTACCCCAAAGTCGAGTATTTTTCCACAGATTCAACTCTGTTCGAACTTCGAAGAGTAGCAAATTGTTCCCTCTCTATTTCGCACATCCTTCTTCGTCGTTAGCTATGGTGGTTTCCGTCACCAGTGGTTATGGCGGATATCCGTCGTTCTCCTTTTGTTTTCTTTGGGATAAATTAGTTTGCACGGAAGTTTGCAAGAGAAAATATCTCCTTTTCTTTTCTTTGGGATAAATTAGAATTTTATTCCATTAAAGTATAGCAATTTCTTTTATGCATTATCCTATCTCCCCAATTTATTTTATTAATTGTTCCAAGTTAATTTATTTGGGCTTGTTAGATTTCATTGAGGATTATTCAACTTCCTCTACAATTCTCCTCTAGTTATCTGTTTTCCCATTTACCTTATTCATTTTTTTATTACTTAAAATTTTAAATATTTATTCTATTGTGTTTTTACTTTTTAGTTGTTGCTATAAAATTTATAAATTACATTTAAATCCCTATTTGAGAAATTGATCATTACTCTCTTTATTTTAATATTAAACTTCCATTTAATTATTCCCTTTAATTTCTTTTATCCCTAATAATTTATCCAAGCATTTGTATTATTTATTTATCTATGAGATATCTTATTAATCAATCTAACTTAATGACTTATGTATTTTGGGAGTGAAATGTTACAAATAAGATGATTGAAGTAAGAGGCGAACAATGCTGCAAAGATGATCACAATATTGTCATTGTTTCTGTTTATTTGAATTAATATCTTTAGGCCAAAAAAAAAGAATGAATATATGTCATTCATATATATATATATATATATATATGCATGCCATTTATAATTATTTAATTTTCTCATATGTTTGGCACTTTCAATTATTACGAAAGTGCTGATAATTAGAAAAAGAAAAACTCTATATAATTTATATATATAGTTCTTCTAGTTGTGTATGTAGGAGGCTGGCACTAAAATATTATATTGGAAAGTATAAAGCAATTGCCCAAAAATTTTCAATTTGGTAAGAAATGAATGGACTCAATTTCTTTTTAATCAAATCAATTGTAACACATAGAAAAGGTAAAGAGAAATTGAGCCCTCGCCCGATCTTAAATTTTAAATACATCACATACATATATTCTCATCATTCCACATTACTTAAACACATAATCAACTTGATTAAAGGTACTTTAGGTATATTGCAACAACTTAATATTCAACAACAATGTGAAGAAAGACTACAATGTAACATAACCAACTATATAATGTATCTATCATTTTACATAAACACGGCTTTGATTTTTTTTAATGAAACCACGACATCAGTCATATTCATTCGTGTCTCGGGTAAATCGGTACAACAATTCAAGGCTAACTCAAAAATTGATGATATATGTAATAATATGTTACCAATTTGATGGTCTCCCTGCAGTAAGTTTGCATCCAAAACATTGATTATCGAATGTGGTGTTGAATTGCTAACCCAATCTTTTAAACTTAGACCTTCGACAAACATATCATCTATTGGCTTCTTCCGCGTAAACACTTCCATCAACATGATACCATAACTATATACATCTCCTTTCATAGAAACAACTCCTTCGGATCCATACTCTACATATATGTGAGTTTGAATGGTAAGTAAAGGAATTATTAAAGGTCAAAACCCCAAATTGGTCCTTTATGTTTGCACGAAGTTTCATATTGGTCCTTTATGTTTCAAAAAGTCCAAATTGGTCCTTTATGTTTGCAAGAAGTTCCAAATTGGTCCTTCCATCCAAGTCCGTTTATTTTTAAAGTTAAGTGCTGACGTGGCATGCTGACGTGGACACACTATCTCTCCTACGTGTCAATTGAAGCTGACGTGGCATGCCACGTCACTGCCAATACCATATGTGATGACGTGTCATGACACGTCAGCTTAGATGGACACGTCAGCACTTAACTAAAAAAATTGACGGAAAATCAAAGAAAAATAGGAAGGTCAATGGCGATTCAATATCGGGATCCAAAAACGTTAATGCGAATAACACTGTGAAAGAAAACATGTGGGTTCAGATGGAAGAATTTGGGGCCCATTTTTGAAAAGGGAATATGGAAGGCTAAGGATATAAATAAAAATGAGCGAAAGAAGTGAAATTGGGCCTTGAGCTTAGCAACCCAACAAGATCTTTTACTTTTAACAAGCCTAACACGACGCCAACCCATATTCATGGAGATAGAAACGTGGCTAGGCCTGTTAGTGGGCCTATAAAGATGGCCGAAGCAAGCAATAGCATGGCAGGAGACGTAAAACGAATAGAAAGGGAGCGACAAGACAAATCTTATGAAGAATCATTGTTTTCAATCCAAGCTAGCCAGTAGTGGATAAAGAATAGTGAGATGAACGAACTCTCTCTGCTAGGGGCCACCATGTGTATCACAATAGTTTGTGAATGAGTTTTCTCTCTCTTGACTTTACTTTATTTTATTTTATTTTAATGATGAATTTTTTATCTTGGAATTGTAGAGGGGCTGGGGCTAGAACCTTCTAAACTTATTAAATGATATGATTAAATATGCATCATGTTGGCTTTCTTGTTATGCTAGAAACTACATTAGCGGGAAAAGAGTGGATGCAGTCCTTAAGAGAATGGAGTTCAAAAACTCGGTCAGAGTTGAAGCTGAAGGCTTCTCGGGCGACATATGGTTAATTTGGAATAATAACAATTTTGATGTGCAGGTCATAAAGACAAGTAGATTTCTAATTCACACCAAAGTGACCGACATATTAAAGAAAATTAGTTGTTTTACAACGGCAATTTATGGCAGTCCCCAAGCTAGCTTGGGGAACCAACTTTGGGAGGACCTTCGCACTATTGCTAATGGAACTACCGAGGCTTGGATTCTTCTTGGAGACTTCAACGCTTATCTCTCCCCAAATGATGAACAAGGGAGTACTTATGTTAATTGGTCTTCAATTAATAATTTTATTGGTTGTATCTCTTTTTGCAGACTTATGGAGTTGGGTTTCTCAGGGCTGAAATTCACTTGGGAAAGACAGGAAGTCAAGGAGCGTCTGGATTGGGTTTTCACTAACCAAGAAGGCGCACTCTCTTCCCGGATGACAAATGTGACTCATCTACCAAAGCAAAAGTCTGACCATAGTCCCATTCTTCTCTCCCTTCCCATTAACGATCGAAGTGAGGTTGGTTCAAGACCTTTTTGCTTCCAAGAAGCTTGGCTCTCAGACAATTCCTTTCACACTTCGATGGAGAATGCCTGGTGCACAACAGGGGATTGGTCTACCAATACCAACACCTTTACTTCTGCAGTTAAGGATTGGAACAAGAATGAATTTGGCAATATCTTTTATAGAAAGAGAAAAATTCTTAAAAGGATTCAAGGGATTGATAATTGTGATCACCCTAGTAATTATCTTAAGAATTTGAAAAGGAACCTTTTTCTTGAGTATAATAAAATTTTAAGACAAGAAGAAATGCTTTGGTTTCAAAAATCTAGGTGCAAGTGGTTGACCTATAGTGATCGAAACACTTGGTTCTTCCATACCTCTACAATCACGCGCCGAAATAGGAATAAAATCTTGAAACTCATGAATGATGATAATATATGGGTTGAGGATAGTGATTGCCTTAAAAGTATGGTAATGAATTTTTATAAAGAGTTTTATACTGAAGACACCTTGAATGATGTCCCTCTCCCTTTGACTAATTGTTTTCCTCCTTTGAGTGACAATTTTTTTCTATAGGATTCACTCACCCATTACAAATGAGGAAATCAAGAGAGTTATTTTTAGTATAGGAGCCTTTAAAGCTCCAGGACTGGATAGGTTTCATGCGATCTTTTTTCATAGCCAGTGGAATATTGTAGGAAATTTAGTTTGCAATTTAATCAAAAATATATTTACACAACCGGCCTTAATTGGGGAAATTAACCAAGTTTTGTTAGTCTTGATCCCTAAGATTGATGATCCTTGTTATATCAAACAATTTAGACCAATTAGTTTGTGTAATGTTATTTTTAAAATTGTCACTAAGATTATTGCTCTGAGATTAAAAAATTTAATGCCTAAAGGAGGCACAACAGTGATAATATAATTATTCTTCAGGAAGCAATTCATTCAATGTGTGTCAAAAGAATTGGGAAAGGTTTTATGGCAATTAATGTGGACCTTGAAAAATCGTATGATAGAGTCAAGTGGAGCTTCCTTTGCGACACGCTTAAAGAGGTAGGTTTTAATGATGTCTTTACTGACATAATTATGACCAGTGTTTCCTCTTGCAAAATGCAGGTCCTTTGGAATGGAGAAATGACTTATGCGTTCAACCCGTTGACAGGCATAAGGCAAGGAGATCCTCTATCACCTTACTTGTCCGTGCTCTGTATTGAACATCTCTCTCACTACATCAATCAGCCAGTCAACTCAAGAGAATGGAGGCCCATAAGACTGGCGAAGGAGGGCCCGTAGATTTCTCATCTCTGATTCGTAGATGACCTGATCCTTTTTGTTGAAGCTTCTATAGGCCAAGCTGCTGCTATGAAGAAATTCTTGGAGATTTTCTGCATCAGTTCAGGCCAAAAAGTGAGCAGTGACAAGACCAGGGTTTTCTTTTCTAGAAATGTCAATCACCTCCGCATTCAAGAAATATGCTCTGACTTGGGCTTCCGCATCACTTTTAACCTTGGGAAGTATCTGGGCATCCCTATTCATCACAAAAGGGTTACTCGGAATACTTATAGCCATATTATGGAGAAATTAGGACAACGTTTCAGTGCAAGGAAGAGTCACACTCTCTCTTTAGCTGGTAGGATTACTCTTGCCTGCTCTGTTATAACAGAAATTCCCAGTTACTCTATGCAAACGACGTTGCTTCCTAAGTCAATTTGCAATGATGTTGAGAAGGCTTGCATAAACTTCATATGGAATTCCAATGATGAGAGAATAGGTGTGCATCTTACCTCCTGGGAGACTATGTGTTTACCCAAAGCTAGTGGAGGTCTTCGATTCAAACGTATGCATAACTCTAACCAAGCTTTTATGATGAAAAATAGGTGGGGTTTAATGCACAAGAAAGATGAATTATGGGCACATGTAGTTAAATCTATATATAACTGTGGGCCTGACTTCATTCTGCAGGTGAAGGCGAGAAACAATTGCTCCAATCTTTGGAATGGTATCACGCACACTTGGAACCTTGTTTAATCTAACTCCTTTTAGAATCTTGGAGATGGTTCTCTGATTGGGTTTTAGCAAGATAAACAGTTTAGTGGCCTTGGGAAAATGACTGATCACGTGCATAACGCCCCTCCTGAGATTGACCAAGGTAAAAAGTTAGTGAATTTGTAACGCGCAGTATGGGTTGGAATTGGGGGATGACTACCCCTTATGTGAATAATGCTGTGAAGAAACGTATTGAAGCTCTAATCCCGCCTCACCCCTCCCGCCAGGACTGTGTTAGGTGGGACCATGAAATTGATGGCAATTTTACTATGAGATCAGCATATAAGGCGGTTTGTAGCCATAATGCCATGAACCCCTGTTCTTTGTAGAAGAAGGTGTGGCGATGCCTAGTGCCGGAGCGAGTTTGCACGTTCATATGGCTTATGGCGCATGGGAAAGTTCTTACCAATAGCCACCGTATGCATCGGAACATGACAATGGACGCTACTTGCCCTCGTTGTGGGAGGGAAAATGAAATTGTGATACATGATCTTCGGGACTGTGAGGATATTAAAGATGTGTGGTTACGCTTTGTTAAACCATCCCATTGGGAGCAATTCTTCTCTTGGAACTTGGTTGATTGGATTGATTGGAATGTCAAGATTGATGTGAGATTTGACTTAGCCAAAGATTAGAGAGTTACCTTCGGTGTGATTTGTTGGCAAGTTTGGAAGAATCGAAACTTGATTGTTTTTTAAGACCATGTTAGTAATGGGGATGATCTCTTCTTTGCTGCATGGTACAGCATCTCAGACATTATCGCTGCTGCCGAGAACAACACAAAGCCGATGGCTTCTCCTAAGGTCATTCGGATGATTAGATGGATCTCGCCGGAGCGAGATCGTTTCAAGTGCAACACGGATGGTTTGGTTCTGGAAGGAGTAAACATAGAGGCTTGCGGTGGTGTTATCTGTGATAGCTCGGGTTTGTTTTTAATGGGTTTTAGCCAGAATTTGGATTCGTGCTCGGTGCTTTGAGCGGAACTCCGCGGCATCCTTGAAAGGCTCAACTTGCACTGATTAAGTGGGTTGCGCAAGGTGGACATCGAAACTGATTCTAGCACCGCCACCTCCATTATCACATAAGGAGTTCTGGATACTCACCCATGTGCTGCGTTGATCTTTCGGATCTAGGAGATGTGCGACCATGACTGGGACATGTGTTTCCGTCATGTGTACCGTGAAGCCAATCGGGTTGCCGACTGCATGGCTCGTCTGGGTCATTCGTTGCTCCAGGATGGGGAAGTGTTCACTAGACCTGCTGACTGTCAAGCTCGTCGATCTGGCTGAAGATGTGAAGGGCTTCAAAAAACCTAGGGAGGTTGCTGCTTAATCCCTTTAGGGCGTCTCCGATGATAAAAAAAAGGCTTCACATGCATATACATGCATGCTATTCTTTTCTTTAACTTTTTAAATATAATATAAAACTATTATTATTAATTTTTAAAATAATAAATTAAAATTAAGAAGTCATTTTCTTTCTCAATAACAACCATTATCCATATAATAAAATGAAAATAAACCACCATTATCTCTATTCCCTACTTTCTCTATATTCTCTTATCACATATTTTGTTTTTTTTTTATTATTTTAAATGACTATTTTGGGTAACCATTGACCATAAAGGACAATAGCCATATATATATTAGCAGTTTCACATGCACGTACGTGTATGTCAATTTTTTTAATTTACAAAATATAATATAAAATATTATTAACTTTAAAATAATAAATTATAAATTAAGAAGTTATTTTATTTGATAACTACCACTAACATTATCCTTTTAAAAAAAATTACCACTACTACTATTCATGTTTTTTCTCTCCCATTATCTTTTCACATTATATTTGTATTTCCTTAATTATTCAAATTGCTATTTTTGGAGACCATTGAACAAAAGGAGCCACAACCATATTAATATAGATGTATATATTTGGAGTCATTACTGTTTTTAGACGGACAAGTATTTGAAATATTTATCAATTAATGTTTAAAATTATTTCAATGATTAAATTTTATAAAAAGATTAATGCATGGAATAACTAATATTTTATGATCTAATAGATAAATTTATAATTCCAAGATTTTTAAATGATCATTATCAAAATGAAATTAAATGAAAACAAAATTGCTTTTTTTTTCTCGGAATGGAACAAAATTGCTTTTGATATTACTGTTAAAATTATATATATGTAAAAAACATGGGCTCAATCTGTAAAATCTCATTACTTGTCCATGATAATAAGTATGGGCCAAGTTTGTGAGATCTGTTAGTGGCTTTCTCTTTTGGGAATTAGAAATAGATACTAAATATATACTACACCATAAGAATATGTCTTAATTTATTTAATTTATTAAAAATATAATTAAACTTATGTTTTCTTTTTTCACATTTGAATATACTTGTACCCAAAAAAAAAACTAAACATATGGAAAAGGTAGAAGTTAATCAATAGGATATACCTGTAAATGAGTTTCCACCCAAATATAATCCTCATGTGCAATTGCATATTGATGTTGGAATACTTCCTTTAAGTTGATTCTCATTTAAATCGAACTCTTCAAGTAAGGGAAGTTTATTGCAGATTTCTTGCGGCAAATTTCCATGTAAATTGTTACTGCTGAAGTCAATCGATTTCAAAGATGGGATGTTGAAAAGAGATGATGAAATTTCACCTGCAAATTTAAACATATAAACATTTTTATATTTATAGTTTGTTTTAAATTTGGTTCTTCATTTGCATACAACAATAAGCTAATCTACAATATTTAAATTAACAACATGATTTACGTACTATGTCTAACTTCATCAATGACCTTTTTTTTTCAAATGATATAGAAACTACTTATAAAAATTATTTATTTCAATTTAATTGCCATTATTTTTAATTTAATTATTATTAACTTGAACATTAACCACTAGGAAATCTTTTTATCATCCTTAGTCAACAATTCTTTTTTTTTAATTTTTAAATAAAATTGTATTTTACCATTAGAAATTTTATAATTTTTTTTAAATAACAGTATTAATTAAGAGGTACTAATAGTTTGAAGTCATTTTTTAATAAAGAAATCACGATATTTATATGCAGTCTTTAAGCCTAAGCTTATTTACAGCCATCAACCTAACACTTTATCTAGGATGACGTATATTTTTTTAAATAATTTCAACATGACCTATAATTATTTTTTAAACTACCTGTAATAGTTATCTTTTATTATTATTATTATTATTATTATTATTATTATTATTATTACTATTATTATTATTATTATGTAAAATTAACTTTAAATGCTAAGGATATCAAATAAAACAGAAGTTATGCATTACTTTTTATTTGAAAAAAATCCTTATATTCAATAAAAATAAATGTTTTGTAATTATCTTATATAAAAGTTATTTAAGAATTTAGAGATATTTTATAAGCTATAAAAATATCACTCAGTTAAATATTAACTACAAGCTAAGTACAAATATCTTTGTGGTAAGAGAAATAAAAAAATTAAAGATTTTTTAACCCTAATTGTAATGACAAAAAATTCAACTAACTCATATTCTTTACTTTAATGGTTAAGACTTCAGACTTAATTTAATTCCATCGTTTTCTTTTGGTTTTTATTAACTTTCTTATTAAAATAAAATAGACACTACGCAGTATTGATTATTTTTAACGATTTATTTTTTGACAGTGACATAATTAAAAAGAAATGTATTTTGTTTAACAATCAAATTTTTGTTGTCAAAATAAGATGTTAAAAAAAGACAATAATAATTTTTTTTTACGGTCAATTAATAATTGTCAATAATTTTTTATCATAATTTTCTTAACGGTAATTTTTTTATGACCGTCGTCGACAAATATATTATAAAAAATGATATTATTGATAAATATCGATAATTGTTCATCACAAAAAATATTGTTATTAACTTTTTTAACAACTTATTTTGACAGCTAAAATTTAAATGTTGAAAAAATATATGTATTTTGACAGTCAAAATTTAATTACTAAAAAAAATATTTTTTTCAATAATTAATAGTAACCGTTGAAATAAAAGTTGATAAAAATATTTATTTTTCTTATTGTAATATAGGGAAAAAAACTTTTGGAAAGACTTAATTATAAGATGTGTTATAAAAGTCATATACATTTATATTCTAATTGCAAAACATAATAAAAAATAAAATTGTGACTATTTTAATTTCTTTATTTTGTTTGGCATCCTAGCTACCGACTACTTCCACACTTTGTTTGAATTACAATTATATAATCAATCGCTTTCCTTGATAAATTAAAAACAAAATCAACTCTCAAATCTCAAGTCTCAAAATTAGAGAGGAATTGAGTTTATGGTATCAAGGGAGTTCTAAAATTAAGTTTGACAATCTCTTCATTAACTATTTATTATTTATCAAATTTGAAACATAACGTAAAATAATAATTATTTTATTTTGGTACTTCCCGCTATATATACAAGATTTTATTACAAGCTTAGCATTTATAGAAATACATGCAACCTTTTTCATTAACAAAAATTGGAACATAACATAAAATAATAATTCTATTTTAAAATACTAAATTAATTAATAGGAGTTTATTTAATTGCGGGCTCACTCTTTTACTATAACTTTCCATCATTTTTTCTTTTCTTTTTTCTCAAATTATAACATTTTATAAAATTATAAGCATGTAAATAGTGAGAAGCAATAAGTTAGAGATCGATTCCCGTAAAATTTCTCTCTCTACCTTTTTCATGAAACTCTTTGTTTTTTTTAAAGATCATGAGCACGTGAGAGGTTGCTATTGTACTATTGTAACAAATTATAGAGAAAATTTTGTTAAAGCCACCTCTCACCAATTTCAAATTTTTCAACAAATTAATTTTTCTCTCCAATGTCCACATCTCACGTGCCACTCCCCCTTCCTCTTACCTGCTATTTATATAACGTTTTATATCTTTGTACTTTTCCTAATTTCTTTTGTAAGATGTGTATAAAGTACATGATTCATCGATAAAAAAGAATTGAAATCCTTACTTATACTGCAACTCTTATCGATGACTCAAATCGTAAATTTTAGCTAATATATATCTTGCAACACATGTAACTAGACTTTTTTTAGGGGAACTCAATGTTTGGGAAGGTATAGAGAAAAGTGATATGGGAAAATTAAAGAAGAGGGAGGGAGACAAGCTACTAACTAGTTATAGAAATAGAAAAATTGGTTGGTTTGGTTTTATAACTAATATTTGTTGTAGTTTTATAAGCACATGAGCAGTGGGTATATATTGTAAAATTTGTTATTAGCATCTCAAGATTTGTTAAAATGTTATTACTACATGGGACAAGATGGATGCAATATATAATTGTAAATGAATCAAGACATATATATACCTGTTAATGAGTTGCCACTTATCTCTAATCTTATCAAAGATGTGCAGTTGCTTATTGATTTTGGAATTTCACCTACAAAATAAACATAATTTACATAAGAATTTGCTTCTTTGCTCCTGCATTTGTAGCATGACCTAATTAGCTGATCTATAAAATTTATGTTAATCAAACTTGACATCTTTTAACTACATGATTAACGTACTAAATATATATGCCAATTTTTTAATTTTTAAATATAAAATATTATTATTTATTTTATATTTAAAAATAATTATTGTAACTGTCATTTTTTGTTCAAACAATTCATAATTGCAAATAGAGACCACAAGGGGTCGTAACCTTGGGGGACTTGTCCTTAGGTGATGACCTGGGTTTCTACGTACGCTTGGTAAGGGATCAAAGTCCAAGTAGTTCGAGGAAGAAACCTCCATAGAAGCCGTTAGGCAAGAATGTTACCTGTGATCGCCGTGTGTGGCTAGGACGTGTGTGTGATGCTCCGTGCGAGCGAGCCACCTTATGGAGGTTTATCGTATGTAAAGAATGAGAGAACTAGGGTCTCTGAGTAGTAATTTGGGTGAGAGTATCTGAGCTCTGTTGTTAGTCGATTAGACTTTGTGTTGTTGTTCTGGCTTAAAGTAACTTGTTCTACCTCTTGAGTCCCCCAAGTGAGGAGCCTTTATACTCGAGGTAGAGGAGAACGTGGTCAACCCACGTTCTTGTGCATGGTGCTCAACCCACGATCCTAGAACTCCTTCCACGTCTCTAATGCGGGAGAGTATATGGGGAAGTATGGATGAAAACCACGTATGAGACCATCGAGTGATGCCATGTGTCACTTATCTGTGGTCTGATTAACATTCTAGAAGGCTAGTGCTACGTGTCCATAGGAGGGAATATTATGGAGTTACATAATTCCCCCAAGTCTAAGGGTGTTGGGCGCCCATGGACTTAAGTTCTTTTTGCAAAGTATTGGGGGCAAGGTCGCCCGCCATGAGTTATTTATAGAATGAGATCGACCACTGATTAGAGGGATATTAAGGGCGGTCGAACATGTAAATGAGAACTTTGTGTTTCTCTAGAGATTGCTTCGAAGGTGTGGATTACCAAGGTTGCCACGTGTCAATGGCTGGTTGGCTTTCCGCTTGACTTCTTTAGCTAGCTTTCGAGCCGTCTCTGCAATAATGCTCGCTTCTTTCCGAGGGGACGTCATCATTGCAGGAAAGAAGAATTTCTGGGGATGCCTCTGGAGGGTATTTGAGGGGATTTGAAAGGTCATTGACTTTCTGAACTTTTTCTTCACGTCTCTTAGCCTTTCAATCTTTGTGCCTTTTGGTTTGGCACGATGCGCTTTTTATTCGAAGCATTTGTTCTCATTTTTCCCACTTTCTGTGATTTCTCTTCTCTGCCTTGGAAATTCATCTCTTTCATTCACCTCTTTTCTATTACTCCGATGGCTTCTTCCTGCCCCTAGACTCAAGTAATGGAGCCTGATTTCAAACAGGCTCTCCTGATCGTCGCAATGGATGAGATTAGGAACAGGGTCGAGGCTCACATCACGTTGCGAGATTCTGTAGACCTTCGGAGGATCTTAGCCAGAGAGGATGAGGATCCCACGTCAATTGCAGTTCCTCCTTTAGTTTCAGAGGAATGGTACACGTCTGAGCCTGTGCTCGGTCCCTTGATGGTATTCCGACTCTTCATATGGGTAGGGAGTCGTTGGTGTTGCCGGGTCCTTGTTTCGAGAAGATTTTGGTGGAGCGATTTGCTCCTTACCTGCCCAAGGGTTTTGAAATTACAGCAATGGAAGAAGGGGAGGTTGTTACCTGGAACGACAGTTTAAGCTTCGTTCTTCCCCTCTGTGTTCATTACAATGCTTCTATCGTTCCACCCTTTTTTTGGTTTCGTAGAGGCAATGCTCAATCTTTTGAATGTTTGCCCTACCCAACTGAAGGCCAACGCTTGGTTTCAACTTAACATTTTGAGAAGGTGTGTCGGTCGAACAAGTTTGAAGCTATGCCCAACGTCTTCCTTTCCCTATACAATGTTCGTGAGGTGCGGGGTTAGGTTTGCTTTCAAGCGTATTCTAAATAGTTCACTATTACTGATTTGTCGAACAATAACCACGAGTGGTGGTCATACTACGTCAAGATTGTTCCCAAGAAGGGTGTATGCCCGCCTTGGATATGTACTGAGGATTGGCGTCCCTGTTTCCCTCTCAAGTGGTCGAATCCATCCCTCTGAATACCGTGCGATCGAGAGGATTACGAAGAGAATTTTTTTGGCTTTCCGAGAGGGTCGAAGGTCGCTGGTGCGACTTATGGTAAGTCTTTTGTATCGCTCAATGTAATGTTTTTCATCCTTCTAATTGATCCCTTGTTCCAGGTCTAACCCTAAGTGGTATTCAAAGGAGATTGGATGCTCCGAAGGGCAAGCGTTAGAAGAAGACAACCAAAGATTCTCCAGTGTCTCAGAGGAGAAGCTGAAAACGAGGGCGGGCTCGAACCGAGGCTCGCCAGATATCTAACGCGGATGCTGAGAGACAGGTTGGTGATGGTGATAACTCAATTAGTGATGCTGGCAACCTAAATCCCCGTGGTCGTTGAAGGATTCCTTATACTCCTATACCCCCCAGGAGATGCCCATTAAGTTTCTGGGTGAGGTTGTTTCCTTCAAAGGGAAATTGATTCCTTTTGATGCTGACCAGTCATATTGGCTCGTCAGCATTATCCATTAGACTATGGGAATGATTATGCCTTAGAGCATATGACCAAGGAATCCATGTTGCTGCTTAGCCACCTGGAAGGCTTCGCTTATCAACGGGAAATGGAGGGGTAGGCATTTTATTTTAAGTTTTGTTGTGTTCCTATCTAGTGTCGTAATTTGGCGACCTTTTGCAGGGAGTGGTGAAGAAGTTGGTCGAAGAGAACACTCGTTTGGGTGACAGAATAAAGGAGTTGGAGCCCGAACTTGCAAGAAAGAAGGTAGAGATTGCAAGGGATCACTGCTTGTATTTTGTGCATTTGCCAACTATGGAATGAAAAATAGCATTATGCAGTTGGAGGATTTGATGGGCCTTACAGTTACTACAGAATAAGGGAAAAACTTCATCCTTCATGGCAGAGGTTTGGGGATGAGTTCTGGGCTCGCCGTTGTCCCGATCTTCCTTTGCGGATAGAGAATTACTCTATTGACCCAAATCCGTGTAGGGAAGCTTAGGTGGTGTCGGCAACTGTTTTACAATCTGGAAACCAGATCGAAGAGAGGCCGACTCCGCAGAGCGTTTCTTAAGATGAAGACGCTTAGGGGTAGTTTTTGTAATCGAAGGTGGTGGACCTCCTTTTTGTATATACATTTTTTGTATTTCGATGCGGTACACCTCTTTTTTGTATATACGTGCTTTGTAAATGAATAAACAAGGAATTCGATTTGATACGACAGTTGGATCAACCGTGTTGCATATGAAATTTTCATTTTCATTAATCATTAATAAGTACATGAAATTCTTTCACATAGGGTAATGATTTTGTCACTAGATTAAGATAAAGTGAAGTACTTTTCAAGCTACTAGCATTCCAAGTATTTGGTATATGCTAGCCCGACAAGTGGGCTAGTTTGTATGCACCATGAGAGGCGATCCCAATAACTTTATAGGGGCCTTCCCAATTTGACACAAGCTTCCCATGGAGACGATCCTGTCGGTTGTTAATTGTTGTTCGCATGACTAGGTCACCCTTTTTGAACTCACGGGGCCGTACCCTTTGGTTGTACTTTCGAGCAAGAAGATGCTTGTAAGTGGCAGTTTTGAGCATCGCAGCTTCTCGGCATTCTTCGGCTGCATCTAAACTACTGAGCAAGTTCTCTGGATTCTAGTCGAAGTAGTTTAGTACTTGATCAGAGGGGACTCAGATATCGGCCGAGACTATAGCTTTTTACCCGTAGGTTAAGGCGAATGGTGTTTCTCCTATCGCCGAGTAGATCGTTGTCCGATAGAACCACAAGACTGAGGGGAGCTCGTCTACCCAAGTATGTCCATCCCCCAAGTGTCGAATGGCCAAGGGGATCGATAGGTTTTAGCTAGCCGGGAGGCTGGTGTATGAAGCTGGCGTGCTTCTGGCATTGGTCACAATTTGTGACTAATTTTTCCGAATTCGCCCTCATTGTGGGCCAATAGAAGCCCAAGTGGAGCACTTGTTTGCGGAGGGCACCCACGGATTAATGGGTTCTGCTTATGCCTTCGTGGACTTCTTGGAGGATGTAGTTGGCATCTTAAGGTGGAATACACCTAAGATGTGAGGATGAGAATCCCTTTTTTGTACAAGTCTTCTCCATAGACAAAATATCAAGCTGCTTGTCTCCTTATCTTTCTGGCCGATTCCTTTTCTTCGGACATTGCACCCTCTATTAGGTATGTATTTATCGGAGCCATCTAGGAGTTGTCGACTGCTATGGGTAGCATGTTTAGAGTTAAGCTGGGTACTTGTAACGTTGTTCGCAGGATCATTTCGAGACCTGATTGACTTGGCATGGTGGCTAGCTTGGAGAGGGCATCAGCTTGAGTGTTTTGGCTTTGTGGTACCCAAGTGATCAAGACGAATTCGAATATGCTAATTTCTTGTTTGGCATGCTCCACGTATTTGATGATGGTCGCGTCTTTTGCCTCGAATTCTCCATTGAGTTGTCCGACCACTAACTATGAATCACTGAATGGCTTGACCCTTGAGGCGCCTAGGTCATGAGCTAGTGTTAGTCCGGGTATGAGTGCTTCATATTCAACTTCATTGTTTGAGGCCAGAAACATGAAGCACAAGGCTTGTTCCACTTTGATTCTGTCGGAGCTCTTAGCTATGATTTTGGTGCCCCCAGATTTTCTGGTTGAGGAGCCGTCTATGTAGACTAGCCATAGATATTTTTCTGGCTGTGGCTCGCATATCGCGTCAGTTTTTTGTTTCTGTGGCCAGAGCGTCCCCCTTTTGGCATTATGACGGAGTCATTTCAGTAATGTAATCTGCCAGTTCTTGGGCTTTGAACGCCCGTTGGGGCTCATATTTGATGTCAAACCCGGAAACTTCTATGGCCTAGCTTATCATTTTCCCTTCTAAGTCTGGCTTTGGTTGTATTTTTCGTATGGGCTGGTCGGTTCGGACCACGATCGTGTGCTGTTGGAAGTAGGGTTGAAGTCTTCTTGTCGAGTGAACGAGGGCAAGAACTAGCTTTTCTACTCATTGTACCTCATTGGGCTCCTTGCAAGGCATGGCTTGTGTAGTATACTGGGTACTTTTTGGTTCACTTTTCCTTTATTAACGCTGAGCTTACAGCGTGATTGGTGGTAGCCCGGTACAACACCGAGGTTTCTCCCTTCATGATTTTCGCTAGCACCGGCGGTTTAGCCAAGTAAGCGTTGATACCCTGAAGGCACATTTTGTCGGGTTTAGCTTCATTTGGTGTTTTTGAAGGGCCAGGAAGATCTCCTCCAGGTGCTGCATGTGTTGCTCGACCTCCAGGGACTTGACTACCATATCATCAACGTAGACTTCGAGATTCCGACCAAAGTGCTCTTCGAAGATTACATCCATCATTCTATGGTAGGTGGCACTCGCATTCTTTAGTTCGAAGGGCATGACTTTGTAACAGAAAACTCCTCTGTCTGTGACGAAGTTTTCTCTTGGCCCTTTAAGAAGCTACGGTCTTGGGTTCATCTGGATCTGTTTGTATCTTGAGAAGGCATCTAAGAAGCTCAACAACCGGTGTCCTGCTGTCCCGTCTACCAGTTTGTTGATATTGGGTAGCGGGTATGCGTCTTTTGGGCAGACCTTGTTTAGGTTGGTGAAGTCCATGCACATTCGCCATTTTTCGTTGGCCTTTTTACTATGACCACATTGGAGAGCCATTCCAGATATTGTGATTCTTGTATGAAGCCGGCGTCTAGCAGCTTCTGTACCTCCTCATTGATTGTTCGCCATCTTTCCTCGCCGAAGTGCCTCTTTTTCTTAATGACACCAAGACCGTCTTTTGTGTTGAAGGAATGACATATAAGTACTGGGTCTATTCCGGGTACATCTGCAACACTCCAGGTGAACACGTTCTTTTACTTTGTAAGTAGCTTCCGAAGTTTTTCTTAGGGCACTTGATCCAGAAGGGCCCTTATTTGGATCTCTCTAGTATTTGCTTCGTCTATGCAGACACTGACAAGGTCCTCCGTGGGCTATGGGCGAGCTCCTGGTATTTCATCCCGTAGATCTACCACCTCGGGGGCACCCCTAGCGTGAGTCTTAGGCTCAGCTCTTCGGGGAGGTCTGCTAGATAGCAGGCGCAAGCTTCTTTCCTATCCGTTCGCATTTCTCCTATTCCCCCAATCGTGGGGAATTTTATTGTCAAGTAGGCAGTGGATATAACCATCTTGAGTTTCTTAAGGGTTAGGCGACCCAAAATTGTGTTGTACGCTGAGGAGACTGTAGACACAACGAACTCAACCTCGGTGCGAGCGACTCTTGGGGAGACTCCCAGGGCAAGCCAGGTCCTTAAGGTTCCATTGGTTTCAAGTGTCCGTCCTAAAAATTTGACAAGGGTTTCTTCGTTTGGTACCAATTGACCCTCATAGTTGTGCATCTTCTCCAGTGTTTTAGCAAATAGTATGTCCGTAGCTGACCTGGAATCTATCAGCACCCTCTTGACTCTATATCTTGAGATGTTGGTCGTGATTATTATTGGCTCGTCATTTCCTGTTATCTCGTCTACTTTTTCAAAGGTTACGAGTTGCGTCTTTCGTTGGCGTTTGCTTTGGTTACTGGTGATGACGTCTTGTCGTTTGTGCAACATTTTGAGGGATCCGTTGGTGGCCATACGAGTACTACCTGTGATGAAAATCAAAGAATGGGTTTCCAAGTGTTAAGTGTATACTCCTAATCCCCGAAAAAAGACTGTCGTTCATCGGGAGAGTGCGCAAGGCATTGTGATCTGAGAAAGACCACGGTGGGCGCCAATGTAACTATCATTTTTGGTTCAAACAATTCATAATTGCAAATAAGGACAGCAAGGGGTTGTAACCTTGGGGGACTTCTCCTTAAGCAATGACCTAAGTTAAGCGATCAAAGTGCACGTTGTCCATGTAGTTCAAGGAGGAAATTTCCATAAGAGCCGTTAGGCAGGAATGTTACCTGTGATCGCCGTGTGCGGCTAGGACATGTGTGTGATGCTCAGTACGGGAGAGCCACCTGATGAAGGTTTGTCGTATGTAAAGGATGAGAGAACAGGAGTTTCTGAGTAGTAATTTGTGTGAGAGTATGTGAGCTCTGTTGTTAGTCGATTAGACTTTGTGTTGTTCTGACTTAGAGTAACTTGTTCGACCTCTTGAGTCCCCCAAGTGATGGGTATTCATACTCGAGGTAGAGGAGAACGTGGTCGACCCACGTTCTTGTGCATGGTGCTCGACCTACAATCTTGGAACTCCTCCCAGTCTCTTATGTAGGAGAGTATGTGGGGAAGTATGGATGAAAACCACGTATGAGACCATCGAGTGATGCCACGTGTCACTGATCCGTGGTCCGGTTAACCTTCTAGAAGGCCAGTGCCACATGTCAATAAGAGGAAATATTATGGAGTTACAATTATTAATATTATTTTTTTGGATAAAAAATGTACTTCAATTTAAAAAAAAAAACAAAAATTGAACATCTAATAACTAAATAATATAAATTAATCAATTTGTTCAATCCATTACAAAAGTTTCCTTTAACTCACGTTTTTTTTTTCTCAATTGGGGTCAAAAAGTAGGAATTAATTGAAAACAACTCAAAATAAAATTATAAATTTTCCTTCAAACTAAATTGAAAACAAAATTTATTTTTCAATATAAATATACTAGTTTCGTTCTCATTTTTCAAACTATTACTCCAAGGATGAAACACGCCACTTTTTTCTTTATTAATTTTTGGAGATGTCAGCTCTTGAACCTTGCATGCATTAGTACAAGTAAAGCACTGAACCACAAAGGCAAGGACTATTTGTAAACTTGCCACTTTTTTTTTTTTTTTGAAAAACTATAGCCCAAACTTTTTTATGAAGGAAAAAATTGGGCGGTTAAAAAAAGTAATTTTGGGTTTTTTTTATACATTTCTCTTTTTTTAGTAAACCTATTTAAATATTTAATTTATATTTACAAATAATTAATTTTAAAATTAAAGTACGTTTTACTAAACAAATTTATCTAAACAGACCCTAAATATATTTGTGGCCATAAAGTTTTCAAGAGTTATTTCAACAATAACAAAAGGCTAAATTTTATATCTCTTGACATATATTTTATATCTCTTGACATATATTTTATATCTCTTGACCCTATATATATATATATATTATGTGAAAAATTAAAAGTAATACTTTTAAGTTGTTGTCTTGAAGATGTAAGTTTTGGAGGTTGACCAAATTTCCAATGTCACTTGGTATGTATCCACCATCAAATCCACCTAATTGTAATTCTTTCAACTCTTTGCAATGACATAAATTTGATGGGAGACCACCACATAAATTATTATACAAAAGCTCAATCTCTTGCAACAACGAACTATTAAATATTGTTGAAGGTATAAAACCAGAAAAATAATTGTTTCCAAGATATATTCTTTTCAACAATGATAGATCACCCGTCTCTTTTGGAATATTCCCTACAATAAATGTTTAAGAATAAAAATGTATGAATTAATATTTGACACACGTATAGTAGTATTAATATTGCATTATATTTGTATCAAATATATAAATAGTGAGAAAAGTGATTAAAAGAGTTTGTGGCCATATATTACTACTATTGTTATATATATTTTTTTGTATAGGTATTCTTTTATTGGAGGTAATTCTACATAGTAGAGCTCTTAGATTTATAAGTAAAATGAAGTATTTATATAAGAGATTCAAGCTCAACTGGCTTTATAAAAAAATATATTTAAGTTTAAGTTAACAATCATTATCATTTAGCTATGTAATTTGAATTTTAATTACTTTACATATATTTAAGTTTAAGTCAACCTCAATTCAAGAGAGATAGAATAAATACTTAATTTACATATATTTTGAGTAGAAATTATAAAATGAAAAACAAACTCAATTGTAATAATATATATACCTCATAAGCTGAATAAACTGTTGTATCACAAATCAAAGACATACCTAATAAACTGTTATAAGACAAACTCAATTGTTCAAGTGATGATAAATTGGAGATTGCATGCGGTATGATTCCAGAAAGTTTGTTACCAGCAATTCTTAGAATCTTCAACTTTGTGAGTTTTCCAATTTCAAGTGGAATTTTCCCCTCAATTAAATTAGCATTCCAATCTAAAGTCTCTAAGCTTGAGAGGTTGGATACTGATAACGGAATGATTCCACTCATACTATTATTACGAAAACTCAAGTGTTGGAGTGCATGTAAGCCCCCTATCCATGTGGGAACTTCTCCATCCAATTCATTGAAACTCAAGTTGAGTAGTTTCAATCTACGCAATTGAACCAACTCTTTCGGTAAATGACCATAAAAACTATTGTAATTAAGATCAAGTTCAACCAGAAATGAGAGATTTCCCAAATAAGGAGATATGGTGCCATTGAGACCCATGTCACCCAGATTCAAGAAATATACCCTTTCATGACGAACATTGAACCAACCCAATCACATGGAGAAGAAGAGAGACCAAGTGACTAAGAGATTGTAAGGATCAGAGGTGATAGAAGATTTGAAAGCAAGAAGTGCATATTCATCAGTGGTGATATTTGTCATACTCTAGGCTAAAGTAGCCAAAAAGCAAGACATTGAGAACATAAAAACACGTAAATGAAGTTTGCCCATATTTTGCATACTAAACTTCATCAAAGATGAAAACAATGTTGTAAGAACCGAATCGGACAAAGACTCGAACAAGTGTTCGGTTCATGGTTTGATCGATTTAACCGGTCGAACCGGATGATGCAATAAATAATAAAGAATAAATATTCTTAATATATGAAATGACATCACTCAAATTTTAGGTTTCATTATACATAATTTTGAAGTTTTAAATTACATGACTTCTCAAAGTTTTAATTTTTAAGACTTGTCAAGCTTTGAAAGAACTTAATCAAACCAAATATGAAATTATTGATAATCATGACTTTTAAATTTTAATTTTCAAGACTTTTCTAATTTTAATTTTTAAGATTTCTCTAATTTCTTTTTTTAATGTTATTTTTCCTTTTTATTTTTTTATTTTTTAATTTTTGAAAAAAAATAAAATTGGACCGGTTGGACCACCGGTTGACCGGTCCAACTTCGGTTAAATCCGGTCCAAATGGAAAAACGGTTTTTTGGTCCAACCGACTCGCCTTTGTATTCGGTTGGCGGTTGAACCGGTCGGACCGTCCGATCCGATCCGGTTCTTACAACATTGAATGAAAGTGATGAGTGGTGAGTAACAAGAAAAGAAATTGGATGATTATATTCTCTTCTAAGTCCATGCCAAGTCAATGCCTTAGAGATAATGTTAAAATTATCTAAAATAAAAATAAAATAATAATAATAATAATAATAATTAGACTTAATCTAGAAAAATCCATAAAATCATTATAGCTGAACCAAACCTCTGGATAGGCGGCGTGATGATGGCTTGCAGTAAGTGTAATAAGTACACATATAAAATAATGCTATGTGTAGAAATTTGTAGAAAATTGTAGAAACAATTTACTTCACCGTCATACTCCACTATATATATGTGTGTGAAACCAAAGTAATGTAAGCAGTTGAGTATGTGAAAGCAAGCTTCATCTAAGTATTCCATCTCTTCAATCTTCTCCTTCCTCTTCACTTATATTTACATTATATTGTGATTAAAATTATTCTCATTAATCCATCAAAATTTCTTGGCAGAGTCAATAGCTCATCTTTTCAATTCTTCATTTAAATTCCATCAGTGGCATCAGAGCCAGGTTCAATCCTCTATCTAATTTAGCCACCCTAATACCATAATTATTCCACTCATCCATTGATTCCTATGGCCTCTATAACCCCTAATTATACTCAAACCTTAATCCCAATATTTGATGGAGAAGGCTATGAATTTTGGAGCATCAAAATGAAAACAATATTCATCTCACAAGACTTGTGGGGAGCAATCGAAGAAGCATTCCAAGAAGCTACTCCTGAAGAGCAGTCAACATGGGCTGCTGGAAGGCTGAAGGAGTACAAGCAAAGCATGCAGAAGGATGCCAAGGCATTATCACTCATTCAACAAGGAGTAAGTAATGCCATTTTTCCAAGAATCATGAATGCAAAAACTGCAAAGGAGGCTTGGGAGATATTAAAAGGCCAGTACAAGGGTTCATATAAGGTAATTACCATCAAACTTCAATCTTTATGGAAAGATTTTGAAACTTTATTAATGAAGGAAGGTGAATCAATTCAAGCATTCTTCTCTCGTGTCTCTAATATTGTCAATCAAATTAGAAGCAACGGAGATACGATAGAAGATAAGAAAATTGTTCAAAAAATTTTAAGAAGCCTTCCTGCAAAATTTGATCATGTGGTGGCTGCTATTGAAGAAGCCAAGGATCTGACAAAGCTCACTCTAGTGGAACTAGAAGGATCTCTTCGAGCACATGAAGAGAGAATGCAAAAATGTGAAAAACCACTAGAGCAAGCTTTTCAGTCAAAAATAAATATATTTAAAAATAATGGAGATAAAAGAAATGACCACGGTCAAAATCCTCAAAATAGAGGATCATTTAATTACCGTGGAAGGGGGAGAAAGAATTATAAAAATCAAGGGAGCACTAAAGAGAAAAGTGACTCCTATTGTAATCTTTGCAAAAAAAATAATCATGATACAAAAGACTGCCGGTACAAATGCAAGAGGTGCACAAGGCACACTCACTTTGAAAAAGATTGTTGGTACCGGCAGAAAGAGGAAGCTAATTTTACAGAAAAAGACCAATCCCTTGATCAAATATTTTATTCTGCATTTTCTACTCATCAAGAATCAAGGGATGTGTGGTATCTTGATAGTGGTTGTTCTAACCACATGACAAGCAATAAAAATTGCTTTGTCAAATTAGATGAAACTATAAAATCCCAAGTTACACTTGGTGATGGAAAAACTCAAGGGGTGCAAGGAAAAGGCACTATTGCCGTAAAAACTGAAAATGGCCAACAAAAATTTATTCATGATGTCTTTTATGTACCGGGCCTTGCACAAAATTTATTAAGTGTTGGCCAATTAATTAAAAGGGGCTATAAGTTGATTTTTGATGATGATAAATGCATTATATTTGATAAAAATAAGGGGCAACATATAACTACAGTTAAAATGGCCCCTAACAAAATTTTTCCATTAATTATGCCACTTGGGCAATATGCTATGAAATGTGAAAATGTGGATGAATCCACATTATGGCATTTGAGATATGGCCATTTGAATTTTTATGGCTTAAAATTATTAAATACAAAAGAAATGGTGCTTGGGCTTCCAAAAATGCCATTTGAAAAGAAAATTTGTGAAGGATGCATTTTTGGGAAAATGCATAGATTGCCATTCCCAAAGACATCTTGGAGAGCTAAAGCTCCACTGGAGTTGGTGCATACAGATATTTGGGGTCCTTCAAGAAACCCCACTCTAGGTGGAAAGAGATATTTTCTGCTATTTGTTGATGACTTTACCCGCAAGATGTGGGTGTATTTTATTGAGCAGAAATCAGAAGCATTCTCTTATTTTATACAATTTAAAGCCCTTGTTGAAAAGCAAAGTGGGCTTTCTATCAAAATTTTGAGAACTGATCGTGGGGGAGAATTCAATGATGAAAAATTCATTAAATTCTGCAAAGAGCATGGCATCAAGAAAGAGCTGACTGTTCGATATACACCTCAACAAAATGGTGTAGCTGAAAGAAAAAATCGAACAATTGTTGAGATGGCTCGTGCTATGCTGCAAGGCAAAAACTTGCCAAAATTTCTATGGGCAGAGGCTGTACACACAGCTGTTTATATTCTCAATCGGTCCCCCACAAAAGTCGTTCGAGATAAGACACCGTATGAAGCTTGGTCCGAGCGAAAGCCTAGAGTTGATCATCTAAAGGTGTTTGGCTGCATAGCTTATGCTCACATGCCAAATGTGAACAGAGACAAATTGGACCAGAAAGGAGACAAATTTATTTTCATCGGCTACAGCGATGAATCCAAGGGATATCGTCTCTACAATCCCGATACAAAACAACTAGTCATTTCAAGGGACGTGATCTTTGATGAAGCAGCTAGTTGGGAATGGAACGATGAAGCACCTACCGGGATCCAACATCTCGAAGCTAAGGAGAATACAAGAGATGATCCAAGCCCGAGCACAAGTCAACCTCGAGGACCAAATGTGTCACCAGATTCGTCACCTCCAAGAAAGGTACGCTCATTACAAGACATTTATCAAACTTGTGATGTCGCGTTCTTTTCTTGTGAGCCACAAAAATTTGAGGAAGCTGCAAAAGAAGACGAATGGAGAAAAGCGATGGACGAGGAGATCAAGATGATCGAGAAGAACCAAACATGGGAGCTCGTGGAGAAGCCTAGAGAAAAAGATATCATCGGCTTGAAATGGGTCTACAAGATCAAATACAATGAAGACGGTTCAATCCAGAAGTACAAGGCACGACCGGTCGCAAAAGGATACTCACAGCAACCAGGCATTGACTTCAACGAGACCTTTGCTCCTGTGGTACGTATGGAGACAATACGATTAGTACTTGCTCTAGCTGCGCAATTGAAACTACATGTATATCAACTAGATGTGAAGTCCGCGTTCCTGAATGGGGAGATTGAAGAAGAAGTATACGTGGAGCAACCTCAAGGGTACGTGGTCCGAGGAAATGAAGATAAAGTCTATCGACTGAAGAAAGCACTCTACGGTTTGAAGCAAGCACCGAGAGCGTGGAATAGCAAAATTGACAAGTATCTTCTCGATCATGGATTTGCAAAAAGTCCAAGTGAGCCGTCATTATATGTAAAGACACAAGCAGGCCAATTTCTTATTTTATGCCTCTATGTCGATGATTTAATATACACTGGCAACGATGCAAGGATGATTGAAGACTTCAAGAAGGCCATGATGACAGAGTACGAGATGACTGATCTTGGACTCATGCGATATTTTCTCGGAATGCAAGTCAAACAAAGGCCCGGACAGATATTCATTTCTCAAGAAAAATATGCTGATGATTTACTGAAGAAGTTTAAGATGGCAGATTGCAAGCCAGCATCTACTCCAATGGGTACAAGCGAGAAATTATCAAAGGAAGATGGAACGGAGAAAGTGGACGAGACCATCTATCGAAGCCTAGTGGGTTCGTTGATCTACCTCACAAACACAAGGCCAGATATAGTACATGCCGTCAGTATTGTTTCCAGATTCATGAGCAAGCCTAGCAAGTCTCACTTCACTGCTGCAAAAAGGATTTTGAGATATGTCAAAGGCACGAAGAATTTTGGGATCGCATACGAAGCAGAAGATAATTGTGAATTAATTGGGTACACAGATAGTGATTGGGCAGACAGCGTGGATGATCGAAAGAGCACATCAGGCTACATTTTTCCCTTTGGTTCAAAGGCAATTTCATGGGCATCAAAGAAGCAGAAGACTGTAGCGCTTTCATCTACAGAAGCTGAATACATGGCTGCAACTAGTGCCGCTTGTGAAGTAGTTTGGCTAAGAAGAATTATGGAGGATCTGCAACAAAGCATCAATGCGCCGACAAGAATTTACTGCGACAACATGTCCACTATCGCAATGGCGAAGAATCCAGTATTTCACAGCCGCACCAAGCACATTGAAATTCGACATCATTTTATTCGTGAGCTCGTGGAACGTCAAGAGATCGAGTTGAAGTTCTGCAAGACTAAGGATCAACTAGCAGATATATTTACAAAGGCAATTACAGTTGAAAATTTTATCAAGTTCAGAGAAGAGCTTGGAGTTATAGATTTTTCTAGATTAAGGGGGAGTGTTAAAATTATCTAAAATAAAAATAAAATAAAATAATAATAATAATAATAATTAGACTTAATCTAGAAAAATCCATAAAATCATTATAGCTGAACCAAACCTCTGGATAGGCGGCGTGATGATGGCTTGCAGTAAGTGTAATAAGTACACATATAAATAATGCTATGTGTAGAAATTTGTAGAAAATTGTAGAAACAATTTACTTCACCGTCATACTCCACTATATATATGTGTGTGAAGCCAAAGTAATGTAAGCAATTGAGTATGTGAAAGCAAGCTTCATCTAAGTATTCCATCTCTTCAATCTTCTCCTTCCTCTTCACTTATATTTACATTATATTGTGATTAAAATTATTCTCATTAATCCATCAAAATTTCTTGGCAGAGTCAATAGCTCATCTTTTCAATTCTTCATTTAAATTCATCAGATAATGCTGGCAATAATTTTAAAAGCAATTTATATTTAAAATGTGGCTACAATTTCACATTAATTAGTCCAGATGTATGTCATGCGTATAGATTTCTTTTTTGGAAAATGCCTTCTCCAAAGTGAAGAATGGGTTGAGATAATTAATAAAATGATGAGACAAAATTTGAAGAAAAAAAAAATTGATGAAGTAGGACCCATATTTTTTTTTTTTTAAATCTTTCTAGGTCCTCACTTTAGCGCTTCACTTCATTCTCCTCTATTTTTAGGATATGTTTAAATTTGGGATTAAAGAGGAGAAGAGAAGGGAAGAGGAGACTTTCAAGATATCTTTATTTGGAACCATAAAAATTGGAAGCAAAAATCATGAAAGATCAATATTTAATTCTCCATTATCCTTCCCTTTCACAAATTCAAGATACCAGAAATTAGGATATTGAGGAGGTATCAACACCCAAACAAAAAGACGACATATGATGTTAACTTTTCCTTCCCCTCCCCTCGCCTCCCTTCCCTTTTCTAATCCCTTCGCCTCTTAATTCCTAAACAAACCCTTAGATCCATTTTCATTTTTTTTTTATCATTATTTAGAAGTTGGCTTTATTGAATATATACTAAAATTATAATGTGATTGAAAATTAAAAATAATGTGATTGAAAACGAATAAAAATTGAACCTAAAAAATATGGGGTTTATGAATAATGTCATCGCATTGTATAAAATATTTAATTTAGTGCAATTCAAATTTTCAAATTTATAATCATTTTCTTTTACTATTTCGGTCTGTACTAAATAAATTTAGATAAAATTACATCAAATGCAAAAGAGAAGGAATGGAAACCTAGAATGGACTCTCGCAATAATGCTAGACCAAACAATATAAAGGAAAATAACCCTAGTACTACCAACATAGGAAACAGTTTTGGTATTCTAAATAATTTAGAGCAGGAAGTGAATGATGTAAATGAAGAAGAAAATTGTATTGACTTATCCTCTGACCTTCCAACTAATGCTGTTATTCAAGCTCTCCCTGTAAATAAGCAACCTAGTAACCAGGCTGCCCCCAAAAATAAAGGATTCACCACTAGAGTTAGGAAGACTGACATTAGCTTTCCCCCCAATAGGAAGCAAGGCCCAAATGCTCAGCCCATTCCTAGGACAAAGAAAGCTGCGAAAACGCATGCTGAAAGAGCCAATGGTCATACCGCGGTAACCTCTCAATCCCAAGGGATTAAGGTGAGTTCTCAGAATCAAGGAACTAAATCTCCCTTAAAAATCAAAGAGGGTTCTGGGAAACTCAGTAACAATTCAGACCCCTCAAAGACGATCAAGCGTAAGAAACCCCCTGATTTTGATGAGACTTTGTTTAAAATGAAACTAGCAGAGAAAGAGCTCGTTGATCATGACAAGTTGTTATCTGACTTAGGTGCAGTTCAGGTGTATACAAACAACCTGTGAGTTTAATTTAATTTTTTTTTAGATGTATGAATATTATTTGATGGAATTGTCAGGGGACAGCCTCCAAATCTTTCCCGAGTTTAGTGAAGGATTTATTTAGAATCCATAACCTTAATATTCTGGTCTTATTAGAAACTAGAATGAATGGTGAGAAAGCTGATAATATCATAAAGAAGTGTGGTATACATCACTTTGTTCGAGTTGAATGTGAGGGTTTCTCAAGAGGGATATGAATGCTCTGGAAAGATAATGATATTGAAATTGAAATTCTTGATTCAGGTTTCCAATATATTCACACTAGAATTAAAGAGATTGGTTCTCATAATTTATTTTTAGCCACTTTTGTTTATGCTAGTCCAAATGAGCAAATTAGGGAACATTTTTGGAATGCTCTGTCTGATTTATCTAGAAATATTGATTTACCTTGGGTTGTTTTAGGTGATTTTAATTGCTATCTACATCCATTTGAAAGAAGAGGAGGTGGGAAGCCAAATTACAGAACTATGGATAGTTTTAAACATTGCATTAACCAAAGCCATCTTTCTGACTTAGGTTGTAAGGGCCCTAAATTTACTTGGAAAAGAAATGAACTTATGGAAAGACTTGATAGAGTCCTTGGCAACTTTGCTTGGAAATAAAAATATCCAAAATACTCAATGATCATCCTTCCTTCTTTAAAAAGTGATCAAAATCCAATTTTGTTGAAATTAACACAAGATAATTTTATGACCTCTAGTGTCAAACCCTTCCGCCTACAAATGTCTTGGATGACATATCCTGACTTTGTTAATATTGTTAAAAATGCTTGGAACAGAAACTACACTTGGCAACAGGCTCTTGATTTATTTACAACCACTGTTACTTCTTGGAATACTTCTATTTTTGGCAATATGTTTCAGGAAAAGAAGCAATTAATGAGAAGGCTTGATGGCACTGGGAGGAAACTCTCAGTTAGATATGACCAGGGGCTAATTAAACTAAAAGAAAAGCTTTGGAGAGAGTATGAACATATGCTACTTCGGGAAGAACTGATTTAGTACCAAAAGTCTAGGATTAATTGGCTTACTTATGGAGATTGCAACACGAAGTTTTTCCACACATCAACTATCTCCCGAAGGAAAAGAAACAGAATTGAAGCTTTGAAGACAGATTTAGGTGACTGGGTTTGGGATGAAGATGATCTTAAAAGCATGGTTAACCTCTTTTTTAGAGATTTATATTCGAAGGGTAACGCCACTAAGAATACTTGGAAGCTTGACAATATGTTTCTGAGACTCGATGAGCATATTCAAAACAACCTAGATGCGGATGTTAGGAATGAGGAAATAAAATTAGTTTTCTTTCAGATGAACCCCCACAAAGCCCCCGGGAATGATGGGATTCATGTATTCGTCTTTCAACATTACTGGGACATCATTGGCAACTCAATCATAGACCTGATCAAATCAATCCTTAAAGACCCTGAGAAGGTGGTTGCAATCAACCAAACACTTATTGTTTTGATTCCCAAGGTGGATAACTCGGAATTTGTAAAGCAATTCAGGCCTATAAGCTTATGTAACGTGGTTTACAAAGCAATTACAAAGATTGTTGCAAACCGTCTCAAGCCGCATATGAATTTTTTGACTTCTCCTTGCCAATGTAGCTTCATTCCTGGAAGACAAGGAGCGGATAATGTTATAATAGCGGAAGAAGTTATCCGTACTATGAAGTCAAGAAAAGGAAAGAAGGGTATCATGGCCATTAAAGTGGATCTAGAGAAAGCTTACGACAGAATTGACTGGAACTTTCTGGAAGACACCTTAGGGGCTGTTGGAATTCCCACCAAATTAATTAAAGTTATCATGAGTTGCATTAGGACTAGTACTATGCAAATTCTGTGGAATGGTAAAAAACTTGAAGAATTCAAGCCTTCAAGAGGCTTGAGACAAGGAGACCCATTGTCTCCCTATCTCTTTGTCCTATGTATTGAAAGACTTTCTCACCTCATATTCAGAGATGTTGATCTAAATTTATGGAACCCTATTAAATTATATAAATCAGGGCATGCTATTTCCCATCTTATTTTTGCTGATGACCTGAATCTGTTTGCTGATGTAGGTTTGAAGCAAGCTAAGATAATCCTTTCAGTGCTTGATTATTTCTACTTGTGCTCATGCCAAAAGATTAATGGTGAAAAGACTAAAATTTGCTTCTCCAAGAATGTCAATCACAACAGATCCAAGGAGATTTGCTCGGTGTTGGGCTTCTCTATCACCAATGATCTTAGGAAGTACCTCGGGATCCCACTGCACCACTTCAGAGTCAACAAAGACGTGTACAATTTTGTGCTGGAGAAAATTGAGTACAAGATGTCGGGTTGGAAACAGCTTACCTTGTCAACAGCTGGGAGAATTACACTGGTTAACTCAGTTATCTTTGCAATTCCGTCTTATTACATGTAATCAACGTTGCTGCCCACTTCCATTTTGGATAAAATAGAGAAAATGGAGCGTGATTTTATATGGGGGTCAAACAAGGATGCTTCTAGGCCTCACTTAGTTAGCTGGGACAAGATTACCAAGTCTAAGGAAGATGGTGGTCTTAGGGTTAAAAATCTCAAGCTTTTCAACTGGGCGTTTCTCATAATTAAAAACAGCCTGGGGTGTTCTTACAAATGGCAAAGCCCTTTGGGCCCAAGTTTTAAGAAGTAAGTATAAGTTTAAGGATGATGACAAAGCCAACATTTCGAAGAAAGGCTTAGTTTCTAACCTTTGGTCGGGCATGCACAAAGTGTGGAAACATATGTACAATGCTATTTTCAGAGTCATTAAAAACGGCAACACTACCAAGTTTTGGGAAGATTCCTGGGTTTCGGGGTTTCCAAATCTAAGCTCGATGGCCCTTACTGTCGTTTCGCAATCCGACCTCAACAACTGTGTAAGTGAGTACTGTACTACGAATGAGGAATGGGATTGGATGAAATTTAGCCACATGCTGCCCCAGGAGGTTCTCATTGCTTTTGATTCCATTCCTCCTCCCTCTCAAGGGGCTGGAAGGGATGAGTATGCCTGGTTTTATACTGCGGATGGTGTGTTCACAGTCAAATCCGCTTATAACGACGTTCTCATGCCTTTACAGAGTAATAGAGATGCTGTTTGGAGGAAGATTTGGCAGTGTAGGACCACTCAACGTGCTCGGGTGTTTCTTTGGACACTGGGGCACAAGGGTATCATGACAGAGCAGCAAAGAAACATCAGGAAGATGTCTGACTCCGAAGTTTGCAGGAGGTGCAACCAGAGTAGTGAGACAGCCCTTCACGCACTCGGAGATTGCCCGATGGTAAGTCCTCTTTGGCAAAGATTGGTGAAGAATGAAAACTTGAATAACTTCTTCAACCTTGGTTTACGTGATTGGATCTTTCCGAACCTCACTAAGCCTCAAGATGAGGTTAGTTGTGTCCATGGAGCTCAAATTTTGCCAACCACGGCTTGGTTCTTGTGGAAACTGATGGAATTAATTAATGGTAGAATGGGTATCTTGGCCAAGGATGGATTGATGGAATATATAGAAATATTGTAATTATAAGGAGAGATGTTGAAGTATGATGTGTGAGACGTGTAGGAGACTTTACTGAATGTTTTTTTCTTCACTTCCTAAACTTCACTTTATACACATATATATATCATTCATATGTCGGTTGGTGGAGGGATTCAAATTTTTCTACATGCTTCTACATGGTTCTAAATGTCATTATTACATCTCCAATTTCAGCCTCCTGTCAAAGCTGTACCGCCGCCTTCATCAGAGATTTGCTTTCAATTTCATATCTTTATGTGACTAGATTTTTCTAGATTATTTTAACACTCCCCCATAATGTAGAAAAATCTATGACTCTAAGCTCTTCTCTAAACTTGATAAATTTTTCGATTGTAACCGGCTTTGTAAATATATCTGCTAGTTGATCCTCAGTCTTGCAGAACTCCATCTCGATCTCTTCACATTCCACGAGCTCACGAATAAATGATGCCGAATTTCAATGTGCTTGGTACGACTGTGAAATACTGGATTCTTCGTCATTGCAATGGTTGACATGTTGTCGCAGTAAATTTTTGTTGGCGCATTAATGCTTTGATGCAGATTCTCCATGATTCTTCTAAGCCAGATTGCTTCACAAGCGGCACTGGTTGCAGCCATGTATTCAGCTTCTGCAGATGAAAGTGCTACAGTCTTCTGCTTCTTCGATGCCCATGATATTGCCTTTGAACCAAGGAGAAAAATGTAGCCTGATGTGCTCTTTCGATCATCCACGTTGCCTGCCCAGTCACTATCTGTGTACCCAATTAATTCGCAATTATCTTCTGCTTCGTATGCGATCCCAAAATTCTTCGTGCCTTTGACATATCTCAAAATCCTTTTTGCGGCAGTGAAGTGAGACTTGCTGGGCTTGCTCATGAATCTGGAAACAATACTGACAGCATGTACTTCTCAGGGTCTTTAAGGATTGATTTGATCAGGTCTATGATTGAGTTGCCAATGATGTCCCAGTAATGTTGAAAGACGAATACATGAATCCCATCATTCCCGGGGGCTTTGTGGGGGTTCATCTGAAAGAAAACTAATTTTATTTCCTCATTCCTAACATCCGCATCTAGGTTGTTTTGAATATGCTCATCGAGTCTCAGAAACATATTGTCAAGCTTCCAAGTATTCTTAGTGGCGTTACCCTTCGAATATAAATCTCTAAAAAAGAGGTTAACCATGCTTTTAAGATCATCTTCATCCCAAACCCAGTCACCTAAATCTGTCTTCAAAGCTTCAATTCTGTTTCTTTTCCTTCGGGAGATAGTTGATGTGTGGAAAAACTTCGTGTTGCAATCTCCATAAGTAAGCCAATTAATCCTAGACTTTTGGTACTAAATCAGTTCTTCCCGAAGTAGCATATGTTCATACTCTCTCCAAAGCTTTTCTTTTAGTTTAATTAGCCCCTGGTCATATCTAACTGAGAGTTTCCTCCCAGTGCCATCAAGCCTTCTCATTAATTGCTTCTTTTCCTGAAACATATTGCCAAAAATAGAAGTATTCCAAGAAGTAACAGTGGTTGTAAATAAATCAAGAGCCTGTTGCCAAGTGTAGTTTCTGTTCCAAGCATTTTTAACAATATTAACAAAGTCAGGATATGTCATCCAAGACATTTGTAGGCGGAAGGGTTTGACACTAGAGGTCATAAAATTATCTTGTGTTAATTTCAACAAAATTGGATTTTGATCACTTTTTAAAGAAGGAAGGATGATCATTGAGTATTTTGGATATTTTTATTTCCAAGCAAAGTTGCCAAGGACTCTATCAAGTCTTTCCATAAGTTCATTTCTTTTCCAAGTAAATTTAGGGCCCTTACAACCTAAGTCAGAAAGATGGCTTTGGTTAATGCAATGTTTAAAACTATCCATAGTTCTGTAATTTGGCTTCCCACCTCCTCTTCTTTCAAATGGATGTAGATAGCAATTAAAATCACCTAAAACAACCCAAGGTAAATCAATATTTCTAGATAAATCAGACAGAGCATTCCAAAAATGTTCCCTAATTTGCTCATTTGGACTAGCATAAACAAAAGTGGCTAAAAATAAATTATGAGAACCAATCTCTTTAATTCTAGTGTGAATATATTGGAAACCTGAATCAAGAATTTCAATTTCAATATCATTATCTTTCCAGAGCATTCATATCCCTCTTGAGAAACCCTCACATTCAACTCGAACAAAGTGATGTATACCACACTTCTTTATGATATTATCAGCTTTCTCACCATTCATTCTAGTTTCTAATAAGACCAGAATATTAAGGTTATGGATTCTAAATAAATCCTTCACTAAACTCGGGAAAGATTTGGAGGCTGTCCCCTGACAATTCCATCAAATAATATTCATACATCTAAAAAAAAATTAAATTAAACTCACAGGTTGTTTGTATACACCTGAACTGCACCTAAGTCAGATAACAACTTGTCATGATCAACGAGCTCTTTCTCTGCTAGTTTCATTTTAAACAAAGTCTCATCAAAATCAGGGGGTTTCTTACGCTTGATCGTCTTTGAGGGGTCTGAATTGTTACTGAGTTTCCCAGAACCCTCTTTGATTTTTAAGGGAGATTTAGTTCCTTGATTCTGAGAACTCACCTTAATCCCTTGGGATTGAGAGGTTACCGCGGTATGACCATTGGCTCTTTCAGCATGCGTTTTCGCAGCTTTCTTTGTCCTAGGAATGGGCTGAGCATTTGGGCCTTGCTTCCTATTGGGGGGAAAGCTAATGTCAGTCTTCCTAACTCTAGTGGTGAATCCTTTATTTTTGGGGGCAGCCTGGTTACTAGGTTGCTTATTTACAGGGAGAGCTTGAATAACAGCATTAGTTGGAAGGTCAGAGGATAAGTCAATACAATTTTCTTCTTCATTTACATCATTCACTTCCTGCTCTAAATTATTTAGAATACCAAAACTGTTTCCTATGTTGGTAGTACTAGGGTTATTTTCCTTTATATTGTTTGGTCTAGCATTATTGCGAGAGTCCATTCTAGGTTTCCATTCCTTCTCTTTTGCATTTGATGTAATTTTATCTAAATTTATTTAGTACAGACCGAAATAGTAAAAGAAAATGATTATAAATTTGAAAATTTGAATTGCACTAAATTAAATATTTTATACAATGCGATGACATTATTCATAAACCCCATATTTTTTAGGTTCAATTTTTATTCGTTTTCAATCACATTATTTTTAATTTTCAATCACATTATAATTTTAGTATATATTCAATAAAGCCAACTTCTAAATAATGATAAAAAAAAATGAAAATGGATCTAAGGGTTTGTTTAGGAATTAAGAGGCGAAGGGATTAGAAAAGGGAAGGGAGGCGAGGGGAGGGGAAGGAAAAGTTAACATCATATGTCGTCTTTTTGTTTGGGTGTTGATACCTCCTCAATATCCTAATTTCTGGTATCTTGAATTTGTGAAAGGGAAGGATAATGGAGAATTAAATATTGATCTTTCATGATTTTTGCTTCCAATTTTTATGGTTCCAAATAAAGATATCTTGAAAGTCTCCTCTTCCCTTCTCTTCTCCTCTTTAATCCCAAATTTAAACATATCCTAAAAATAGAGGAGAATGAAGTGAAGCGCTAAAGTGAGGACCTAGAAAGATTTAAAAAAAAAAAATATGGGTCCTACTTCATCAATTTTTTTTTTCTTCAAATTTTGTCTCATCATTTTATTAATTATCTCAACCCATTCTTCACTTTGGAGAAGGCATTTTCCAAAAAAGAAATCTATACGCATGACATACATCTGGACTAATTAATGTGAAATTGTAGCCACATTTTAAATATAAATTGCTTTTAAAATTATTGCCAGCATTATCTGATGAATTTAAATGAAGAATTGAAAAGATGAGCTATTGACTCTGCCAAGAAATTTTGATGGATTAATGAGAATAATTTTAATCACAATATAATGTAAATATAAGTGAAGAGGAAGGAGAAGATTGAAGAGATGGAATACTTAGATGAAGCTTGCTTTCACATACTCAATTGCTTACATTACTTTGGCTTCACACACATATATATAGTGGAGTATGACGGTGAAGTAAATTGTTTCTACAATTTTCTACAAATTTCTACACATAGCATTATTTATATGTGTACTTATTACACTTACTGCAAGCCATCATCACGCCGCCTATCCAGAGGTTTGGTTCAGCTATAATGATTTTATGGATTTTTCTAGATTAAGTCTAATTATTATTATTATTATTATTTTATTTTATTTTTATTTTAGATAATTTTAACACTCCCCCTTAATCTAGAAAAATCTATAACTCCAAGCTCTTCTCTGAACTTGATAAAATTTTCAACTGTAATTGCCTTTGTAAATATATCTGCTAGTTGATCCTTAGTCTTGCAGAACTTCAACTCGATCTCTTGACGTTCCACGAGCTCACGAATAAAATGATGTCGAATTTCAATGTGCTTGGTGCGGCTGTGAAATACTGGATTCTTCGCCATTGCGATAGTGGACATGTTGTCGCAGTAAATTCTTGTCGGCGCATTGATGCTTTGTTGCAGATCCTCCATTATTCTTCTTAGCCAAACTACTTCACAAGCGGCACTAGTTGCAGCCATGTATTCAGCTTCTGTAGATGAAAGCGCTACAGTCTTCTGCTTCTTTGATGCCCATGAAATTGCCTTTGAACCAAAGGGAAAAATGTAGCCTGATGTGCTCTTTCGATCATCCACGCTGTCTGCCCAATCACTATCTGTGTACCCAATTAATTCACAATTATCTTCTGCTTCGTATGCGATCCCAAAATTCTTCGTGCCTTTGACATATCTCAAAATCCTTTTTGCAGCAGTGAAGTGAGACTTGCTAGGCTTGCTCATGAATCTGGAAACAATACTGACGGCATGTACTATATCTGGCCTTGTGTTTGTGAGGTAGATCAACGAACCCACTAGGCTTCGATAGATGGTCTCGTCCACTTTCTCCGTTCCATCTTCCTTTGATAATTTCTCGCTTGTACCCATTGGAGTAGATGCTGGCTTGCAATCTGCCATCTTAAACTTCTTCAGTAAATCATCAGCATATTTTTCTTGAGAAATGAATATCTGTCCGGGCCTTTGTTTGACTTGCATTCCGAGAAAATATCGCATGAGGCCAAGATCGGTCATCTCGTACTCTGTCATCATGGCCTTCTTGAAGTCTTCAATCATCCTTGCATCGTTGCCAGTGTATATTAAATCATCGACATAGAGGCATAAAATGAGAAATTGGTCTGCTTGTGTCTTTACATATAATGACGGCTCACTTGGACTTTTTGCAAATCCATGATCGAGAAGATACTTGTCAATTTTGCTATTCCACGCTCTCGGTGCTTGCTTCAAACCGTAGAGTGCTTTCTTCAGTCGATAGACTTTATCTTCTTTTCCTCGGACCACGTATCCTTGAGGTTGCTCCACGTATACTTCTTCTTCAATCTCCCCATTCAGGAACGCGGACTTCACATCTAGTTGATATACCTGTAGTTTCAATTGCGCAGCTAGAGCAAGTACTAATCGTATTGTTTCCATACGTACCACAGGAGCAAAGGTCTCGTTGAAGTCAATGCCTGGTTGCTGTGAGTATCCTTTTGCGACCAGTCGTGCCTTGTACTTCTGGATTGAACCGTCTTCATTGTGTTTGATCTTGTAGACCCATTTCAAGCTGATGATATCTTTTTCTCTAGGCTTCTCCACGAGCTCCCATGTTTGGTTCTTCTCGATCATCTTGATCTCCTCGTCCATCGCTTTTCTCCATTTGTCTTCTTTTGCAGCTTCCTCAAATTTTTGTGGCTCACAAGAAAAGAACGCGACATCACAAGTTTGATAAATGTCTTGTAATGAGCGTTCCTTTCTTGGAGGTGACGAATCTAGTGACACATTTGGTCCTCGAGGTTGACTTGTGCTCGGGCTTGGATCATCTCTTGTATTCTCCTTAGCTTCGAGATGTTGGATCCCTGTAGGTGCTTCATCGTTCCATTCCCAACTAGCTGCTTCATCAAAGATCACGTCCCTTGAAATGACTAGTTGTTTTGTATCGGGATTGTAGAGACGATATCCCTTGGATTCATCGCTGTAGCCGATGAAAATAAATTTGTCTCCTTTCTGGTCCAATTTGTCTCTGTTCACATTTGGCATGTGAGCATAAGCTATGCAGCCAAACACCTTCAGATGATCAACTCTAGGCTTTCGCTCGGACCAAGCTTCATACGGTGTCTTATCTCGAACGGCTTTTGTGGGGGACCGATTGAGAATATAAACAGTTGTGTGTACAGCCTCTGCCCATAGAAATTTTGGCAAGTTTTTGCCTTGCAGCATAGCACGAGCCATCTCAACAATTGTTCGATTTTTTCTTTCAGCTAAACCATTTTGTTGAGGTGTATATCGAACAGTCAGCTCTTTCTTGATGCCATGCTCTTTGCAGAATTTAATGAATTTTTCATCATTGAATTCTCCCCCACGATCAGTTCTCAAAATTTTGATAGAAAGCCCACTTTGCTTTTCAACAAGGGCTTTAAATTGTATAAAATAAGAGAATGCTTCTGATTTCTGCTCAATAAAATACACCCACATCTTGCGGGTAAAGTCATCAACAAAGAGCAGAAAATATCTCTTTCCACCTAGAGTGGGGTTTCTTGAAGGACCCCAAATATCTGCATGCACCAACTCCAGTGGAGCTTTAGCTCTCCAAGATGTCTTTGGGAATGGCAATCTATGCATTTTCCCAAAAATGCATCCTTCACAAATTTTCTTTTCAAATGGCATTTTTGGAAGCCCAAGCACCATTTCTTTTGTATTTAATAATTTTAGGCCATAAAAATTCAAATGGCCATATCTCAAATGCCATAATGTGGATTCATCCACATTTTCACATTTCATAGCATATTGCCCAAGTGGCATAATTAAAGGAAAAATTTTGTTAGGGGCCATTTTGACTGTAGTTATATGTTGCCCCTTATTTTTATCAAATATAATGCATTTATCATCATCAAAAATCAACTTATAGCCCCTTTTAATTAATTGGCCAACACTTAATAAATTTTGTGCAAGGCCCGGTACATAAAAAACATCATGAATAAATTTTTGTTGGCCATTTTCAATTTTTACGGCAATAATGCCTTTTCCTTGCACCCCTTGAGTTTTTCCATCACCAAGTGTAACTTGGGATTTTATAGTTTCATCTAATTTGACAAAGCAATTTTTATTGCTTGTCATGTGGTTAGAACAACCACTATCAAGATACCACACATCCCTTGATTCTTGATGAGTAGAAAATGCAGAATAAAATATTTGATCAAGGGATTGGTCTTTTTCTGTAAAATTAGCTTCCTCTTTCTGCCGGTACCAACAATCTTTTACAAAGTGAGTGTGCCTTGTGCACCTCTTGCATTTGTACCGGCAGTCTTTTGTATCATGATTATTTTTTTTGCAAAGATTACAATAGGAGTCACTTTTCTCTTTAGTGCTCCCTTGATTTTTATAATTCTTTCTCCCCCTTCCACGGTAATTAAATGATCCTCTATTTTGAGGATTTTGACCGTGGTCATTTCTTTTATCTCCATTATTTTTAAATATATTTATTTTTGACTGAAAAGCTTGCTCTAGTGGTTTTTCACATTTTTGCATTCTCTCTTCATGTGCTCGAAGAGATCCTTCTAGTTCCACTAGAGTGAGCTTTGTCAGATCCTTGGCTTCTTCAATAGCAGCCACCACATGATCAAATTTTGCAGGAAGGCTTCTTAAAATTTTCTGAACAATTTTCTTATCTTCTATCGTGTCTCCGTTGCTTCTAATTTGATTGACAATATTAGAGACACGAGAGAAGAATGCTTGAATTGATTCACCTTCCTTCATTAATAAAGTTTCAAAATCTTTCCATAAAGATTGAAGTTTTATGGTAATTATCTTATCTGAACCCTTGTACTGGCCTTTTAATATCTCCCAAGCCTCTTTTGCAGTTTTTGCATTCATGATTCTTGGAAAAATGGCATTACTTACTCCTTGTTGAATGAGTGATAATGCCTTGGCATCCTTCTGCATGGTTTGCTTGTATTCCTTCAGCCTTCCAGCAGCCCATGTTGATTGCTCTTCAGGAGTAGCTTCTTGGAATGCTTCTTCGATTGCTCCCCACAAGTCTTGTGAGATGAATATTGTTTTCATTTTGATGCTCCAAAATTCATAGCCTTCTCCATCAAATATTGGGATTAAGGTTTGAGTATAATTGGGGGTTGTAGAGGCCATAGGAATTAATGGATGAGTGAAATAATTATGGTATTAGGGTGGCTAAATTAGATAGAGGATTGGACCCAGCTCTGATGCCACTGATGGAATTAATTAATGGTAGAATGGGTATCTTGGCCAAGGATGGATTGATGGAATATATAGAAATATTGTAATTATAGGGAGAGATGTTGAAGTATGATGTGTGAGACGTGTAGGAGACTTTACTGAATGTTTTTTTCTTCACTTCCTAAACTTCACTTTATACACATATATATATCATTCATATGTCGGTTGGTGGAGGGATTCAAATTTTTCTACATGCTTGTACATGGTTCTAAATGTCATTATTACATCTCCAATTTCAGCCTCCTGTCAAAGCTGTACCGCCGCCTTCATCAGAGATTTGCTTTCAATTTCATATCTTTATGTGACTAGATTTTTCTAGATTATTTTAACAGAAAGAACGCAACAAATGGGTTTTTAATAATAAGAAAGAGGATGGCCTCAAGTTGATTTCTACTATTCACAATCACATGAAAGATTTTCAAATGATTTCTACCCTTCCCTTTCCCTATAATAAAGGGTGTTTTAATCAGTTTGGCACTCTGAACTATATCAAGTGGAAGCCTCCTGAAGAAGGATGGATAAAGATAAACATTGATGGATCCTTTTCCAATAATAATGACCGAAGTACTTGTGGCGTGGTCCAGACAAGCATGGTAGCTGGATTTTCGGTTTCTCCAAGAAATTGGGGGTTAGAAATGCGTTGCTTGCTGAGATTTGGGGTATTATTGTTGCCCTCCAGCTTGCAAAGGACAGGAATTTGATCAGAGTTGTGATAGAAATTGACTCTAGTCTTGCTCTCAATTTTGCTCAAGGTAGGGGCTCGGGTGACCACGGGCTGCAAGCTATGGATAGGAAGCTTAAAGAGTTGGTGAACAGGGATTGGTCTATTAGTTTTTCTCTTGTTCTTAGAGAGGAAAATAGAGTGGCTGATGTGATTGCCAAATATGGGCATGAGCTGTCAACTAATATGTGTGTCTTTGATAGGCCTCCCATGTGTGTTGTAATAGGTTGCTCCAGGATGATTTGGATGGTGTTGGCATCCCTCGTTGGGTGCTTTGCTAGTCCTTGACTAGCTCTTCCTTTTAGGGGTGGCAATGGATATGAGTATTTTGGGTATCCGTCCGAAAAAATATACGATATCTATCGAATATCGGATATCTGATATTTGAAATACTCATAGGATATTGGTCGAATTAGGACTAGCTCCTCCCTTTAGGGTGGCAATGGATATGAGTATTTTGGGTATCCGTCCGAAAAAATATACGATATCCATCGGATATCGGATATCTGATATTTGAAATACTCATCGAATATTAGTCGGATTAGGATATTAACTTTGGATACCCTATATCCGTCCGATTGAATGGGGGGATAGGGTATCCGATATCCGTTTTTATATAATATATTAATTACATATAATATTATATATATATATATATATATATAAAATAATATATATTTATATATATTATAAATTATAATATTAAATATTAAATAAAATATATTTTATTAAATAAAATTTTATGGTTCAATTAATAAAATTAGTATTGTTAATTTTAATTTATAAAAATTATCTTTATTTTTAAGAAAATTTAACTTTTTTATAGTAATTTATTTAGTGTATGGATATTGGGTAATGGATATAGGATACTCAGTATCCTATATACTCAGTATCCTATATTCATTATTTTTTTCAGGTATTTCGGATATCGGGTAGTTTTCGGGTATTTTGAGTATCGGGTAGTTTCGGACACAGATATTGAAAATGTAATTTTTTTCAGATTCGGTTAGGGTTCGGGTATTGGGTGTAATGGGCGGATTCGGATTTGGATAGTGAAAAAATGAGCGGTACCCGCCCATTGCCACCCCTACCTCCCTTTATCAAAAAAAAAGAGAAAAAAATGCTTATTTTCTTATTTTGAGGTGTTCAATAAATTTTTTAAGGGTCCTTTTAGGATACAAACGCCTATGTGACGTATTTGTATTGGTCCAATTACAAAAATATTAAGAAACACGGAGGTTGAATTGGACAAAAATGACCATCATACTTTTGACTATTTCTAATTGTTACCCTTTTTCTAATGTTGTATTCCATCTCGTGTTAGTATTCTCACATCTCCCATCATATTTTCAATTTATTTTTCTCAGCATCATTCTTCTTCCATGAGTTCTATTAATCAATGCATTTTTTTTTCTTGTTTCATCTGCAATTTTTTCGCTTTATTTCTAATGAACTAAAGTTATATTTTTGGAAAATAAATCACACTGAGAGGTGGCTTCTTTCCAAACTCCATTTATGATAATTTTTTTTTTTATAATTCCATTTATGATAATATTATTTGTTATGTATTTTTAATAAAAAAGTTTTATCAAATTTAAGGATAAAATTTCAGTATTACAGTAGTAAAAAACTTTGATATATCCTTCCAATTATATAGTGTTATATATTCATAGTAATAGAAACTCGCATTAATACACACCTTGAATGAATTAAGGGCCAACTGATTTGAAGAACGTACTGAAGTTCAGTACTATCGTACTATTGAATATGTACTCTAAATTCATTGATTAAAATATGTAATTTGGGTTGATGTGTTAAAAATTGATAATAATCTTTAAAAACTAATTATAATTAATTAAAGGCTAAAGTATTATTTTGGTTCTCAATGTTTGCATGAAGTTTAATGTTGGTCCTCAATGTTTCAAAAGTTTAATGTTGGTCCTCAAAGTTTTTTTTTGTCGATTTTGGTCCCCGAGTGTAACACCGTTAACTTTTTGCCGTTAAATGATGATGTGGCATGCTTATGTGGTACACTCTCTCTTCTACGTGTCATATTTTAATGACCTGTCATGATACGTCACTGTCACGTCATTAAAATATGATGATGATAATGATGATGATGAAGGAGAGAAGATGATGATGTGGCAATTTAGGGTGACATGGCAGTGATGTGTGATGTCAAATCATTAAAATATGACACATAGGAGAGAGAGTGTGCCACATAAGCATGTCACGTCATCATTTAACGAAAAAAAATTAATGCTATTACGCTCGAGAACCAAAATCGACAAAAAAAAACCTTGTGGACCAACATTAAACTTTTGAAACATTGAGGACCAACATTAAACTTCATGCAAACATTAAGGACCAAAATAATACTTTAGCCTTAATTAAATTTTAGTACTCACTTTTTTTTCTAATTAAATGATATTGATAAGTAGTTTCAATGTCTATTTTGGTAAATTTTCATTAATCAAAAGTATTTTTCTAATTTCACATCCAAACATTATTTTTTAAGAAAGTACTTTTTAATTATGGCATCCAAACAAAAAAAAACTTGTATTTTAAATAAAAGCTCTACTATTAAAAGTTATAAAAATAAAGTACTTTTTTTAAAAGTCTATCCAAACGAGCACAAAGTATTAGAAAAAATCCTCTCTTTTTATTATTTCTTTTTATAGGGTATTTATACATGAAAATAAGAAATCATAATTAAACTCTTGGAGTTATCCTTAAACGTGGATAATAACTCTAAACCATCTAACAAAATTCAAAAGTTTTTAGGATATTGTATTTAATTTTGAAATTTGTTAGATAAGGTTTAGAGTTGTTATCTACATTTAAAGGATAACTTTAAGAATTTAATTAGGATTTCTTATTTTCATGTATAAATTGCAAAGGTGAATGATAAAAAATATGATACAATCTTAATAGTGTCCTTCTAAGAAGCCTTCGCCTTCTCAGTTCCACAACAATGACGGCTTATCCTCCTTTGCGCTATCAAGTGAAGAACAAGATTGAAGTCTCCGATTTGGAGAAGTAGATCTTCGATAGGCTTCTGGGTACGCTGAGCAAGTTCGGCCTTCAAACTCAGCTCCGAGTCGCCGGTGGATGGGTTCGGGACAAGCTTTTGGGAAAAGAATGCAATGACATTGATATCGCTCTTGACAATATGATGGGTAGTCAATTCGTAGACAATGTGAGGGAGTACTTGTTATCTATCAGAGAAGATGCGCAAGGAGTTTGTGTAATCGAAAGTAACCCTCATCAATCCAAACATTTGGAAACAGCAAGGATGCGCCTATTTGATATTGGATTGATTTTGTTAACTTAAGGGGTGAGGAGTATGCTGAGAATTCGAATATCCGCATTCCTACAAAGCAAAGCTTTGGCACAGCAAAAGAGGATGCATATAGGAGGGATTTGACCATTAACAGTTTATTCTACAACATCAACACCGACACCATTGAAGATTTTACTAAAAGAGGGATCTCAGACCACAAGTCTGGAAACATAGTGACTCCTCTGCCTCCGAAGGAAACACTCCTGGATGATCCTTTACGAGTTCTTCGAGCCATTCGTTTTGGTGCTAGTTTTGAATTTATACTCGATGAAGACTTGAAGGGAGCAGCTGCATCTGACGAAGTAAAACATGCTCTGGCGGCTAAAATTAGCAGAGAGCGCATTGGAACAGAATTTGATCTAATGACATCCGGAAATCAACCTGTTAAAGCAGTATCGCAGATTTGTGATCTCACATTATTTATGACCGTATTCAGTCTTCCTCCTGAGTTTGAGCCTCCCATTGCAGATGGATGTGAGAGGCTTTGTATTACATACCTGGATACCGCTTGGAAACTGATCCAATTATTAGGAGAATCGAGTTTCAGTGATGAACAAAAAAGGATAGCCCTGTATACTGCTCTGTTTCTCCCACTTAGAAATACCACTTACAGAGATAAGAAAGCTAAACATATTCCTGTTGTGAATTGGATCATCCGTGAGTCTCTCAGGCGAAAAGCTAAGGACGCAGAAATGGTGCTTGATTTTCACCGAGCATCATGTAAATTAATGTCATTGATTCCTTCTCTTGCATCGAATGAGGATGTCCCTAAGTCTTTTACACTCCGTGTACTGACAGGATTTCTTTTAAGAGAACTTAAAGAGTTCTGGCGAGTTGCACTTTTGATATCTATATTATTATTACATCCCATTGACAGTACTGAGGATGTGCACTTGCAATTGTGCAAACGAAGAGATCTGTTCAAGAGCGTGGAGAATACAATAGTAGTTAAATTAGGCCTCGAAAGAGTGTGGGAAGTAAGACAATTGGTGAACGGGAAACAAGTTATGAAAGAATTGGAGCTTAAAGGAGGACCACTTGTTAAGGAATGGCTAGAAAAAGCAATGGCTTGGCAACTTGCTCATCCATCCGGAACTGCACAGGAATGCATTGATTGGTTGAAGCAAACCAATTCTAAGATGGAGTGACAATTCAACTCTTTAATCAACATCTAACTAATTTTTTCCATACTACTCATTTAATTATTCATACAGCATCTGGCTTCGATGGAGAGAGGGGGTGCTTGAAGTTTTGTATTCATCATTTATGTAGAAATAGAATGATTTTTGTACAATAATTCTTTTTAATAATATTAAGATACATGTAAAATATTATTTTTATTATCTTATTTTTTAAATTATTTTAATTATACAATTAATTGAATTTTGATATGTTTAATTTGTGAAGCACATATAATACTTCTTCCTTTTTCAACTAACACCTTCAATCGCTAAAAATGGAGAGAATAGTAGCCTAAAGATATAAGCACGATCCAACAATATAAGAAAGGGAGAGGGTTGTTTTGAATCAATCAACAATTTAATTTAAATTGTTCTTCCTAATGTTAAAAGAATTTTAATTCAAAGTTGAGATTTATTTTATAGATTTATTGTGGTCTTTTCACACATAAATGACTATAAACTATTTATTTAAAAATTAATTATTTGAATAGAAGTTAATTGTGCCAATTACTAGGCATGCACCTACTGAATCAAACTGCCCCAGCATTAGAAATAATATATATAGAAGGGTTATGTTCAAGGCAAACACGAGAAGTTGAAGAATCCTTTTGAAAATTGACAAAAGAGTGGGCAACCGATCGAGTTGGTTTCCTAGCAACTAGAGCGGGCCAACCCGGCCTATACGGGTTGACCCATCACGGGTTGGCCCACTCGGGTTGGTCATGTTAAACGGGTTGGGAATTCCAATCCGACCCACCAAGGTGGTGGGTTGGGCCAACCCACTTAACTCACCTTTTTTTTTGAATTTTTTTAATTCTAACATTTTTTAAAAAAGAAATCTATACTTTTTTTTCATGAACTAAGAAATTTAATATGATAAAATGAAAGAAAAGATTTATCATTCATCATGTAACTCACAAATAGTTAAAAATAAAACAATAAAAATATGAAACATGGTCAAAATATCACAACATTACTCATTTTTTTTCCTCCTGGCTCCTGCAATATGGTGAAAAATGAAAATATCACAAAAAGAAAGAAACATGATTAGGAATTATGTGTTTTTTAAAGTTAGGTGTGTTACGGGCTAACCCACCTAATCCGCGAGCCAACCCACCGTTGGGTTAGGTGGGCTGGGTTCCTCCAACCCTTTTAATAAACGAGTTGGAATTTTGCAATCCAACCCACCACATTGGTGGGTTAAACGGGCCAACCCACCGGGTTGGACCCGTTTTGACAGTTCTACTAGCAACGGCAACCCAATCAAAAGAAATGTTTCTAAAAATAAAATGTACATCTAAAATGTGTCCACCTAAATAAGACTAAGATCATTTCTTTACATGGAAATGAGGAAGGGATGAGTGGGCTCACTGGGTTTCACCTACTTTTTCATTTTTTTTATTTCCATCAATTTTTTTAAAAAAAGAAAAAAAATACAAAAGACAAAATATTTATTATACCTTTTGATTTGATACAATCATAACTTTATTTTCTTTTTATTATTTTAATATAAGGGGCAAAGTAGTAATTTTAATACATTCCCATTTCATTTCCATTCTCAATTTTTACTACCAAACACATCAAATATATTCACATTCCCTTTTCCTTTCCCATTCCTATTCTCTTTCCATTTCTGCGTAAATAACGTGCATAGGTAAAAATCTGACTGCAATAGACAACTTCATTCATCTTATTTTCAAGTCTTCAATCAAACACCGCCATTTCTTGTTCCTTCAAAGACCATTAGACCAAACTCATACATCTGGACTCCCTCCTGCCTCCTGCCATTCCTAAATGAAAGGCAATAGTACAGAACAACAAACTAAGCGAGAAGCAAACATTCTAATTTCTAGCTTATACTTCAAAACTACAAAATTGGTTCTATTTCAACAGAAAAAACTTTGTCCAAACATATCAAAATTTTAAAATAAGTTCTTTAAGGACAGGGGGCCGAGGAATTGAAGCACTCCAAATTTTTTTTTTTTAAAAAACTGATAAACATAGACTTAAATCCACTCAAGTGTATTGAGTGAAGTGCATAAAATGTATGATTTATTGTAAGATGAAAGTATTGCAATGCAAAATCATCCTAGAGTTTCACAAATTCGTGGCCCATGGCCCAATTTGCTTACTATAAGGAAAGGGTTCACACGAAATTATTAAGCAATGGCTTTATTACTTTTACTCAAAATAAATAATAAGGACATAATAATTTTTAGAATATGTTTTTATAAAAAAAATATTTTTTTTAAAAATCTAATAGTACCATTGAGGGTTGTTTAGTAAAAAAAGAAGGGAGTTCATGCACGTTTTCAAAATTGAAAGGAGGGAGCATATATATATAATTTTGATATCTCTCAATATATAGAATTAAGAGAAAAGAGTGTATTTAAGGCTCAGTATGCAAAAATTAAATATTTATTATCCAAAAGTTAAGAGTAATATATAGCTTAGACATCTCTAATTAACTATATAATGTTTAATTGAAAAATATATATATTATATTACCAGTTTTTTCTTTATATATCTTATATTTGATAAATTTTTTCATACATTGCTTAGCTTATTTGTAGAATTGCTTTAATTTCATTTGTCCAATAGGAGACTGTTAATAAGGAACTATAAATAAAAATTCCAATCACAATTATATAAGACAATCTAATTCTCATTTAATTTTGGAGACCAATGACCAAAAAAATCCTAAAACAATCATTATACTATAGATTAGTTATTGATTTCAAATCTCTAATTAATAATAAAACTACTCAATATAGTTTTTTGATAAATTATTGTATGTACCACTACAAAAAATAGGAATTTTAACGTCGGTCAAACAACATTAGTTGCCAAAACCGTGGTTAGGGTCTGAATTTTTTCATGTCTAACTACGGTTGCCTAACCACAGTCATAACCGTAGTTAGATATAACTCTTTTTTTTAAAAAAATAAAGGAAACTTCAGCAAATTTGCTCACCTTCATTCTTTTGGTTTAGCGCTTTTGCCCTAATAGACAGAAGTTCCCTATCGCGCCTCCTAAAGGTTAGGGGCTTCCATTGATGAACGTTGGTCGAATGATAAGGTAGGCTATGGATAAAAGCTGCTATCCGTCCCAAAGTCACTTCGATATTGTTGCTCGTTGTCAATTTTTTCGCTTCGCAACCGTTTTTGCGTCACCGATTTCTTCTTCTGTGGTATTTTTCATCTTTCTTTCTTTTCTATTCGAAATTTCATGTTTGAATTTGATGTGTATTGTTGGTTTTTAATTGATTTGCTAATATCCTAAGAGCATTATGGATTGCTCTGTTTTGCTATATATGTGTTTTCTTATTTCTTTATTTATGTTGTAGACCCTGATATTAACTAAATTGATTTCCCCTATATATCTTGTTTAATCCAACAAAAGCACTATTATATATAGATTCATTGAGATTCGTTGCATTATAGAAATTTGCAGCAAGTGGTTTTTGTACTCACATTTTACCATTTTCTCTTTCTGTACCTTTAACCACCATGGAAGAGGTTCAATTCAAGTCCTTCTTCTTTATTATGAATCCAAGAACAATCACTATATGTAACCTGCACATTTAGTGTTTGTTGAAATTATTGTGAGAAATTTAGTCTTGCTTATATGTAACCTGCATAAGGTCCTTGCTTTTTGTGGTTTTATTTGCTTACTAGTATCTGTTCATAACAATGAAGTTGAAAGTTTAGTCATTATCTTAATGAAAATGAAGGGAAGACAAAGGAAATTATGTTGAACATGAATTACATTCAATATACTGGACATGATCATTGGGTGCTAAACTTTAATAGAATTTTATACTTTTTTTGGAAAAAAACATTTTTAGGTCTATGAAAGCTAGAGAAAGAAGGAGAAGGTCTTGGCAAAGAAAAACAGGGGATCAAAGGATATGTTAGAGTCCAAAACAAGCATAACACTACTGGTATGCTCATATATTTATGTCTCGTGAGATTGATGTACTTGTGAATTGTGTATGGTTGGCATTTCTTAACTTTCTTATTCATGTAGCAGGTATTGGTGTAGATAAGCTAAACAACTAGGCATTTGACACTACACAATTTGATAGTATTTTTAAGAGGTTGAAAGTGGTATGTCTCACTTGACATTTCTTTACTGATTAGTGATTTATCCAATTCTTGTATTTCGAGTCACTGAACTATTTGTGCGTGTAATTGCAGCAAGCTGTGCAATCCAATGACACAGGTATTATCTTATATGGCAATGATGTTTAGTAAGTTTTCCTCTTGTTACATTATCATGCTATAAGTCTGTTTATGTAATGTCACATCACAGGCATAAAGAAAAAAGCACTAAGATGGAAAGTGAGACTAGTGTTGTCTGTGATCATTTGGATACAGTTTTGAAAGCTACTAGACAACAAGGAAGGTCTGTATACTTTCTCTTAAACTCGTAGAACTTATATTAGTTTGTTCTATTTTAATTTTTTTAAATTTTTTTAGGAAAGAATAATAATCATATTTTTTAAAAAAATTGTTTATATAGACGCCTTCTTTCAATAAGTGGTGTGTATTCAACTTAAATCTTTTCATATCAGATACAACATACTCTCTCAAGAATTCTCCTAATTAATTACCTTAGTTTTGCTCCCTTCAATGTAATGTATCCTAAAATCTTAACACAGGATTCTATATAGCATAACATAACCCATCGGAAACAGACATAAAATTGCTTTTGAAATTGTAGTGATGTCACTTGAAATTGTTTCATTGGAGTTGATTCCAACTTCCTCTATGACAGTTTCATTTGGATAAAAGGAAGGCCTTGGAGGCAATTTTAGGTTTTTCAATTCCCTTTCAAGCATTTCTACTACCACTTTGCTCATTGAAGGACGTTCATCAGGCTTCAATCATCAAACTATAATTGCTTCCTTTTCCTTTATCTTCCTGGCATTTTTTTTAAAATTTTAATTTTAATATTATTTGTTTTTTGGAATTTGCTAGAGAAGAGAAGAGGAAATTCCTAGGCTGTCCCTATAAATAGTGTAGTACTCCCAATTCTCCTCCTTATAGTGAGTTCAAACCCAATTGCAACCATTGGATCCAATTTCATCTTCTGGGATTGGGTTTGATCCATGGTTTTGGGTTTCTATATATATATATATAGTTTAAACATATCATATTATAAATTGTATACACACACATTTAATTTTTCTTGTAGAAACTTTTTGGTTGGAGAATATTGTGATTACATTAAATAGAATAGAAGGTAGAATATAATTGATCATATAATTAAGTATAGGAGCTAGGGAGATGGAGAAGGTGAATAGTTTAGCATCATAAAGAGGAGTGGTGATATTCAGCAATAGCTCATGCTGCCTGTGTTATGCAGTGAAAGTGCTATTTCAGGAATTGAAGGTGAACCTTGTGAGTGTTAAAATTCATGAAATAGAGAGGGCCCTTATATATACCTTCAAAATTTTATGTAAGTATATTCGTTACAATTTTCAAGTGTGCAATGTCTATTTTGGTTATTTAATTTTTATTTAGCTTTAATTAATATCTAGTTTGGTTCTTTGATTTTATTGTTCCAATTGATCTACTTTTTTTTTTAATATAATATGCAAATTTGTTTTTTTTTGTCATGGTATATGGTGGAAGCATTTGTTTTTTGTTTTTCTCAATATCTTTTATGCACATGTTGCTAGTTTGAAGACTAAATGAATGTTCTTACACAAACAAGCCCATATACATCTTTATAAAAGTTTGGGCTTTAGACTAAAAATGGGAAGAATTTCTAGAAAGTTAGAAGCTATGTCTATTTTACTTTTTGTCTTTGGGACTGTAGTCTGTCTTAGGAGTTAGGAAGTTGTCTTGTTGGAATGTAAAATTTTGCATTTCTTTTTTCTTCTTTGCAATGAATAATGTTCAGATTATTATTATAGTATTTTTCAACATATCAGACCCAATTGAGGAGTCTACAAATGTTGACACTTCAAAAATTACTTTCAACTCCAATGTCACTTCACTTCACAATTTTTGCCTCTTCAAGAAAATAATTTGTTCTTACCATTTTCAATGATAATGAACTTCTTAATATGGCAGTTGTATTATTCTTTTGTCTAGAGTTTTCTGTTAATGGTGCTGTTCTGTTTTGACTTTGCAGATAATTCATCTGTTGCCCATCTTAACAATAAAGTGAGAATTTTGAGAGAAGGGAGGAAAATGTAAGTCCTATTTTGTTATTTTGTTCTTTCTTACGATACCATTATACATATAAGAGAACACTAATGCATTATTTAATTTGCTAAGACATTGTAATTGGATATTATATATACTTTTAATCTGTTTCATAATGTTGACATAATTTGCAGAAAGGTAGTGGTATACAGCATACAATGAATACGGTTTATGGATAGCCCATGACTCCAATTTTCAACAAATCAAGACAAAAGTAATGCATTGAAGTGCGTTTAAGATAGGCTAATGAAGAGGCCGTTTATGTATTATTTGGTGTATAATAGAACTTACTTTGTATATTGATAGGATGTGAGATGATGATGACTTGTGTTGTGATACATTTTATGATGGTTACTCTGTAGTATTGGGGGTTGTCTTGTGATAATTTGACTTTACAAGATTTATCTATCATGTTGTTATGAATAATTTATAACATTTTCTTGATGTTTTAGTTGTAAAAATTTAAGTATAAATAAGACTATTTTGGTTGAATGAGAATATTTTTTTTAGGGAAATTAAAATTATCAATAAATGGGAGCAGCTGAAAAAAAAACAGTGATCTAGTGGTGGTTTAAACCGTTGCCAAATTTTATGCAGTAATAACGACGGTTAAAACCGTCGTTAAAAACATAAAAGTGCACAGTTAAAAACGGGTTTTAGTGACGGTTTCCACCGTCGCAAAAATTAGCAAGGTCACTGCCGACGCTTGTGTCAAGCGTCGTTAGGTTTCTTCCCAACGCTGACTTTAGCGGCGGTTAGAATAACCGTCGCTAAAGTTTTAGCGACGGTTAAAACCGTCACTATAGCCTAATAAAACCGTCGCTAAAATTTAATTTTTTTGTAGTGTACTATGTAGTATATATGTTGCTATGCCTATTCATGTCATGGTAATCGGTAAGTTTCATGAAAACATTTTAGGTATATGAGTCAGGTGGTAATGGCCAATAGGATTTAACCAGAAATTTTCAAACTAACTAGCTATAATTAGGTACATAATAATGCACATTGAAAAAAAAAAGGTTGCTTTAGTGATGAATACTAAAATTATAACTATAGGCTTATAGTTTTATATATTAAAATTATATTTAGACTGCCTTATGGGTAGTTTTAGCTATAGCTTTATATTGTCACATATTATGTTACCTTTAAAAGTTGGTCAACTACTCAAATTGGTTCCAAAAGTATAGGGTAGGTTTCAAATTGGTCCTACGTTTTGACCGTATTTCAAATTAGTACTGCGGTTACAAACCGTTATATTTTCCTGTTAAGTGTTGATGTCATCATTGTCCAGTCAACAAAAAAATTCTAAGTCATCAATTGTTGCTACATCATCTTCTTCCGCCCTTTTCTTTTTTCTGCATTTTCGAATGAAAGAGAAGTATTGTATGATGAGTGAAAACTAAATTAGAAGTCTAAAACATTGAAAAATGAAAGAGGAAGATGATGATGTGGTAAGAATTGATGACTTGAATTTTTTATTTGACTGGACAATGATGACATCAGCACTTAACAGAAAAGTATAACAGTTTGTAATGGCATGACCAATTTGAAACACTGTCGAAACTTATAGGACTAACTTGAAACAAATGAAACATTTAGGACCAATTTAAAAGTTACCCTATACTTTTAGGACCAATTTGAGTATTTGACCTTAAAAGTTTGTTGCATTATATGTTTTACCAAATGCCTTATTATTTTTTAATTTTTTGGTCTATAATTGATTTTTTGTTAAAAAAAAATCTTTGAAAATAATAACTATTTGTATTTGGGCCTAAAATTGGTCATCATCATTTGTTTGAAGACCCATAACATTTTATCAAATTTAATTGGGATGTTTCCTTTAGGATTTAAACTTAAACAACATTTCGGCTTTAACCAAAAAAAGAAGATATTGTTTTTAGCAGATTTCACACATGTGTTTATTATTGTGAAATAGAGATGATTATGGATAAGATTTAGGTAGGATATTATATTCTCTGTCTTTGGACTCGGACTTAGTGGGTACTAAAATCAATCTCCATCCTGAGATCCTACGAATAGTTGAATTCACATACTTTGACCCATACCTATAGAAAGTTTTGAAATAAATTATTATTTTATTAAAATAAAATTTGATTTTAACAATTTTTCATCTATAACCACAAAAAAATCATAAATATAAATGTACTATTAAATTACTTTTATATGTATAAAATATTTAATATTTTTTATTATCATTATACATTCTCTAAACACAAAAAGTTTAAAAATATTACTTTTTTATATACAAAAATAAATAATTACTGTAACTGTCATTTTTTGTTTAGACAATTTTAATTTATAAATAAGGACCGCAAGGGGTCGTAACCTTGGGGGACTTATCCTTAGGTGACCTAGGTGCCTACGTACCCTTGTGAAGGGATCAAAGTCCACGTAGGTCGTCGTTATAACGTCCGTGAGAGCCGTTAGGCAATGTAGTTACCTGTGTGGGGCCGTGTGCGGCTAGGACGAATGTAAGGTACTTCGGGTGGGCGAGCCACTCGTAGGAGATTGCCTTAGGTTGTGAGAGAGCAAGAGTCTCTTAGAGCCGTTGGGAGCTCTACAGGTGGAGGTCTCCGAAATGGAGATATATTTGCTAATGGCAGAGCTTGGTGATGCCGCAGGCTAAGCTCTTGAGTTAACTGGAAGATGTATTGTGTAAGGAAAGCTAAGTCTAGCTTTGGTGTAATCAGAGTTTGTGTTAATTATCCCCTGTCTCGAGTCCCCCGGGTGAGGGCTTTTTATACCAGTGTCGAGGAGGACGTGGTCGACCCACGTTCCTGCTTGACGTGGGTCGTCCCATGATACTTGGAGCTTTCCCACGTCCCTTAGACGAGAGTCTAGAAGGAGAAACGTGGATACCGGCCACACAGGGGGTAAGTGAGTGGTGCCACGTGTCACTGGCGCAAGCTACTGCAGGGCTTCTGGAAGCCCAATGCCACTTGTCCCTAGGGGAAATATTCTGCAATTACACAAGTCCCCTAAGTCTACGGGTGTCGGGCGCCCATGAACTTAAGTTCCTTTTAGCAAGCTACTTAGGAAGATTTCTCTTGTTGCCTTTTGTCAAACGAGCCCGTCCACAAGTGGGTATGGCCATCTTTGTCGTTCGTTCGATTGAAGAGGTTTCATGTATCACTTCTTGATTTACTTTGAGAGACTAGAGATGTTGAAGATGCCACGTGTCTTGATCTGGGTGGCTTACTGCTTGACTTCCTCGACAAGTTTTTAAGCCATCTCTGCAGAAAGTACGCGTCTTTCCGAGGAGAAGTCATCATTGTGTAGAGGGGTATTTCTGAAGGTGCCCTCTGGAGGTTTGCAAAGGAAACTCAAAGGCCAATGGTATTTTGGTCATTCAGGACGTCTTCCCTGAGCATGCTCGTCCACAGGCTGTGGTCGGTAGGAGACTTTGTGAGGAGCTGCCTTTTGAAAAAACGGGCTGTTGCTGCCACCACATGTCATGGTCTAATTGGGCCTTGCAACTTCGGGTGATTTTGCCGTCGTTTCTCCTCATTTAATACAAGTGCCTTTCCGAGGGCTGCCATCATTAGCCTTGATTATGGATTTTCCGTAAAGGCCCTCCGATATCCTTGTGTGACTCTTGGGTTTCCTGGGGCTTTTTAGTCTTTATTCCTCTGGTTTCCAGATGATGGATCTGGGCCGTTCCTTTTCTCCACATGTTCAGCTAGAGCAAGTGTTGGATGCACTGGATAATGATTTTATCCGTTGCGAGATTCGAGGGGGGCGGAGTTTTACGAATCCTCGCGCTTTTGTGCTTCCTATAAATATCATGCATTTAAAAGTTTATTGTTTTACCTTCTCTTTTCAAGGATTTTCTCTGCTTCCTTGCTTCATCGGGGTTTTTCTCTCTGGTTCTTGCACCTTTTTCTCTCCTCTATCATTCTTCCTTGTGAAAATTTCACTAGTTTCATTGCAATTTCACCATGGCCAATGACGACGACAGTCTTTTCCCTTTTGATTCTACTGACTTGGGGGATTTTCCTCCTCCTCGTAGCCGTACTCGAGACAGCAGTCAGAGTAAGGGGAAGAAGTCTGGGCAGGACCTTTCTCCTGGTCGAGGAATAGTTGTTGAAGCTTCTGCCGGAGTGCCTGGTGGGAGTGAAAGAGATACCCGGTTGCCTGTCTCGCCTTCTCCTGAAAGGGTGCGCCGGCAAGAGGATCCCAAGGGGAAAATGAGGAGGAGAGATGGCGGAGGTTCCAATGGGAGAGATAGGAGGGAGGTTGTATTGGTAGCGGACCCCAAGAATAAAGAAAGAGGGTTCAAGAAGCCTTTCGGTGCGGGTTCGAGGTTGTCATCTCAGATTTCTCAGCGGAAATCATATTCGGCGGATGCGAGGGTGGTGGCTTCGATGGAGGGTACTCTTCCTCCTCCTGTGCCTGTTTGTTAATCACCTATGAAGGTGGTTTTGTCGTCCTGCATCGCGGCTCTGAGATCGGCTGGTGGTGCTGATGAGCATGCGAGCAAGAAAGCTTGGCGGGCAGTCGAGGAACCTGCGGGTGACTCTTCTGCGGGGGAGAGGGCCACTGCAGATGAGACCATGGCTGAGGCTCCAACCAGAGGGGCCAGAGCTGGTGAAGCGGATGGAGAGGCCGGGACCCTCTCTGGTGGAGGGAATGTAGTGGTGAGTCAAACGACCGCCACGGAGGACTTTTTTTGGGGTTGGATGTCGACCCTGTCGAGCTACCGGAGGGAGAACCTTCTTTTGACTTGGTGGCTTTGGGCAGGCGCTTTCCTGTGGACATGGGAGAGAGAGCTGCTAGAGGGTTGGACACCAGTCCCTTGAACATTGTTGTTCGTGCCTTTGACAGTGTCACCAAGGCGTTGACTGACTTCCACCAAGCTGGAATTGTGTAGGAGAAACAAGTGGTAATTATCTTTGTCCTAACCTGCCTTCTTTCGTCGTTTTTGACTCGGGCTTTCCTTTATTTGCTGACTTTTTTGTTTTGTGCAGCGCGATGCCCTTCTTGATAGAGACAGGCTTCTCGGGATTGTGGCCTCCAGAAGTTCGGCTCTGGAGGCTACTCGGAAGAGTTTTGAGGACGTGCGCGGATGACTATCCGCGAAGGAGTTGGAATGCGAGGACCAATGTCGTGAGATAAGGTCCTTGACTCACGAGGTGGCTCACCTCAAGGCCAAGGGTGCCCAGCTTTCTGAGGTTAAGTGTCACACCTACCAAAAACGATAGGGGGAATGACCGGCACCGGACCCAAAAGAAAAGCCTATTCTCCGGTAAGCCATTCACACCAATCAAACTGCATATGCTTTCTAAAATTGACTTTTAAAACACAATGGAATTCTATAGAAAAATCCAATAGAGTCTTCCCTAAAATTTGAACATTTTCAATTTGTGAAACAAGCCAGAATCTAGACAAATAATTTACTAGAGAGCTTTGCTCTCAACCAATCCAAAATTGTTATACAATTATTTATAATATAATGAATGAAGAATAAAGACCATGCCTCTGATCAATGGAACTATATCTAGAGGCAAAACACTTACAGAAAATGAATCAAAATACGTTATAGCCCATGGACAAAAGCAGGCTCACCAAGAACACATATACCCGAAACACACTGAGGGAGATGTATCAAAATTACACCTGTAGCTGAAAAATGAAAGGAGAGGGATGAGTTTTGCAACTCAGTAAGCAGACAGTACCTACCATATCATGAAGGGAACAAACCTGTACACAAGAGTTTTTCGCAAACCATTTCACGGTTGTATTCTCTAACAGAAATATAATAATAATAATAATAATAATAATAATAATAATAATAATAATAATAATAATAATAATAGCATATGAATTTCAGAACTAAAAGATATAGAATTTCCAAATTAAAGTACTTTTTCGAAATCTTATCAGAGTCAAGTCAAAATCAGATAGGGAAACCAAATCCACAAAACCAATCAGAACATACATGAGCAACAAGGCTCACAAAATCAAAAAAGCCTATGGCTTTAAATAATTAGATGAGCATTAAGCTCAATATATCAGATATATCCAATCCACGTGTGTTGGCCGACACACGGGGCTAGCAACACCCCTGCTAGCTGGGGTTCCAAGGTGCACCAAGGGCTAAAGATACTGTGTTAGCTGCAGGGTTCCATATCAGATGGCTTCCTAAGAAAAATCATTTAAATAAGTAAAAACATAAATTTCTTGAAATATTTCTCACTTTCAAAATCAGAGAGTCAAAAATACTCAGTGATCACAAATAACTAACTGAAACATAGTGCATATAATGCACTTCCATATAATCAATCGTACTTCCAATACATAACACTTATTTTGAACCAATCAATTTTTCAGAGAAATGTTACATCGACTGCTTTATTTCAAATCAAAGTGGAAAAATTAGCTAATATAATTTCATCACTAGATCTCAAGGAAAAACATTTTCGTATGATAATTTCACAAATACTTAGATTATGATTAAGTACTAATAACGTCATTTCCTTAAAAAAAACTTTCACAAGGAGTGGAGATAATGATATTCAAAATAGTAATTAGGAATACTATGTTTATCATTTAATGATCAAAGAAAGAAGGGAATGGTTATATAAATTTGGTTTGTTCCCCATACTAGACTAATAGGCTAAAATGATAAAAAAAAAACACAAGGCAGGTCAAAAAAGAGATATAGTAGGCATCATCCACTCACCCGAATATTGGCGTATTTAAATGACTATTTATTCCACAAGATTGAAGCTTGAAATAGTAGCATAGCATCCTAAATTGATAGGAATAACAATTTCACCAATTAGAAAACTATCAATCACTACTATCTCCAAAAGTAGGTATTCTTATCTTGATTAATCATTATACTCAAACCTATAGTTAACTATTTAGAGAACTCCTCGTGACATGAGTCACTAACTTTAACACAATAAAAAAAACTTAAATTACATTTGGGAGCTATAAAATTATTATAGTGAGTGTACAAATTCAAGGTTTTAACCAAACCATCTCATATAGTAAAATAACAATTTCTCATAATTATCACCATACATTTCATTATCTGAAATCTCATACTCCCAATAGATCTTTAGTTTTCACTATGAACACTCTTCAAAAGATGTTATAGGGATTCAATAAGTTAAATCAAATTATCAACTCAGAAAAATAATATAAATCTCAATTTCCCACAAATCCCCAAATTTTCGCAGCACATGAACAGACTAAATTTTAAAATGTTGAAAATCAGTTTTTGGGGCCATAAACATCTTCCAAATACTTCATTAACCATATTAGAACAAATTGGAATGAAAGAATCAATAATATTTTCGCATGAAATTGAAAGAAAATACAATACTGTCATACCCTAAAATAGTTAGAAGAGAATGAAACTCACTATAGTGCCATTTTCCGGCGACCATGGTGGTCGGAGGTGATGACCGGAGGTGGAAATCGGCAATGGTGTGGCCAGAAACATGGTGGCCATGGTTGTTGTGGAAGGAAGAAAGTAGAAATGTAAGAAAGAAAGAAGGAAAGAAAGAAAACGGATAAGAAAGAAAGGAAAGGTAAAAAAAAAGAAAAAGAAAAGGAAACGGTGAAGTGGTGTCTCGGGGAGGGTGAAGAAAAATATGATGTTTTTAACTAAAACTTCAATTTTGCCCCATATGGAAAAATATTCTTTCATTTAGGTCCTTCCATGTTTTTAACAAAATTACAATTTTGCCCCAAATGGAAAAATATTATTTCATTTAGGTCCTTCAATTCTTTTCAATTAAATTCTTTACTTTTTTTTTTAATAAAATGAATCAATTGACAAATTCTCTTATTATTGAATATCTAACACATTATTATAAAAATAATTTTATTTACCCTTTTAAATGTTTATACATGAACATTTTAATTTTTTTTCCAATATTTATTATTGGAAACAACTAATAGGGGGATGTTTCACTTTTAAAATTTTGAATTTTCACCAATTGTTAAAATGAGGGTCATTACATTAAGCTTTTGCAATCAGAGTTAGAGAAGACTCGCAAAGAGTTTGCCATCTGTCGAGAGGACGTTGAGAAGCACCGGTATGAATTGCACTCACTTCGTGAGGCTTTGAAGAGTGCCGAGGCTCATGCCAATGAAAATCTTGTTGGCTGGCTGGAGGCTGAGAGCAAGGTGGTCGGTGTTGCCGATCACCAGGGAGAGCTGTTAGCGCAGAGGATGTACGGTATGCTGCTGGCGGCTCGGCAACTTGAACGCCTTCGCGGAGAGAGGTTTTCAGTTGAGTGGGTGGCTTCTCTGCATCCTTCCCTGGAGCTTCTTGATGGTGAACTTAGGGGCTGGCTAGAGACTAACTTTCCTTTGAACATTGTTTATCTCCGCCAATTGGCTGACCGCCCGCTGGACCATCAGGTGCTTTCTGTTGTTGGCGGGCTTGCTTGCTCCAGAGATTGGAGCTACTTCTCAGTAGCTAGCCGAAGCGGTTCAAAGGGGACCGTTGGGAGATCCTGGCAACGTCGAGCCCGTGGAGGCTGAAGCCAACGTAGTTCTTGGGAGTGCCCAAGAGTATGTTCATGTAGGGTTTTAGGTTTTGTTCCTTGTAATAGGCGGTCGCCTTCCCCATTTATTACATTAATGAGAATTAATGTTAATTTTAACTGTCTCTCTTTTTACTTCTGGGCAAAAAGGTTTTTTTTGAGTATAGTCTCTTAGATTTGGTTATCCTTTTACTTCTAGGTAAAAAAATTCTTGCATGAGTACAGTGTGATCAGACGGTCGCATACTTTTGCTAGCGTGTTTTGTGTGAACGTTCATTTTGTGTTTTCGCGCCCGAGGGGTTAATTTTTTAACCGCAATTTCGAGGGAATCTTAGCTTGGCCTTGGTGGCTCTTAAGCATTTCTTTGGGCGGTCAGTCCCTTGCCCTTCCTTGGGACTTTTGCGAGTGCTTTGCAGATATAGGCCACGTCTCTATTCAAAAGGAAAATTTCGATTGATGATAAAAAAGATGGTTTCATTCGAGTAGCCTTGGTCAGACTAGACTTAGTCAGGCTGAAAGTAAACAAAATGATTACATTCGAATAGCCTTAGTCAGGCTGAAAGTAATAATCCCTAACTTTGAAATAAATTGAGACATGTGTAACTTGACCGAAATTTGATCTGAGCGTGCAAAGAGTGTTTAGAGCTTAAGTGGAGGCTTGGTCCGGCCAGGCAGACTCTTGAGTTTCTCGTCCTAACTCTTTGCACTTAGAGGGTTCCTCGTGTGCTTCTTTGGGACCGAGGTGAGCGACCTTGATGGTCTTGGTTAGGCTTACCGCGTAGCATGCTCGTGTTAATTTTTGATCCGCCATCATTTCTCCAACCCCATGTGGCATCGGGAATTTCATAGTGAGCTGTGCGGTGGACACTATAGATCTGAGTTTGTTCAGGGACGGTCGTCCGAGGATAGCGTTGTACATTGAAGGTGCCGAAACGATGATGAAATCTACGTCAAGACTTGCTACCTTCGGTAAAGTGCCCATAGTTGTGCGGGCTGATATGATTCCTTCTGTAGGAACTTGGGCTCCAGAGAACCCTATGAGGGTGCCGAGGAAGGGCCTCATGTTGACCTCATCTAACCCGAGCTTTTTAAAAGTATCAAAATAGAGGACGTCTGTTGAGGATCCTTGATCTATTAGGACTCGTTTGACCTCGTAATTAGCAATGACTGCGATCACCATCATTGGGTCGTCATGATTGGTCCTTCGAGGTTCGTGAGGTCGAACGTGATTGGATCTCCCTTAGATTATTCGCTTCTCTTTCTATGCTTTGGGGCATAGTTGAGGGCGAGTATAGAGCTTTCCACCCTTTTCTTAGTTTTCGGTTGTGAGGTGGTTCCTTTTGTAATATGCATGCGATGACGCTGATGACCCCGCGAGTAGGTGCTTGGTCGCTAGCATCCCTCGGGTACTCTGTATTGGTTCTGCTCTCTTCTTTGATGTACCTGCCCAGCTGTCCCTTGCGGATCAGATCCTCAATCTGATCTTTCAAATGAATGCAGTCATTAGTTTCGTGTCCGTAGTCTTTGTGGAACTGGAAATACTTGGATTTGTCCACCGGCCTGCCAGTCTTCTGCCTTTTATTTGTAGGGGGAAGCTGAGCATGTCCGAGTGTTAAATTCCTCGAGGAACTTGACATGTGATTTGTTGAGAGGGGTGTACCTGGTGAACCGTCCTTTGGGAGGCGTTCGAGGCCGCGGTGGAGAGCGCTTTCTGTTATTCTTTTCCTTAGGACTGTGGCTGTCCATTGTCGTCTTCTCCTTCGTTTTCTCAGATCGCTCCAAGTCAGACCTACTTATCAGGAATTTCCTCATTTTGTCCTTGGGCGTTCTCCTCCTGGATGAACAATTCCGCATGGTCCATTAGTTCCTGCAAGGTAGAAACAAAGCATCTGTTGAGCTCCCCGTATAATTGCGAGCACCAGAGGTCTTGTTTAATGACGAAGATTGCGACGACGCCTTGGAAGCCTCTGACTTGGAGCGAGAGTTTGGTGAAGCGAGCTAAGAAGGCTTGTAAGGTTTCCCCTTCTTCCTGGTTGAAGCCGATGAAGGAATCATCTTTTTTTGGTATTTCTTGCTACTGGCGAACTGGGTGAGGAACTTCTGTGCCAGCTGCTCAAAGTTGTGGATCGAGTTTGTGGGTAGCAGTCAAAACCATCTTAGAGCCGCTTCCTTCAAGATCGAGGAGAAGACTCGGCATTGCTGACCGTTCGTCATGCCGAGTATCGACATGGCCGAGTTGAAAGTGTTGATGTGATCTCGTGGATCAGTCTCTCCGCCATAAGGTTCTATATGAAAAGCATCTTAAAACCCATAGGCTGATGTTCGTTCATGACTTGCTGGGTGAAAGGGTGCCTCCCTTTCCCTTGGGAGTAGAAGTCGGACCAATGGTGTTGTCCTAAGTGAGTAGACATGCCGTAGGGGGCGTACGGTTTGTAGGCTCCTGCCCAAGGCATATGTAGATAGGATCCTGGCGGATAATTTGGGATAGGCGGTCGCGAGTAGTCCGTAGGCAGTCGTACTGCATGTCCGACGACCATTGTTGGTCTAGGTGGCATTGTTGGCAGGGGAGCTGGTGCTGTTAGCGATAGTCGTGCGAACTCCATAGGCAAGGTTCTGAATTGTATTGCGGGTAAGACGGTAGGGTCGTTGGAAGGGCCCGTCGGTGCGTTATATGGTGCTACCGGTATTTGGACGTCTGTGTTTGTTTGGGAGCGGTTTCTATCCTCTTCCTATTGTTGTTGACGTATGGCTGCTATCTCTGCCTCGAGTCGGGCCAGCTCCATCTCCTGCGAGGTCCTCGCCGGTTCTGTTATCTCTTGTTTGCTAGCTAAAGGGCATGGGTTATGCAGCATGCCCTAGGGATGCTGGGGTATGCTTCCTCCATGTCTGCTAGTGTTTGGACAACGGTTTCTGCAATAGCTACTTGTGCCGTCGAGACGCTCTGCGGCTGTGTTGTGTTCGAGCTGCCTACTTCTACTGTGGCAACTTCAACCGTCCCCTGTCTATTACTTGTACTACGTCTTGGAGCGCTTGCATTGGTCGTGGCTGTATAGGAACATTTGAATTGGCCATTTCCAGATTTTTCCTATGCATGAAATAAAGAATGCGGGTTTTTGAGCGTTAGGCGCATACTCCTACTCCCCAAAAAACGAATGTCGTCTAGTGGCAGAGAGCACAAGGCATTGTGGTATGAGAAACCCCGCGGTAGGCGCCAATGTAACTGTGATTTTTGGTTTAGACAATTTTAATTTGTAAATAAGGACTGCAAAGGGTCGTAACCTTCCGGGACTTGTCCTTAGGTGGGTACCTAGGTGCCTACGTACCCTTGTGAAGGGATCAAAGTCCACTTAGTTTGGTGTTATAATGTCCGTCAGAGCCATTAGGCAAGGTAGTTACTTGTGTGGAGCTGTGTGCGGCTAGGACGTGTGTAAGGTACTCTAGGCAGGCGAGCCACTCGTAGGAGGTTGCCTTAGGTTGTGAGAGAGCAAGAGTCTCTTAGAGCCGTTGGGAGCTCTACTGGTGGAGGTCTCTGGGATGGAGATATATCTGCTAATGGCGAAGCTTGGTGATGTCGTAGGCTAAGCTCTTGAGTTAATTGGAAGATGTATTGTGTAAGGAAAGCTAAGTCTAGCTTTGGTGTAATCAGAGTTTGTGTTACTTGTCCCCTGTCTCGAGTCCCTCGGGTGAGGGCTTTTTATACCAAGTGTGGAGGAGGACGTGGTCAACCCACATTCCTGCTCGACGTAGGTCGTCCCATGATACTTGGAGGTTTCCCACGTCCCTTGGACGGGAGCTTAGAGGGAGAAACGTGGATACCAGCCACGCAGGGGGTAAGTGAGTGGTGCCACGTGTCACTGGCGCAAGCTACTGTGGGGCTTCTGGAAGCCCAATGCCATGTGTCCCTAGGGGAAATATTCTGTAGTTACAGTTACTATTGCATGTAGGGTATGGATAGGTACCTCTTTACCCATTCTCGGTCTTGTTGACTTTGTATCCGGACCCATAGCTAAATTCATAGGATAAAATTTCAAAGTATCAATTCGGTATAGATATTTTGATAATCCCTAAGGTAAAACTACTAATCTAGTGTATAATCAGGTTCCTCAATTCACTCACTTCATTTATTTGATGTGGCATATATGGACATGCAGAAAGTTGGTTAATAAAAATAGGGGACACCAATAGAGTAGTAGATTTCATTTATTTGATGTTGTATATATGGAGTTGGCTATATAGATCAAAAGATATCAATGTATTCTGTCTTTACTCATTTTTATCGTTAGGTGAATTGAGAAGACATTAGTTATATAAAATTCTATTCATGTAATGTGTATTACAAAAGTCTATCTTTTTTTGAAAAATTAAGGAGATGTTAATAGTATATATATATATATATATTCATGCATGTAATCCTATTTTAAAAGAGGGAGAATATTGTTGAAGAATATATGAATTAGACTATTACTATAATACTATTGATGGAATTTAAATGAAGAAAAAAAAGAAAAGATGAACTACTCGGCCAAGGAATTTGATGGATTAATGGGAGTAATTTTAATCACAAAGGCTATTGTTTAAATATAAGTGAAGAGGAAGGGAGAAGACTAGGAAATGAGACAAGAGTACTGCACTTGATTGTTTTGGAATTGCTTACACATACTTGCACCTAACTACACATATTTATAGCTTCATAAGTCGGTTTCCATCATCATTCCACCGACATGTTGAAGTTTTTAGCTAATTCTACATAAAGTATATTATAATGGTTTTTGCTCAATATCTTCTGACAATGCCATAATTCTAGAGACATCATTACTTCTTTTTGTACTCTTACATCGAGTAGCTTACCGCTATGCAATAGATTTTTTATATACTTTAAAGATTTTCTAGATTATTTTCTAATACTCCCCCATAATCTAGAAAAGTCAATAACTCCAAGCGCTTCTCTAAATTTGATAAATTTTTCTAATGTAATCGGCTTCGTAAATATATCTGCTAGTTGATCCTCAGTCTTGCTAAACTCCATCTCGATCTCTTCACATTCCACGAGCTCACGAATAAAATGATGCCGAATTTCAATATGCTTGGTGTGACTATGAAATACTGGATTCTTTGTCATGCCAATGGTTGACATGTTGTGACAGTAAATCTTTGTTGGCACATTGACGTTTTGATGCAGATTCTCGATGATTCTTCTAAGCCATACTGCTTCACAAGCGGCACTAGTTGCAGCCATGTATTCAGCTTCGGCAGATGAAAGTGCTATTGTCTTCTGCTTCTTTGATGCCCATGAAATTGTCTTTGAACCAAGGAGAAAAACGTAACCTGATGTGCTCTTTCGGTCATCCATGCTACCTGGCCAGTCACTATCTGCCTAGCCAATCAATTCGCAGTTGTCTTCTGCTTCATACACGACCTCAAAATTCTTCGTGCCTTTGACATATCTCAAAATCTTCTTTGCAGCAGTGAACTGAGCTTTGCTGGGCTTGCTCGTGAATCTAGAAACAATTCTAACAATGTCAACTATATCCGGCCTTGTTTTTGTGAGATAGATCAACTAACCAACAAGGCTTTTGTAGATGGTCTCATCCACTTGATCAATTCCATCTTCTTTTGACAATTTCTCGCTTGTACCCATTGGAGTAGTAGCTGGCTTGCAGTCTGCCATCTTAAATTTCTTCAATAAATCATCTGCATATTTTTCTTGAGAAATAAATATCTATCCGGGCCTTTGTTTGACTTACATTCCAAGAAAATAGCGCATGGGGCCGAGATCGGTCATTTCGTACTCCTTCATCATGACCTTCTTGAAGTCTTCAATCATCCTTGCATCATTGTCGGTGTAAATAGTATCATCGACGTAGAGGCATAAAATGAGAAAATGATCTTCTTGGCATCTTCATGTATTGTGATGGCTGACTTGGGCTTTTTGTGAATCCATGATCGAGAAGATACTTGTCAATCTTATTGTTCCACACTCTCGGTGCTTGCTTCAAACCGTAAAGTGCTTTCTTTAGGCGATAGACTTTATCTTCTTTTCCTCGAACCACGTACCCTTGAGGTTGCTCCACGTATACTTCTTCTTCAATCTCCCCATTTAGGAATGCAGACTTCACATCCAGTTGATATACCTGTAGTTTCAATTGTGCAGCTAAAGCAAGTACCAATTATATTGTCTCCATATGTACTACAGGAGCAAATGTCTCATTGAAGTCGATGCTTTGTTGTTGTGAATATCCTTTTGCGACCAATCGAGCCTTTTATTTCTGGATTGAACCGTCTTCATTGTGTTTGATCTTGTAGACCCATTTTAGGCCGATGATATCTTTTTCTCTCAGCATCTCCACGAGCTCCCATGTTTGGTTCTTCTGGATGTTCTTGATTTCTTCGTCCATGGCTTTTCTCCATTCTTCTTCATTTGCATCTTCCTCATATTTTTGCGGTTCACAAGAAAAGAACGCGACATCACAAGTTTGATAAATGTCTTGTAATGAGCGTGCCTTTCTTAGAGGTGATGAACTGGTGACACATTTGGCCCACAAGGTTGACTTGTGCTTGGGCCTGGATCATCTCTTGCATTCTCCTCAGCTTCGAGATGTTGAATTCTTGTAGTTGCTTCATTCTTCCATTCCCACCTAGCTGCTTCATCAAAGATCACATCCCTTGAAATGACTACCTATCTTGTATCGAGATTGTAGAGACGGTATCCCTTGGATTCATCGATGTAGCCGATGAAAACAAATTTTTCTCCTTTCTGGTCCAACTTGTCTCTGTTTACGTTCGGCATGTGAGCATAAGCTATGCAGTCGAACTCCTTCAGATGATCAACTCTAGGTTTCCGCTCTGACCAGGCTTCATCTGGAGTCTTATCTCGAACGACCTTTTGTGGGAGATCTATTGAGAATATAAACAGCTGTGTGTACAGCCTCAGCCCATAGGTATTTTGGCATGTTTTTGCCTTGTAGCATAGCACAAGCCATCGCAACAATTGTTCGATTTTTTCTTTCTGCTACACCATTTTGTTGAGATGTATATAGAACAGTCAGCTCCTTCTTGATGCCATGCTCTTTGCAAAATTTAATAAATTTTTCATCATTGAATTCTCCCACACGATCAGTTCTCAAAATTTTGATAGAACGCCCACTTTGTTTTTCAACAAAGGCTTCAAATTGCGTAAAATAAGAGAATGCTTCTGATTTCTACTCAATAAAATACACCCATATCATGCGGGTAAAGTCATCAACAAAGAGCAGAAAATATCTCTTTCCACCTTGAGTGGGGTTTCTTGAAGGACCCCAAATATCTGCATGCACCAACTCTAATGGAGCTTTAGCTCTCCAGGATGTCTTTGGGAATCGCAATCTATGCATTTTCCCAAAAATGCATCCTTCACAATTTTTTTTTTTCAAATGGCATTTTTGGAAGCCCAAGCACCATTTGTTTTGTATTTAATAATTTTAGGCCATAAAAATTCAAATGGCCATATGTCAAATTCCATAATATGGATTCATCCACATTTTCACATTTCATAGCATATTGCCCAAGTGGCATAATTAAAGGAAAATTTTTGTTATGGGCCATTTTAACAGTAGCTATATGTTGCCCCTTATTTTTATCAAATATAATGCATTTATCATCATCAAAAATCAACTTGTAGCCTCTTTTAATTAATTGGCCAACACTCAATAAATTTTGTGCAAGACCCGGTACGTAAAAGACATCATGAATAAATTTTTGTTGGCCATTTTCAGTTTTTACGGCAATAATGCCTTTTCCATGCACCTCTTGAATTTTCCCATCTCCAAGTGTGACTTGGGATTTTATATTTTCATCTAATTTGACAAAGCAATTTTTATTGCTTGTCATGTGGTTAGAACAACCACTATACAGATACCACACATCCCTTAATTCTTGATGAATTGAAAATGGAGAATAAAATATTTGATCAAGGGATTGGTCTTTTTCTGTAAAATTAGCTTCCTCTTTCTGCCAGTACCAGCAATCTTTTTCAAAGTGAGTGTGCCTTGTGCACCTCTTGCATTTGCATTAGCAGTCTTTTGTATCATGATTATTTTTCTTGCAAAGATTGCAATAAGAGTCACTTTTCTCTTTAGTGCTCCCTTAATTTTTATAATTCTTTCTCCCCCTTCCACGGTAATTGAATGATCCTCTATTTTAAGGATTTTGACCGTGGTCATTTGTAACACTCTAATTCCCTACGTCCATTTTTAGTATATAGTTATCTTGAATTAGTGTGTTACTACATTTCTTATCCGAATTTATTAAAACTTTTGCCAAATAGATTAATTAGATTGAGTTAGTTTAGGTTCTATCTCTTGAGTATCTCACTCGTCTCTCAAGCGGAAGCATAAAGTACAATCTCTACACACACAATCCATTAACCATATTTACTTATATGTACTTTCATAAACTTTTACATACATAATTACATATTTTCATATTTATATATATACATATGTACATCCATCAAAGGTCATAGTCAACTAGAGTCCTAAGAAGGATGAAGATCTAGAGACAGAAAGCATCTTAAGATCTTAGTCCTTAACCTACTAGTGGATAAGAACTCTAGTTCTTACATACATACAAACTATCCATATATTAACATGATATAACTCCGTCCCTTTCTATACATACCATCTAGTAACCTCTATGGCCTTTCCAAAAACATATAAGGCATAAGGTCAAGGGATTGGAGAATCCAAAATCATATATAATCATCCATCATAAAGTCAGAAAGGCTGAGTAGGGGTCATATATGTAACTACATGCACTACTACATTGCTAATAACTACGATCTAGCCCAGCATTGGGTTATGCCTCCACTCTAGGTTAGCCTCCAGCGTGACTAAGTAAGTACCTAGGCATCTGATACACATCAACGTAATCATGAGATTATAATCTTAGTAATCATGGAAACTTGTTTCAAAACCACTAATGTGTACCACTGTATCATCATACAAAAAATCACTGCATTTCTCATTACATTTCATATCATAAAATTCTGGATGCACCATTATCATTAACTTTAAAGCATATCATGGCATATATCATCATCAATGCATCGATTAAGCATACATACAGTTGGCATGATATGGTACAATCATTATACTTCACATTTTAAACATTTCATAGCAATATGGACATTTCATTAACATTCATCATCATTTCATAAAACATGGCAATAACAATCATCCAAAACATATGGGCATTTAGCCCTAATCTTTCATAAAAACATTGAGCATCGGGAGAGTTGTCCAACAACTACTCGCACATATCCCTTCATTAATTTGACATAATGGTTTTCCCCTATGGGTCACAGTTTTGTCCATTTCATTCATAGGATACAATGCACCTTCCCCTCTTGGATCACAATTTTATCCTTTAACATTCATTCATTCATAGGGTACAATGCCTCTTCCTCGAGGGGTCACACTTTTACCCTTAACCATTTACATTCACAGGATACAACACATCTTTCCCAAAGGATCACCATTTTATCCATGACCTCTCATTGCCATAAGACACAAGGTATCTTTCCTAAAGGATCACAATTTTATCCCTTGATATGCTCTTCTCATGTACATACAATGTAAAGAAAAAGTCTCAATCATGGTTAATCTAATTTTAAGCATGTCACTCTTGATTTGGCCATACAGAGTCTACTAGCTTAAAATTAAACAACCAACACAGTGTTTTCGTAAACTTTCATTATCAATCAATTGGATGTTTTACCATCCCAAATTATGGCTCAACCGTGGAAATCCCAACGGCCATCCCATACCGACAATTGGTCAATAGATTGTGGACTTCTTCTTCTACAAAGAATGTATATGAAATACTTAGCTCTCTTTTCATTTTACTATGTTATTTCCCTTAATTTTTGTCACATATTGTTCTTTAATCCATTAGAACTAAGTTTAAGTATGTTATTGGGCCTTTCAAACATAATTCAAGGGTATTAAGTTCACTTTGTGCAAAATACAGATAACAGTCAACTGTTGCAAACCAGCAGTCAACTAATTGCTCTTTGAAAACTTGCATATTTGAAACAGAAGGTTAACAGTCGACTATTACGGCTTGACAGTCGACTGTTAGCTCTTTGTTTTCTAACAGTCAACTGGTTCCCTATAGCAGTCGCCTGTTCATCGAGATTATGAGTTTTCATGAACTAAGAACATGGGAGTCGACTGCTAGGGCTACCAGTCGACTGTTCACGTAAAATTTTGAATTTTCATGAATTAAGAACATGGCAGTCGACTGTTCATCTAAAATTTTGGATTTTTACAAAATGAAGAACACGATAGTCGACTGTTATAACTAACAGTCGACTGTTACGCTACTGCCCTGTTTCGAAAATGCACTTTTTGCCCAGATTTCAAGTCCAAATCTCATGTTTAAGTCACACGCAAGGTTATACAATTATTATAGACCCTTTGTACGGTAAAACCCAAGTAAAACTCAGCCCAAAACATGCTTAAACTAGTTTAAATTCGATTATGAGTGTCTACCAAACCCATAAGCCAAACCCATTTCTAAATCTTTGTTTTCAGCATTCAGAGGTACATGCAAAATTTAATAGGCATCCATCTAAGTTCTAAAATCATAGAAATGCAGGTTTGTACTCTCTATTTTGGCCAGAAGTTCAAAATCAGAAATTGGTCATTTTCAAGCAAAATCTTAAATTTCAAAAAGTGAGAGTTGGAAACCATGATTACCTTAACTTTAAGCTAGATTACGTTTCTTGTGATGTGTAGATGCTATCCCATCAATTTCCCCAATTGAATCAAGCCCTAATTTGGATTCCAAGCTTCCCCTTCAAGCTTTTCTCTTCCGTCTCTCTACCTCTCTCTCTCTAGTTGATGAGATTCTGAAAAATGTGTGGGGAGGTGGCTCTGTTTCAGCCCCTTAGAGTGGTTGAGTGGTGACTCACCACTTTCCAAATCCTTCTTGCATCTAAGTCCTTAATTCTACTTGGTTCATTTCTGAAAGATTTCGGGCGTACCTGTGAAGAATCCGATTCGTCCGCAGGTACCCACGCGAAGACCCGGTCACGATGACGGACTCGGATCTACGTTCTTCACGGCAAATGCACAAACACCAAGAGGAAGAGCAAAGAGCAGAGAGAAAAGGGTTCATGGTCTCATGAATTGAAAAAACAACTTCATACTCTTACTTTTTTTAACCACCAAAATGAACTACCATTATATTATTCCCTCCTTAACTTTCAATTTGAATAAAAAGGGAAAATTACATTTCATAAACCCATATGTTTATGTTATTTGCATTAGATCCCTAAACATAAATGGGCTTGGGTCCAATCCACCAAGGGTGGACTGGCCCATATTCTTACATCTCCCACTCACACTTGGTGGATTAGATGTCATGGATTGAATCTCTTTGCCTCCTCTCAATTTCATACTTAGTGCTTTGCCGTGACCGCGTGGGCATGACGTCTTCATTTAGGTACTTGTACTAGAAATCCCTTTTAATAGGACCAGCACAAGTTACCTTCTCCTTCGTGTAGCTAAAATATTAAAAATATGCCTCCGATGTCCTAGATTTAACTATATACACTTTCACATGGCAAAACTAATCCCTCTCGAATCAATGTTTGATTCAGATTGCCTTCCTCACATATGTCTAGTATCCACACTTATGACAACAAGATGTCATAAGGGACATGTCACAGATGCTAGCATAGATGTGTATATTTCAGTTAATCTTCCTTTCGCCCATATAACACATTAATATGAATCAGTCGCTTTCCTAGCATAATACTTTAGATCGCATCAATCATGATCATAGAAAAAAAATGCTAAAGTAGCAGTCACTGAAGCATATCTCCGTGATGCTATCAAAGTTCAAAGGACATCACTGGGAAGATTGTTCTTCCCTGGGACTCACACAGCAATGAAGCAGGGATCTTTCACTTGCTTCCCTCTTGCGGTTCTCTCAGTACATGTGGTATGAAACACATGCTACGGTGTTACTCTTTTATTATAAGAGCATATGTCGTTTTATTCTTATCTTAACACCGTACAGACTTAAGTCTAGATACACCCAGTATCTAGGCCCAAATTCTTCAACTCTACTTTCATTTACGACGTCGACGTTGAAGAGTTTGTTATCTGACTACAGGTATTTTGGAAGTGGGATTCCAAACTTCGATCCAACTTTATTTTATGTGGATCTCATCTTGACTTGCTACACGTTAGTCAATGCGACATATAGTTTGTGTTTCTTCTCTACCATATCAGCACTCTTGGCTGCTTTACTGGTGAACACAAATGTCTCATCTTTGCACACTCCACTTGAGTGTCAAAGGCGGTTGCCCGTGTGAGAGAGCCAACCTTTCAACCTGTACGACATACTAGACATTGTATACTACTAAACAAACACATAAAGTGATGACAGATAATTATAAAACACATTTTATAATGTCTGTATATTACACTTTATGCATGCCAATGGCTTGCATATGTTCTTCAAAAAAAACTTTTAGCCTATTGGCTTTATCAGGGGGTCTGTTATCATACATTTGTTGAAGTGTATTGTACAACAACAACCTTTTTTTTGTGTGTTATATAATCTCTTAACAAAATTATATTTGATGCCAACATGCTTGGTCTTGTTGTGATACTTAGGATCTTTGGTATGGGCTATGGCTACAATATTGTCACAGGATAAAAACACCATATTGGTACTTTCATTTCCAATTTCATGATGTTCTATAAGTCTCTCTAGCCATAAAGCCTCTTGTACCTCTTCAGTGCATGCCACAAACTCAATTATATTACATGTAAGGCAATGCACATTTTCTTCATGCTGCTCCAGCATATGATACTATTGTTGAGTAAGAAGGTATGACCTTCTTCCTTCTTCATCTCCGCTACGCCAGTATCGGAGTACTCAACAAGGCATGAGTCACTTCCTCCGTAGTACAGTGCATAATTGGAAGTGCCCTTTAAGTATCTCAAGATCCTCTTCACAACTTTCTAATGTTCTCTCTAGGGTTAGACTGGAATATACCTACCAGTCTCATTATATTACAGATATCTGGTCTTCTACACATCATTGTGTACATCAGACTGCCAACTGCACTGGCATATGGAACTCTTTCCATTTTCTTCTTGTCTGATTCGGTTTTTGGGACACATGTCAAGACTCAAGGCTAATCCAGTAGCTACAGGAGTGCTCATAGGTTTGCAATTCTTCATGTTAAATCGCTCAAGAATCTTGTTGATGTAATTCTCTTGTGAAAGAGACAAGATTCTTTTCTAACGATTTCTTTGGATTTTAACTCCAAGTATGTACTCTGCTTCACCCATGTCTTTCATCTCAAAGTTCGATGAAAGCCATTCTTTTATGGTTGTTACAGAACCTAGACTATTACCGGCCAATAGTATATCGTCTACATATAAGGATAAAATAACAAAATTACCCTCAATCCGCTTGATGTAGACGCAGTGGTCTTCCTCTATCATTTGGAAGTCATATGAGGTTACTGCTTTGTGAAACCTCAAATACCACTGTCTGGATGATTGTTTTAATCCATAAATGGATCTTTTAAGTTTACAAACTTTTGACTCTTTTCCTTTTTCAATGAAACCTAATGGTTGTTCCATATAGATTTCTTCATCCAGATCACCATTCAAAAATGCGGTTTTTTTACATCCATCTGATGTAATTCTAGGTTTAAACTATTTACTATTGCCAGAATAAGTCTAATGGAGTTAAAACGCACAACAGGCGAGAACGTGTCATCGTAATCTATGCCTTCATGTTGTGTGTAACCTTTTGCTACTAACCTAGCCTTATATTTGTCAATTGATCCATAAACTTTTCTTTTAATTTTGAGAACCCATTTGTTCCCAATGGCTTTACGCCCTTTTGGTAGATCAACTAACACCCAAACTTTGCTCTTTTTCCATTGAGTCCATTTCTTCTTCCATCGCTTTCTTCCATTCTTCCTTGGCAGGACTTAGCAAGGATTCTCGTACAGAATTGGGCTCATATTCTCATCTGGAACAACTAAGAAAGATTTGCTTTCTATTTGAAAGCGTCTTCTGGGAACACTTTCCCTATCACTCCTTCTGACTGGAGTAATTTGCTTATCTTTCTTTCTTTGTTCAAGGTCTCAATGTTGACCTTTCTTCGCTCCCACTCAGATTGACACACCTAGACGCTTCTAGTCTGTCAATTTGTTCTACACTGTCTTATTCTTCTGTCGCATAAAATGAAACAGTGCGGTCAACATCTCCTCTACGAAGAAATTCAGTCTCAAAGACGTTGCATCTTTTCTATCTCAGTCACCGTTCTATCTTTGTTTTCACCTATGCAAACATGTCCCTCTGTTGATCTGAGTACCTTAGAAAGATACATTTCTTTCTTCTAGGACCCAGTTTCTCTTACTTATGAGAATTGTCATGGATATACGCAGCCGATTCCCAGGTCTTAAGATACTTAGATCTGGTTTGCGTTTCTTCCATAGCTCAAGAGGGTGCGAAAGTGACTGATTTTGAGGGTACATGGTTAAGTATGAAGGTTTCTGTCAATTAAGCATCACCTCAATAAAAATTGGCAGGTTTGCTTGAATTATCATAGACTTAACCATGTCTAGAAGAGTTCTATTTCTTCTTTCGGCAACTCTATTAATTGTGGAGTGCCAGGGATTGTTAGTTGTCTAATTATCCCTTTTCTTCGCAGAGCAGTTTAAAATGCTTAGACAAATATGCACAACCTCGATCAACGCATAATTTCAATCTTATTGTCTATTTGATTTTGTACCTCTTTTAGGTATCATCTGAAGCCAAAAAAAAACTTCAAAAATATACAAGTTCAAATAGACATGACCTTATCGTGAATAATCATTTATAAAGGTAATAAAATACCACGCTCTGTGTTTTTCCCTCATATTCATTAGACCGCGTATATCGGAATAGAATAATTGCAATGGATCTCCAATTATAGGCTTTCGCATGGCCTTAATCAGCTAGACAATTTTCTCATAGTGACATTTCCATATTTGGAATGACACCAAACAACTGTTCGTTGGTTTATTGGATAATTTCATTAATGTGTCCTAGTCTAGCATGCTAGGAGTTTATTTCAACATTTCTCGAAGAAATAGCAAAGCATTCACCAATAATTATCAAAAAACAAAGAACCTTCGTAAATAGGAAAGCGGAACTATAAAGGACAAAGTTGCTAAAATTGTTTGTAACTTTATGAAGGTTCACATGAAACCCAAATTTTAAAAGACATAGGACAGAAAACAAGTCTCGTCGGATGTCAAGAGCATAAAGCATGTAATGGAGTATGAAGTTCTTTTCACCACGTAGAGTAATTTACAGGTGCTTAAAACCTTTTACCTCGATTTTCGTGTTGTTTCCAACGTAAAACCATATGCTTTGATATGACAATCGATGGTACTCAATAAAGGATCCTCGACCCTAAGTTACGTGGTTTATGGATTCTGAGTTAATAATCCAAGAAGAAGAAACAAAGTCGTAAAAAAAAAGTACGAGAAACATGTGAATTCACATAATTCACTAATACTGTTTCGCCCTCAGTCTATTTTGAACAGTCATATGCGAAATGGTCTAAATTCTGGCAGGCGAAGCATTTGACCCCCTTCAGGTCTAGCTTCTTCTTCTAGCTTTTGTTTCTTTTCCTTTTGAATTGTTTATTTCCCTATTTGGGTTTAGGAATGCCCTTCTTCCCTTTAGCATGAAACTTTTTGCCCTTTTATATAACAAGCATCGAACGGGAAGTGCTAGCATTCACAGTGTAATAAACTTGTCCAAAAGTCTTGTAAGCCTCCAAGCGTTCACCTCCAACTTTAAGTGCTCAGCTACATTGTTAAAAGTAACAATGTTTTTTTTTATTATGGGTTAGATTCACCTTCATATGCTCCCAACTTCTAGGGAGCTATCTGATGACAACCTACACTTGTTGTTCATCAAACAAAAAAAAATTGTCCAGTTTCCTTTAGTTCCCTGATCTTATTGGCCATCTCTCTTGGATAATGCTTTATAAGAGTGCCTAGCTTAAGCTTTTCAGAGTCGAACTTAATCGTCAACCTCATAAGTTTGGTGGTAGAAATACCTCAAACTTATTACTTAAAGCTATTCACACAGCTTGTGTAGTTGTGTGCATCTCAAATTTGCACAATAAGTTATTAGCTAGGACACTCAGAAGCATTATCCTTGCTATGCTATTTTTATTGTTCCAAGTTTGGTAGGTCTTGTGGTCTCTCTGATGTTGGCCCATGTTTTCAGTTTCATGTTCGACCAAACATTTGTGAGAGGCCCAATAACATCTTGTTCCTTCAAGATGTATTGTATTTTACAATGTCAGATATCACAGTTATCCCCATTAAGTTATTCCCCCTTGTTATGGTTTCTTAATAATGTTCTTGGTTTCACTTTTCAGTTCTGTGACAAACTGATCCCACATTATTTTACGTTCTCTCTACCAGAGATACGTACCATAGAACATTTATAATGTATATAGCACTGATAAGTATACAATGTCATGCACTTATATTATTCTTGATCAGAAAATAATGACATTGCAAGATCCATGATCAAGAGCATACGTTTGTATCTCCCATCACATAGATACAAGCAATGATCATGATACTCTATCAAGAATTCTATATAAGTGTCTTAAATTGAATTATGACTCTTAGAAGTCTCATCTTCTAAAAGCTCCCACTTATAACAAGTATATATATATATATATATATATATATATATATATATATATATATATATATTCATACATTTACTCATAGAACAATTAATTCTAAATAACGTCATTTACTCATAGAATTAAAATGTTCAACAAAAAATTTATAATGCATGAATCATGTTCACAAATGATATAAAAATGAAACATTGTATCTTTACAAATGAGAACACAAATACTTAAATGCCTCAAGCATTAAGTTTTCATAATAGATTTTCTCTTTCTCTGGCAAAAATCGTCTTTGCATTGCTTCTCTGATTGTTGTTAACCAGTGAAATCTGCTTGGGATGCGGCAACCTAGTTTCTTTCTAAGTGTTGTCGCTCTAATGTATTCTAATATGACTCTAAGGTAAAATATAGTGTTTTCCTCATCGGTCATGTTTTGGACGTAGCTGACGAATACACTATTAATATCTTTTACGTCCGTTAGCCTTGTTGCATCCCTTTCAGCTATATTCATAGCTAATTTAGGGGTTAGAGGTTGATTGACTTCTTCGCCTTCTTCTACTATGGTTTCTGCTACCCGGATTTGATTAAGTGGGTCGTTAAAAATTAATTGAGAATCTACATGGAGGGGTTCGATAGGAAATAGTGTTTCCGACTTTGGTCCGGAAATCATCAACTCCTCCGGTTCTGGTTGAGGATCCTCCATAGGTTCCTCATCTGGATCTTCCTCCGGATCCGCTTCAGGATCCTCCTCGGGATCTTCTCCAGGGTCCTCCTCGGGATCTTTCTCCGGATCCTCTTCAGGATCCTCCTCGGGATCTTCATCCATAGGTACGTATTCAGGAACTACCTCATCTAGGTATGAGTATTCCAACGCACTATAATCGGTGTTTTCAGTGCTATTAGAAGCCATTTGCCTCAATTTACCTGTGAAGAATCCGATTCGTCCGCAGGTACCCACGCGAAGACCCGGTCACGATGACGGACTCGGATCTACGTTCTTCACGGCAAATGCACAAACACCAAGAGGAAGAGCAAAGAGCAGAGAGAAAAGGGTTCATGGTCTCATGAATTGAAAAAACAACTTCATACTCTTACTTTTTTTAACCACCAAAATGAACCACCATTATATTATTCCCTCCTTAACTTTCAATTTGAATAAAAAGGGAAAATTACATTTCATAAACCCATATGTTTATGTTATTTGCATTAGATCCCTAAACATAAATGGGCTTGGGTCCAATCCACCAAGGGTGGACTGGCCCATATTCTTACAATTTCTTTCATTAAAATAGAGTTAACCACTCTACCTTGACACTCAGGCGGGAAGTGTTCAAAATTCTGTTGGTCATTCTAACTTTAAGTTAAAATTATGAATTACATCCCCCACAAAGCTTTTGTTTACACCTAAGTCCTCTTCCATCTAAACTTTCTTTTCTTTTCATCCAAGTCCCTTTAACGTAATCAACCTATTTCTAATGCAAGTTTACATGCTTCTAGATGCATCAAACAAATACAAAAACCTTAATTCATCTAGCAAACAATTAATTACATCATTGGGAGAGGCGGATGTTACATCATTTCTTTTATCTCCATTATTTTTAGATACATTTATTTTTGATTGAAAAGCTTGCTCTAGTGATTTTTCACATTTTTGCATTCTCTCTTCATGTGCTTGAAGAGATCCTTCCAATTCCACTAGAGTGAGCTTTGTCAGGTCCTTGGCTTCTTCAATAACAGCCACCACATGATCAAATTTGCAGGAAGGCTTCTTAAAATTTTCTGAAGAATTTTCTTATCTTCTATCATGTCCATATTGCTTCTAATTTGACTGACAATATTAGAGACACGAGAGAAGAATGCTTGAATTGATTCACCTTCCTTCATTAATATAGTTTCAAAATCTTTCCATAAAGATTGAAGTTTAAAAGTAATTACCTTATCTGAGCCCTTGTATTGGCCTTTTAATATCTCTCAAGCCTCTTTTGCAGTTTTTGCATTAATGATTCTTGGAAAAATAGCATTACTTACTCCTTGTTGAATGAGTGATAATGCCTTGGCATCCTTCTGCATGCTTTGCTTGTACTCCTTCAGCCTTCCAGCAACCCATGTTGATTGCTCTTTAGGAGTAGCTTCTTGGAATGCTTCTTCGATTGCTCCCCACAAGTCTTGTGAGATGAATATTGTTTTCATTTTGATGCTCCAGAATTCATAGCCTTCTCCATCAAATATTAGGATTAAGGTTTGGGTATAATTGGAGATTGTTGAGGCCATAAGAATTGATTGTTGAGACAAGTAACTATTATATTAGGGTGGCTACATTAGATATAGGATTGGACCCGGCTCTGATACCACTGATGGAATTTAAATGAAGAAAAAAGAAAAGATGAACTACTCGGCCAAGGAATTTGATGGATTAATGGGAGTAGTTGTAATCACAAAGGCTATTGTTGAAATATAAGTGAAGAGGAAGGGAGAAGACTAGGAAATTAGAAAAGAGTACTACACTTGATTGTTTTGGAATTGCTTACACATACTTGCACCTAACTACACATATTTATAGCTTCATAAGTCGGTTTCCATCATCATTCCACAGACATGTTGAAGTTTCTAGCTAAATCTACATAAAGTATATTATAATAATTTTTGCTCAATATCTTCTGGCAATGCCATAATTCTAGATACATCATTACTTCTTTTTGTACTCTTACATCAAGTAGCTTACCCTTATGGAGTAGATTTTTATATACTTTCAAGATTTTTCTAGATTATTTTCTAATAACTATCACTATCTTTGTAACACCCCAGTTCTAGACCCTTTAGAAATCAGAGTTTGAGTATAAAGAACATATCTTTGATCGAGAACCGGTGTGTTACTTCTGCTTCTACCCGAATTTATTTAAACTTTTTACCCATTAATTAATTAAGCAGCATATGTTTGGGTTCTAACTCTCGGGTATCTCTCTCGTGCATAACGAAACTATTGCGGAAGCAAACTTAACAAATAAGAATTTCATACATAAAAACTTCTTTATCATTTATTATAAACATAGTCATAAACATTTACACATACTTACATACTTATAATATCATACATGATAGATAGAGCTTTGTAAAAGGTTATAATCTACAACTCTAATGATTATAGATTATGACCTTTAACTTACTACTTCATACAAGCTCCAACTTATCATCTATATATACAAACATGTATTAAAAAATTTGTTTTCATCCCTTGTACATATACGAATACAAAATATACCGATTAACCTTCCAAAAAGATATACTAAGGTTAATGGTTACAAAGGGATGTACCTACACAAGTTTACTAAGGTGAAGACTATATGTTTCTACTTCTGTTAGAATTTTTCTTCTCAAAAGGTCGAGCTACCTATCACTCTTGTCTCGTCTCATAGGCATCCAGGTACCTAGTCAGTTGATACACACCAACGTAATGAGGATAAACCCCAGTAATCAAAACTAGCTGTTTTCAAACTCGTTGTTGTGTACCACTATGCCTTGCCCAGAAATCTCTGCATTCCTTTCTCGTAATATATACAAAGCCTGGATGTGATGTTCAACATAAAACTTATGCATGTCATACTCTTCATGAAACATTTAGCATGGAAATTCATACATGTAAGGGCATATGAAATGGAATGGCATACTCACATGTCATAAAACATTTAACATGAGCACATACTTCTTAAACATGATCTTACATGTTTGAATGGTTGAGAAATAACAAACATTATAAAACATATGGGCCTTTGCCCCATTTCATGAAAGACATGAGCATAGGGAGCACCACCCAGTGGATACTTGCACATACACTTCTAGTGGCTATTAATAAGTAAGAACCCATAGCAATTAAGCTATTTCTGTTCTGTGTACTATCTGGAGTGTCCCCCAGTGGATCCAAGTACTATGAGATCACCCCCTTTTCTCGGTAGGTCGTATCTCTACTTCTGCTTGGTTCTACTTAGCCAGGGAGTCACTTCTACTTAGAAAATTGGAGGTCCCCGTCTCTTACTAACGGTTCTTCTCCTTTTAAACATAGAGGTCCCCGTCTTTTTTTAACGGTTCTTCTCCTTTTAAACTTGGAGGTCCCCATCTCTTTTTAATGGTTCTTCTCCTTTTAAACTTAGAGATCCCCGTCTCTTTTTAACGGTTCTTCTCATATTCGTTTATGTAGATCTTCCCTTTCTGTATGCTATCTATACAAATATGAGATGAAATATCTAGGTCTCAATCATGGTTAATCTAATTTTAAGCATGTCACTCTTGATTTGGCCACACAGAGCCTACTAGCTTAAAATTAAACAACCAACACGGTATTTTCATAAACTTTCTTCATCCATCGATTGGATGTTTTACCATCCCAAATTATGGCTCAACCGTGGAAATCCCAACGGCCGTCCCATACCGACAATTGGTCAATCGATTATGGACCTGTCTATTTGTAACACATATGTGTAAGATAATTACTCTTCTCTTTTCTATGTTATTTCTCTCTACCCGTAGTTCATATTACTTCATAAACTTGGATCATCATGTTTGAGAATGAAATTAGGTGCTTAAAACATCATTTTAAGTGTTTAAAAATCACTATGCAAAACAGGGGTCTATCAGCGACTGATTGGGGCCATCAGCTGACTGATAGCTCTCTGTAGAGCTTTTTCAGCCGCATTAAAAGCACAACAGCCGGCTGTTCTAATTCTGGAAATTTCTGGGTAAAATATGAATGTTTCTGGGCAAAAATATGAATATTTTTGGAAAAATTGAACCCATCAGCCGGCTGTTCTAAGCTATCAGCCGGCTGTTCTAAATCTGGAAAAAATTTTGGAAATTTATGAACGCATCAGCCGGCTGATACGGGGCGGAAATGTTTTTAAAAGCATCATTTTGTCCAAATTAAAGCCTCAAAATTTGAGAACCAAAAGTGGAACTTAATCTATATTATTTATGCATCAAAACCCATGAAAAACTTGTCCAAAAACAAGATTAAACTAGCTCAAATCATGGTTTTCTCTCAAACCCATACCCATTTCCAAAACCCTTCTAGATTATCTAATTTCCAGGTAAATCCAAATATGCCAATCAACATCTAACATCCGTCTACGTTCATAAAACAAAAGGAAGTAGTTTTTTCCTCTCAAATGGCCCAAAATTCAAAAGCTAGGTTTTGGCCATTTTCTTGAAAACTTTAATCTGAAAAAGTGAGAGGTTGGTAGATTGATTACCTTAATCTAAAGCTAGATTCTTGTTTAGTTGGTGTTCAGCTTCGATTCTACGGTTTGATTTTGCCCGAATGGAATTCCAAGCTTGAATCCTCCTCTTGAGTGCTCTCCCTTCTCTCTAACTCTCTCTCCCTAGGTTGGTGGAAAATGGTGAGTGTGTGTGTGCGTGCTGGCTCCTTAGCTTACAAAAGGGGTCACCAACCTCTTAGGGAGAAAATCCACATCTCACCCGCACATACTTATTTTTCTATTCACTTTAGTCTCTGTCTTTTAGGTCCTTCCCATCCTCTTTTCTTAGAACCATGCATTTCTATATGCTTTCTAAACGCAACAAGCAATGTCACGCACAAGCATTGAGTTAGGTTTAGTTAACAAACAATTATTCCATTAAATGAAAAAGGCAAATGTTACAATCTTCCATGTCTTTTTCTGGCTTCTGTCAAAAATTTCTTTTTAAGTTTTTATTTATGCAAAATAAAGTTTTTAGTAATTGAGAAATGAGTCAGCACATTATTGATTGTTCATTTCTCTTCGTTTATTCCCCAATACTATTTTGTTATCCATTGAAGGGGGAGCTTCATATTAGTTCTAATATTTACATTGTTTTTGGCCCTATTTGTTAAAATATTCAACAACTTATCTATACCATCCCAAGGTTCAAGCTATGTCCCTAATAATAATGAAGATAGCTTTGAACAAATGGAAGTGATGCATGAAGAGACAGAAAAGGCTGCACAGGACAAGCGGGATAAGGAAGAGATGCAAAGGAAGATACAAAACCTTGAAACATTTGTGCAACAACTCTTAGCCAAAAATGGGATGAGCACTTCATCTAATGATCCACCTACTAGTGGCTCTAATCTACCCGAGTAGAGATAATTAATATCTTTTATTTATGTATGTGACTCATGAGATTGTTTTAGACTTGTATGTTTGAGACTTGTATTTTGTTCTCATGAGATTGTTTGACTTATATGTTTAAAATACAAGTATTATTAGGTGTCACTATGAATATATATATATATATATATATATATATATATATATATATATATATAAAATAGTGGTTTATATCATTTTAAAATATTATTTATTATTAAATTGTTATTTGTGACAAATTAGTGACTAGAGATAGATTCAGTCACAAAATTTGTGACTGAACTATAACAATATCTTGTGACTAAATTGTGACTGAGGGGTTTCATACTTTGTGACTAAGTTTTGTGACTGAACTTTATGACCGATTTGTGAGCGATTTTGTGACTAGGAGGGTCCCCAAAATTTTCAACCAATTTCTAACCGCATGTCAGTCACAAATTTGTGACCGATTTGTGACTGCAAGAGAGTGGGATAATTTCTAACTGCTCTGCGACCCCCCAGTTAGTCACTAAATTTGTGACTGCCAACTCTGCGGTCACAAATTATTAGTGACTAGCGAAATACCAATTGCTGGCGGCGGTCACAAATCGGTCACTAAACTGAATTTAGTGACCGATTTGGCTGTTTTGTGACCGATTCAGTGGTCACTAAACGTTGTTTTTCTAGTAGTGGGTGTACTATGAGTGTGAGAGTACGTGAAAAAGTAGAATGTGTGAAAGAGTGAAAATTGTATTTGTGGCCTTGTATAATAAATATTATTTCAGTTAATTTTCACTTTTGATATTCTCAAATTCTACAAGTGGTATTAGAGCCTGATTCGTGTGGTTGCCACTCGGTGTTAGAGTAAGAAGGTACGTTTTTGTGTATATGATTGGGGCCGCTGTACGTGGAGATTCTGCCAGAATACAGTCAGGGATTGTAAAGATATTTGATTAGGGATCAAGGAGTCTTGATAAAAGTGCTGGGCACGATCAAGAAGATGGCAGACATGGTAAGTAGCGTTAGCGGTATGGAAAAATTAAATAGTAATAATTATAATACCTGGAGTACGCGTATGAGATTTTACCTGCTTAGTCAAGATTGATGGAGTCTTGTCGGAGGAGATGAAACTCAACCTCCGAGAGAAGGAGAAGATCTTAAAAAGTGGATGGTTAGAGCAGGCAAGGCAATGTATGTGCTGTCAATGATGGTGGAGGATGACATACTATAGCACATAACTAAAAAATTTGTGACCACAGAGTCGGTAGTCACAAATTTAGTGACTGACTGTGTGATATCCGAGATATTTAGATTTAATTATTTTCATTTTTATTAAATTTATTTTTCTTTTAGAAAGAAAAATAAATTAAATTAAAGAATTATAGGGTTAAAAATAGAATAAAGAAAAAAGTAATAGGGGATATTTATAATTTTTCTAGGACCTAAAAAAAATAGGACTAAAAAGCATGAGGGAAAAAGAGGATATAACAAGTAAATAAGTTTTTCTAATAAAATAAAAATATATTTAATATATATATATATAATATGTTAAGGTAAGTGGCTAAAAAGCCACGTGCCCCACTCATAAAGCGCGCACACACATTATAATTAAAACCAAAAAAACAAAAAGGCAAGAAAAATAATAATATAATATGTTAAAATGGGGGGAGGTCAAAACCGTGACCCCCATTCCACATAAAAAACAAAACGCAAAAGAATAGAAGCAGAGGCAGCAAACACGAACAGGGCAGTGAGTAACGGACCAAGAGGAGGAGCTAGGGAAGCACGGTTTTGGCCGGAAATACGCCGGAGGGGCAACGCCGGTGATCGGAAACGTTGACCAGACCTTATCCTCTACACTACCAAGCCTTCTACCTGATTGGAATCAAGTAAGAAAGCCCTAAATCTCAATTTCTCCAATTTTGGGTATTTTAGGAATTCTTCAAATACTTCCAATCGGGGCATTCCAGGGTTAAATTTGAGCATAGTGGGTGTTATTGAAAGCTTAGTGACGTTCAGAGTCCAAGCAAAATCGTAGGAATTGACCGGGTATGGAAATTAGGAAAATTTAGCTAGAAAATTGCTATAAATTCGAAATTGATAGTTTGATGCATGTTTAGACTTTGATTGGAGTAGTATAGATGTTATAAATGCTGGAAATAGTCAAGGGAATAAAGCCCGAGTATTTACCGTCTCAACCGGAACCCAATCCGGTGAAAAAGAGGCGATATACTAAGTCACCGTACAATAAGGAGCTGTGCGATGGGTTGGACACTTTGGTCTAGTCCGTAGTGAACACCTAAGACCCGCTAAATTGGTTCCAAGGCTATACCCAATTATATTTTTATATATAATTAAAGAGGTAGTAATTAAGCTTTTACTCGGCGAATAAGGGAGACGGTGGAATGAGTAAGCTAGAGCCTCTTTTGAACCATGAATTTAATTCTTTTATTAGTTAAATACCCATATGAACATATGAAGGGAAATTTAGACAAGTGGAAACCTCTAACCTAAGAAATTAGAGGTTCTAAATGGCTCGGAAGTGTGAAAGTCGAATATGGGGCATTCTGGACTTTTAAGAAGAGCAAATAAGACGACGTAACGAACTAAATAATTAATTCTTGGAAAATAGCTAAAGGGTGCATAAGCATTAGCATGACACGTGCATGGTAGATGCTTAGTTACGCGTTCTAAATTTCTTAAATATAATGTGTATAGGGCCCCACAGAGTGATTGGAGCTTCAGGCACTCCGAGTACTGATTAGGAGGGCCAACGAGGTGAGGGGCTCTCCCATCCCTGCCCCACAGGGTTGGATGACTACGTGGGAAATGTGGTTTGCTCTATTTTATGCAAATTGATATAAGGAATAAATTTATATGAATAAATTTGTGTTACACGTGTATGATTTGCAAGTAAGCAGTCAACGTGCAATAGTATATGTGCTTATATGATTAACCTCAAGGTGTATATGTGCTATTGTGGCTCACCGAGCCTTATGTGATACCGTGGGTAGGATTGAGTCGGAATTTCACATATGAGGCTTTATTAATATTAGAAACCCATTTAAATTGATCATCGTGCAAAGGTTTTGACCGTATGGTACATTGAGGAAAATGAACCTAGGTTGTTAATTGTGAGCGAGAGGGTTGCATAATTCAAACGGGGGAAACTAGGCCTAGCTAATTCACACGTGTACTATTCAGTTAGTTATTAATAGGGCGTCTTTCAAGGTCGAATAGGTTATTTGAACTTGTTTAGGTTAGTTCGGGTAGATCGAGTCGGTTATCCTGGTCGGACAGACAGGATTCAGTTAACAGTAAGTATGCCACGTAGTGGCCATTACCTTGGTTTAACCGGGGTCAGACAAGTTGCCAGCTATTACTCTAAGCGTGCCTTGGAGTCAGGAAGTTGCTAGTTTGATCAACTAGGTTCGAATAAGACATTGCCTTCGGGCCAGTATTTCACTTAGCGTAACGCGAGAGACAGAAAGTGAATGCCTTTAGGCCAGTATTTCTCATAGCGTAATGCAGGAGACAGAAAGTGAATGCCTACGAGCATAACTATGTATGACTTATGAAAAGATATTATATATGTTTATGATTGGTTTACATGCGGATTAATAAACATTTTAGGAGCATGAATTAGGATTTTTAATTGTGAATATGATATATTGATTGCCTGACCATATTAAAGGTCACAATATAAATTCGTTTCATGCGCATGTGGTTGTGGTTGCTCCCTTCCCCCAACTGTAGTGGTACCCGCTGCTACGCCAAGGGTGGGGGAGCTTCTCACTGAGTCTGTTCGACTCACCCCCTGTTTACATGTTTCAGATACAGGTGGTTCAGGAGTCGGAAACGCGTCCACTTCTTCTCAGGGAGGCGGACAGATCTGAGGGCCGTACGCTTAGTCCGCGTCGGTAGTTATTTTGATTACGTACATATGTTGTGATGTATATGTATATGAATCCTTTTTGGGTGTAGCGTTTGTACAGATACAGCTGCAATATATATATATATATATATACGTCCTATTCTAGCATTGTCGGCTTCATACAGATTAAAGTTAGGTCTTGGTATTGGGACTTTAGGCTATGATATAGCGTATATCATGTATATGTATATATGACTTCTGCATGCAACTAGGATATGTCACATGCCTTGAGGTGTGTGATCAATATGTAAATTATATATATATGTGACTGAATACCTGATTGTATGAAAATATGGCTTCCGCATGTGAATAGGATAGATCACACGCATTGAGGCGTGTGATCAATATATAAACTATATGCAGGTGTGTGATTGAATATATACTTGATTGTCTACAAGAATTCTCCATGTGAATAGGATTAGATCACCCGCCCTGAAGCGTGTAATCAATATGTATAATATATGTACGTGTGAGTGATTATGTGTATATGTATAGATTGAAGCGGCGTTGAGCGAGCTGTGGATTGCACGCTACTTAGGTCACCGGATATGGATGACCATAAATACTATATATTGTTTGTATTAGAAATGGGTAGTTATAAGCATGTGAAAATGTCAATCAGGGATTAGAGGCTTACGGGATAGGAGAAATCCTACTTCCCGTGCCGGTCACGGACGTCCGATTGGGGGTCGTGACAGACTGAGCGGTCACGATTCGGTTAGAAATTATACAGCTCTTTTGCAGTCACAAATCGATCACAAAATTGCTGTCACAATTCGATCACAAAATTTGTGACTGACACGCGGTCAGAATTTAGTTAGACATTTTGGGAACCTTCTCAGTCACAAAGCTTAGTCACAAATCGGTCACAAGGCTTGTGACTGACACATAGTCACAAAATATGAAGCCCCCTCAGTTGCAATTCAATCACAAGATGCCGTTAGAATCCTTTTTTTAAAAAAAATTTTAGCTTCTTGTTTTCTTTGTAACATTCATACTCAACCTATTCAAGAACACACCAATAAATAAACTCCAACAACAATGACAATAAATAAATCAAAACTAATACAATTTGAGATAACTTCAACACTACTAATAAAGTTTCAACTGCATATAAACTCAAAATAAAGTCTTGACAACATAATTCTCAATCTCAAAACATAAAGGATACATATTAATAGCAATTAAAAAGTTTAGTACTAACATTAAAATACAACTAATTAAGTAGGACTAAAATCAAAATAGAACTACATCAGTTGAGTGTGGATATGACTACATATATATAGGATCATGGATTATGAGTATGCCTAGCTCCAGATGATCGTCGACGTGATGCTTCTGCGCTACCTACATCAGGTGGTTGTAATTAGAAGAAGAAAGAAAGTTAGATTTTATAATAATGTGTAATGTCTATTTTTACATTGTTGTAAAGATGGGCTTAAATTTGAGATGTTGATTTAGCATAAATTTACTGTATATGCCTATTGCCTAGAGTATATGAAACTTGGATTGTGATTATGGAGTATGTATTGTTTTAGCAAAATGTTGCTAGTGGCAGCCTCATGCTGATTGATAATCTGCAAAGCACAATACAAGTCATTACTTTCTTAGCAAAGTATAGCCTTATATCTCACATGGATCACAGATGTAACCAAACCAGCAATAAGTAGTTGAAAACAATAAGTATTTAAGGAAATTAAATGCCTTAAATGTTCTGCACTATTCAAGATTTCAATTTTCAATACTTTGACAATGTTTTACACAGCAGATAATCATGCTCTTTGAGAAAGAAGGACCCATATTCATCAATATTGTATTAGTGGACTTTGCTTTCTAATAACGTGCATAAAGTCTAAAGACATTACCAAAATATAACTAAGATCTACCCATTACTTACAAAAAGCTGCAAAGGAAAAGCTACTACATGCACTGCTTCAGGTTATTTACATAGAATGGGCAAAATGAAGCATAAAAATTTAACTAACCTTGAAAATCAAAGAAAAAGGTTAACAGAACATTCATCTTGAAAAGGCTTGAAAGAAACAACATCTGTTTGAATCTAGACAAATAGTTAATCAGGATCCACATGTTATAAACTAGAAAGAAAAATCAACCAATTAAGAAAACTTATAGTTTGCAAGTGATATGGTATGAAATGAAAGTAAACATCCTGAAGTGATGAACTCAAGCTCAAATAAATAATTTCAATCATACAACACCACAAGGGTGAACCTCATATTATCTCAAAACAAATAACAAAAACACTCAATGACTCAATAATTACGTGACTCTATCTTTTTCACCCATGTACATACAAACCGCAATTTAGAGCACATATATTTATCGGTCAACTCCAAAGAAGCGTTAAATAAACTAATTGGGAAAACTAAACTAAACCCACAGTAAAATAGGAAACAATAATGGTTTTAAATTATTCAATTCATTAGAAATTAAACATATTCAGGCTACGTTTGGTTGGAGAAAAATTTGGAATTGGAATTGGAATTGAAATAAAGTTGGAATTGGAATTAGAAAAATGTAATTGGAATTGAATTATTTGAATTGAAAAATGTGTTTGGTATGAAAAGATGGAATTAAAAGTTTGTAAAAGAAAGTAAAGTTAAAAGACAAAACTACCCTTCCTTAAATATTAAAAAAATCTGTATAAAAAATCTATTAAAAAATCATTTTTAATATTCCAATAAGTGCTTCACACATGTCCTCCCAACCTCTCTGTCTTCCCGAACATATTAGTAGATTAGATCAATATAATCACCCAACGTCCATGTGTCCTCCAAACCTCTACTTTCCTATATCTATCAAACAACAATGCTAAAGATTTTTCAATTGTATACATAGCGCAAAGTTATGCTTGAAGTCCAGTTACAATTTCAGGCCAATTACAGAGTTGTCTATAAAAGAAAATAAACTAGTCCAAGTTAATTATAATTTCTAGTTAAAGTCCCTGAAGAATTTAATATAATACAGCAAAACAGTACAAGAAAAATTAGAGGAGAAAGGAATCTGATACCTAGCTATTGTCATATGAACTTTTTAGGCACTCCAAGTTCACTAATTTCCTTAACCTGAGACCTAACTACTGTAAAAAACCATGAAAAATCATAGGTTCAATCTTATTGTTCCACCAACTAATTTCTAGCTATCATAATCTAAGGCATTTTAATTTTGGCCAAACTTGTAAATATGACATGCAGCATCACCAAAGCATTCACAAGGTAAGATTTCAAATTTTTTTATAAAAAAAACAAGGTAAGATTTCATCTATCTGTAGTTCCAAAAGAATGAGAAATTGAAGCATAACACATAATAGCATAGGAAGATGCAGTTTTATGCTCTCCCTCGGTGCTCTAATAATTTCTCAGCAATAAATTAATGTTGAGAGGAAGAAAAAGAAAGTGGACAGGTAAGAGGAAGTAGTATTGGAGAATAGATTATGAAGTTGAAGCACATATTTAAGAGATAGCAAAATGAAAAGCCTCATATCCCCACAACAACAAAGTAAAGGAAAAAAGACTTAACAATCATTTCTTCTTTCATTCTTCCTAGCTTGATCATTTGAAGCATCAATTTCTAAGATCTTTTTTTCATATTTGTCCGTTAAAAAAAAGTAGTGAAATGAAAAGAAGAGTTAGATTGAACAACCAATAAAAACTGCAGAATTGAATCCTATTATTGTGTGAGTTACATACTTATACAGTAATACACTTATGAGCTAAAGTAAATAAATAAGGACAGTACAAGATTATTCAAATAAAATTGGAACTCACCAGCTATGGCCTCTTCAAAATGTTCAAGCTTTTCATGAGCCTCGCCTCTTCTCACCAAAGCTTTCACATATACAGGATTTAGTTCTAATGCTTTAGTGCATTCTTTGATTGTGTTTTCATATTAAATAACAAATTTAAGGAAAGAGAGTACTTCATTTGATTAACAAAAATGAAATATAATAATAAAAGAATGTGCTCACAATTGCAATTATTGAAAAGATGCCCATACCAATTTAATATTCAAAACATACCATGTCCTGTGTATGCTTTGGTTCCCTTGTTTCAAAACATACCTTGGTTCCTAAGGAACAATTTTTTCCTGGCCAGTATGCTTTGGAAGTTGGAGGTAGCACCTACATTCATTTATGTTTAATGCTTTGCATCAACTAATTATGACATACAGTTGTGACATATCTTATTGACTTGCAAATATGAATTAGAAATGGAAAAAAAAATTTAAAAAAATGTGTATGCCAAGTTTCTAAGTTAAGAATTATACGAGTTTCTAAGTTTCAATCATGTGTCTTGATTTAGATCGCTGCTTTTAAAATATGAATCTCCTATATTTTCTATGATATGCATTTAGGAAGAACTTCTGAAAATACTAATTTTACAGGGCATATATATAGGTATGATAATTCAATTCTTCAAGAGTCTTTTATCAGTTTATTTTGACTTTTTTGTTCCCATTTTGATAATGTTAACACTAGTAGTATGATTTAAGGGTATAACCGTATAAGGTAAAAGAAACATCAAAGTTAGGCCCGCGCCCAGAGAAGCCTATTGAAATATATGAATTAGAAAGGTACTTCATTTCTCTCGTGATAGATTATGTTAGATTTCAAGGAACTAAATACTTCCTTTCTGTTTGACCATTGCTTATCTTTAACCATAGTTTTTACTTGACTTTTTACACGCCATTATAAGAAATGAACTAATTTTATATTTTTTTCCTTCAAATTTTTGGACCATC